>OZ020621.1:37316497-37744094 GCA_963971575.1 Liopterus haemorrhoidalis
CTTCACTTGGATTTTGGGAGGTGAGGACCTTTTTTTTTTGCTCATTACTTGGATTTTAGAAGGTGAGGACCTTTTTTTTTGCTCATCATTTAGATTTTGGGAGGTGAGAACCTTGTTTTTTGCTTATCATTTACATTTATTTGCCAAGGGCGCCAAAACGCAGTTTTGCCTCTAGCGCAAGTTTTCCTTACTGCGGCTCTGTCTCATTTAATAAATATTGTTGATACATACTTATATATACATAAAGTCTCCTTTCAAATTTCTCCATTCCAAACGATTAGGCGGAACTAACCGGAATTTTGATTTTTGTAAGTTGTCATTAGCTATTCTTTTATATATTAAAGTTGGCTTTTCCTGAACAAAATGATCAAAAGCAAAAATTAATTGATAATCGATAAAAGTAACTAGAATTGAAAATCTTGTTCCGCCTAAACCAAAGGAACAGACTGTATGTAAAATGCACATTACATTGAAACATATACATAAGTAAATACATGTAAATACATTAAGTAAAACGTACGACTTGAAAGTGACATATTTTGAACTATTTTTTTTTTTATTATGCTCAGAGTTACAGATAGCTCAAATATAAGGATGCGAAAGTGTTTAAATCAAAATGGAAGGCAATTTAAACACATGTAAATAAAAATACTTTACTTTCAAATCATTATCGAGAATAAATTTTTTTCCTAAACCGTAAAATATACTAAAAAAAATGTTTAAATAAAAGTTGTTTCTTTTCAAAAGCTCGATCCATAAATACCCAATACGATATATTGTTATTATTATTATTATTTACTTGTAAAGAATTAAAGCATAGCTTGTATAATTCAAGAAAAAATAATTTCATGTGACACCTGAAATTAGGGCAAAAAAGATATGTGTAGATGAATTGAAATTAAGCAACAACATGACAAAAACAAAAATATATGAAATTATCTATGGAGAATCAAGTCTATTTTTAAATTAATTGAAATTGACTGTCATAGCACACACAGTGCTTGATGGCAGAGTTTATGGAAAAGTCGATTTGATAAAAAAAATTCACAAGGTCTGCGCCGAAATATCTTTAGCGTTTAGCAGTCCTCTACCTCCCAGATGACGGGGAGATAAATACGTTGTAGGAAGGATTTTTTATGTAGGATACGGTGGATGTTCATGATTTTCCTGGTCTCAATGTCCAAGGACTGTAATTCTTTGACGTTCCACTTAAGGATGCCAAAGTTATAGGACAGTATTGGGGACAGCAAGCATATTTGTGGCGGAGATCTTATTCCGCCCAGACAACTGAGAAAACCAGATACGCCTAAGTAGTGATTATACGGAGAGACTTTTTTATAGAGCGTCCTGGAGCCTGCTCTGAGCAATTTGCAGGAACGTGTACGTCTACCCAGCATCTAGATGATGGATGATGCTCCCGTCGACCAGCTGAACATCAGCGCCTTTACCTACACCTCGACCTCGTTTTATATGGAGGACTGCGCATTTGTCCAAACCGAATTTCATTCCGACCGCCTTGATGTAATTTTGGACAGTGTCTGCGCCGAAATATCTCCCTCTCCAGTTTATATTGATGACTACGTAGCCTATTTAGGTTCCTAAATAAAAAACAAAGTGGTCCTCGATATCCTGCACTTCCGGGTTGTTCCGGAAAATGTCAATACTACCATTCGATTCTTTGAGTAAACTTTGGTCTTCAAAAAATTTTTTCCAACTTACTCACACATCGCGTATTTGAGAAAAATTGTGTTCGCTCTATCGTGGTACACCTTGTATACAATTGTAAGACAATAGTTCGAACATCCATCACCCGAACCGTACATTTTTGATTAAATGAATTAATTGTTAAATGTTAAATCGACATTAATCTGTATTAGTTTGAAAAACAGACGTTCTATTGTATATAAAAAAAAAAATCCCGCGAGTCTTGCGGGAAAAATTGTGCCACGTTGTTAACACTATAGTATAGTAAAGGAGAATTTACTTGACAGATTGATCGATTGGGAACCGATAAAGAAATATACATCTATTTCACACAGTTTTATGTAAGATATCAAGAACGTATTTTTGCTTCTTACTGTAACGTACGTTCATAGTGTTTAGTCTTTTTTATTACATTATAATATGGTAACTTCAACGTATATCCCTTTGTATACACGCGCGGGCATTCAGCTCCCACCGCTAGATGGAAGACAGGCAAGTGAAACAAATGTATCTCTTTCTCTATTTCTAGGTCTGTCTGTGAACAAATGATATGGCTCTATTCAAAAATGCATTCTATACTACATTAATATGTAGTGTAGTCATTTAGATGGGCTGCGTTAGGCGCAAATAGCCTTTGTTGCTGTGCGCCAAAAATTTTAACAAACTAACTATTCAAAAATGGAAATTTTATTGCCATAGTTCTCTCCCATTGAACCATATGCTTTAATTAATCGTCATCTGTCAACTAAAGTCTCCTTTACTATAAAGCACAAATATTCAACAGTGCAAAATATGCATGCCAATGCTTCCAAAATTCGAAATCCAACACATTTACTGCGACCAAAATTTCGTGTTTACGATACTCAGCTCGCATATATAAATTCTTTGATATACTAGTGGCACTTTTAAGTTATTATCTAAATTTCTCCCGATGATTTCAAGTGTTTTAAGATGACTATTTGATCTCTGCTTCTTAATGACATATTTAAGCATATTTATAGACATCTAATTCAACCAGTTGATCCCCCATAAATAAGTAATAAATATAAACATCGATATTGGTCTTTGATGTAAATATTCCGTAGGCAGTGCGATGTTCAGCAGCGCAACGCAGAGAATGATGCGATTAACAAAGACAGCATATCATGTTACGCACAGCAGAAACTAATTATCATCGACAGAACAAAGGAGGGCCGACCCCGGGCAACCAATAGGGAAGGGTTGTAGTCCGCCATTGAACCCAAAACCAACCATTATGATTTAAACCCGCGGGCCCAGTTCCCTTTGTTTAACAGCCACTGTTTTCCGTCATGTACTCATCATTGTACACAGAAGTACATGTAATGCCATTCAACAGCTAATCAACGGGAGAATAATGGCCAATCGCGCATACATCCATGTTAAAATGGCGGACTCTTAAGAGTAATTACTACCCTTATTGCATTCAGTTCTTTGTCATACAACTACGCACTTATAAATCACGATGGGAATTATTAATTTGTTTGGAGAGGTTTTAAAAAGTCACTCAGATTTTGATTCATTGGTTGGTTTTAAAAAAATTTACTATGTTTATAAAATACGTTGGTATGATTAAAAATAAATTAAAATATTTAAAGTGAAAGGAACATCACAAATTAGATTTAATGTTGATGCGAGAATCGTGATTAATCAAAATGTAATTTCAATCATCAAAGTAAGATGTTTATAGACAACCTTCACAAGGGTAACGCTAATCGTCTTTAAATTTTCAATATTTATCTTTCTAAACTAAATACTATGTCGAATCTTTGCTCCCATCCAAGAAGTGAATGGAAAATTGAGAAACTTCAAGAATAATCTGAGCACAGTACTCAAAATCCAGTATCACACAGGTAATTAAAGGCAATATATTACCGTGGATGGAAAGAAAATGACCCTGAGCATAGAAAAATCAAAAGTCATGGAATTTAGAAAAGGGGATGGCAGTATACAGGAGTTAACGAAGAAGGCGAAAGCAGTATTGGCGCAAGTTTGGGGAATAGGCGAGAGAAAATTTACGAAATGACAATTTCATACGCAGAATGTTTATGTTTGATACTCTGGTTAAGAGCGTGATGCTATATGGAGTGGAAATATGGAGATGGAAAGAACAAAAAGAAATTTAAAAAAAAGAAATTAAAAAAAATCACGGAAAATACCTAAAAAGGACCCTGGGACTTAATAGAAAAACACCAAATTATGTCATACAACATCATCAGCGTATATTTGAGGAGGATTTACTTAGAAAAAGGGTATGGTTCAACCTAGAAGGTCATTAAAATTAAGCATTGCTATTCGTTTGGGTGTTGAGAAAAAGCTATTGTTTTGTTTCAGTCGCTGTCCCACTGCTGCAACTGAAACGCTCCAAATTCAAAAATGCACATACGTTTATCTGAATATAATAAACGAAGAAAAACTATGAGCGTACGTTGAGTACGAGTAGTTCAAATACGTTACTATAGTTAACATTAACTGTGTGAAATACGAGTAGATATGTATTTGTATATCGATCTCTGTAGATCAATCGGTAATTCGATTTTGTTGTGTTACTCACTAGTTTTGTTTTCTCGCCCTTATTAAACCAGCTTTGGAACTTCATCTTCTAATTCTTCAAGCATTAAATATCATGCTCAAAAGTCATGTTCATTTCCCGTAAAATTCAATACATACTACCATTTGCTTCAAGTTTCAATACGAACAAGTACACAGGGGTGGTAACAGTCGATATAGAAAAAGCTGTTGCTTCTGTCTGGTACAAAGGACTTATTTTTAAATTGATAAAAATGAAATTGCCGGCCTACCTAATTAATTCATACGTACACGATAGATTCTTCCATACTAGTATAGGCGAGTGTGAATCAACAAGAAGTTTAATAGCAGGTGGAGTCCCACAGGAATCAATTCTAGGTCCCTAACTAAAAAACGTGAATTACTCTTTATGTGTTGATGACCACTGCCATATTTACCCAATCGTGGAGAACGGGCACTATAATAAATAGATTATAACATGCTTTATCAACACAGGTAAAATTCATGTCACGATGGAAAATTAATAGATCAATGAAACAAAAACAGAAGCCATACTCTTCACAAAACGAAGACCGATAGTTAATAAAAATGTCAATATTCAGGGTTCCAACATCGAATGGTCTCCGACAATCAAATATCTAGGACTTCATCTAGATAGCAAACTTAATTAATCCCAGCACTGTAACCACGTATGCAGGGCCGGCTCAGAGGTCGGGACTTCGGGGATTTTTCCCGAGGCCCCGCGCTTAAAGGGGCCCCGCGCTTTCATATTTCTAACAATTATTAGTAGCTAGGGCAAGTTTTTGACAGCAAATGCAACGTTTTTTACAAGTTTTCCCGAGGCCCCGCAAAACCCACAGCCGGCACTGCACGTATGTCAAAATGCAACATCAAAAATGAGCACTCTGTTCCCACTATTAAATAGAAGATCGCGACTGACCTCAGAAAACAAGATGTTACTCTTCAAAACAGTAATTAGACCTTCCTTAATATACGCATGTCCAGTCTGGAGTAACATCTGTGACACAAATTATCATAAAATACAGATAATTCAAAACAAATGTCTTCGAATTATTGGAAATTACCCCAGATACAAAAAAGTAATTAAAATACATGAAGAACTCAGTATTGAATGTATCAAAGACTACGTATTCAAAGGACAGAAAATTTCTTTACTGTCTCGCTAATCACAACCCTTTAATTAAAAAAATGGGAAACTATGAAAAGGACAAACTTCCATTCAAAAAATACAAACATAAATTAACTAAACATACTATTTTTAAATTAAATTCAAACATTATCATTTAGGTTGCTTCTGTTATATACGTTTTTTTACTCTGTATTTTTCCTGTTTCACACTATAATGTAACAATATAAACCAGTGGCGAAAGGAGACCTCCGCTAGACTTGCCCTCCCATAAAAAAAATATTTAAAAAAAAATGTAAACTAAAACAAATTTTTTTTTTTTAAATATTTAGATAAATCTTCAAAAATACATCAAATTATGTTCTATACAAATTTTTGTCCAAGGCTTGCTTTACTAGTTACGAATTAATTATCATGACCATGGAAACGTTACATATAAGTATGAAAAAATTGAGACTTGGAAAAATTTTAAACAATTTTACAAAAAATTTTCGAAATTTTTCGTTTTATCAAAAAACGTCTCAAATAAAAGTTATTAGTTATTGCATTTATAGTAACTTTTGTTGAATAAATTTTTTCGAAATATTTTTCTGTTGCTAAATATTCGCAAAAATATTAAAATCGACACGAGTAAACTCCCATTTCTAGTCAACCGATTTTCATAAAAAACAATAGGGTTCTTCCTATTTAATAGGAGAATTTTTTAGTACCAGAACGAACTCTTTAAGTTAAACCGTTTTTGAGTTATCGTGTATACACACAGACAGACACACACACACACACACACACACACACACACACACACACACACACACACACACACACACATACGGACGGCACTTCGAAAATAGGTTTTTTGGATTCCTTGGACCATGAAACGTGGTCATCCGTCAAAATCTCGACATCGAAAATTTTCGCGATTACAATACTTGCCCCTTATATATTAAGGTCGGGCAAGTAAAAATTGATGTGAAGTGTGAATTTTCACACATTTCTGGGTTTTGCAGGTATTTAGTAACTGAACGATGATTATTTGGGATGCCAAAACAAATTTTATGTCAAAATATTTTTTTATGAATTTTAATTCGAATGCCTAATACCATTATTTGAGTTTATAAATATATGCAGTATTTTTTTTTTATATAGCAAAGTTCATTAAGATTTTGAAAATTGCACCTATGGCTTCCATTGGTTGCATACATCATAAGTCCCGCCCTTTGATTTCGTCAAACATAGAATTAAACTATAATTTCAACACTTTCCACTGGTTATTAAATTTACGCTTTTAAAAATTAAATGCAACATTTACCAAATATAACTAGAATTTTAACAAAATAATTTAAACAAAATAAAAATGCAAAAAAAAACAAAAAATAAAATCAACAGGATTCGAGATTCGAACCCTAGTTTGCAAGTTAACTTATATTATTAAGCGCACGACGAATCCAACCACGCCACGAGAGTTATTGTTGTGATATGTTACACAACGTATTAAATAGTTAACATATTTTAGTTAAAAACACAAAAAATGCGTTATTTTCCGAAAACATAATCTGATCAAAAATTCCTGTTGTACTATTCCGGTTCACACCAATGTACATTACTTAGAATTTTTTCAGATTTTTAGTTTAAACCATCTGGGCTACAGGGTGTGGGACAAAATTTTTTTTGCACAATTTTGGCAAAAATTGCATCAAAATAATTTATTTTGCAAAAATAAAATTTTGGTCGTTAATCCACGTACTAAGGGGTATCATTTGATACCCTACTCAGAATTTAAAAAAAATATTTTTTTTTTTTCGATGAGCACATATTTGTTTATATTTTTAGAGGGATATGTTTTTTAGATGTTTTAGTATTTTTTCTATGTGCGGGTCAACGAGTTGTATAAGCATGCCAAATTTCAACTCTCTAGGTTTAGCCGTTTGGCTACAATTTTGACCGAACAGACAGACAGACAGACAGACAGACAGACAGACAGACAGACAGACAGACGACAAAATGACGGTATAAGGGTTTTTTGGTCATACCTACAAAACCCTAAAAATGAATATTATTGTTTAAATCTGTACATGTAAGGAAGTTTAAGTTAATGAGATAATATTATTTCGATACTTAACTATTGATAAATATTGTTAACTAGTTGTAAGCTTTTGTTAAATAAATGGTTTTATAATAAAAAAAAATTGCTAATTAATATATAGCTACCAAACATAGCTTTTATTAAACTAGTTTTATTATATTAATAATTTAATACCGCATTCTTATTCTCCATATGCAACTGTTTTACCATAGGGCCACGGCAGATCTTCTTCCAAATATAAAAATTCCAATAACAAGTTTATAACCTGAAAGTTAACTTGAATTATTTATTTAATGTTTAGGAACGGTGCGAGAGCAGCAGTGATCTTCTAGTTCGTTTGATCTGTAAAATGTAAACATACGAGGGGGTAGGTCGAATACCGTAAAGGCATTTTGACGCCATGGGCTAACACAAATAAACTGCCGAAACCAAATTTAAAACAAGAAAAAATGTTAAAATCATTACAAAATTATAGACATATACACCAATATAAAATCAGATCAGTTCAGCCTCAAAGAAATCTGTCAAACATCAACATCAGGGACTACACACGGATGCGTCACAAACTCTGGCGGTCGCGGAAATTACGCCAAATCCAGAATACAATTCGGAGCGACCCAAGCAATACTGCTTTCTGTATTCTGCAAATTAAGGAGGTGACAAATGAACATTTGAAAAAAGAGACCCTACTGCCCTTCTAAATGAATTCTTGAGGCCACTCAAAACACAAATTGATGGGTTGTCAGTTCTTGACAAGCATCCACTAGTCGCAAACTTCAATAGTTTTGAGTCACGACTAAAAGCTAGTGCACATCAGGAATGTTCAAAATGGTTTGAATGTTCATTTAGAATATAGATGATCTGATATTTATAATATATAATACTGGAATGGACAAAAAAGAAGCAGAGAGAAAGAGAAACGGAAGGACAGATATAGTAGAAGATTGAGGGGTAAAGAGGTACAGGAACAGGAAATAACAAACAGAATAGACAACTCGTGGAGTGTGAAAATGAATTAAGAGTGATCGGAATACGGTGATACTTGAAGGGGAAGAGAGGAAGATCAGGGGGTGAAGTCAGGAGGATAGCGAGGTTAAGATGCGGTAACGAAGAGAGATATAACAGGTACTGGAAAAGTCAGAGAGCTCTGTAGAATGTACAAGGAAGAAGAGGAAACCTTGGAGCATTTAGCGCAGAGATGCAGAGAGATGGCAGTCTGGGAGGACGAGATAAAGGAACTGATGAGTGAGGAAGATGAGGGAGAAAGATGGGCGAGACAACTGGAGGCAAGAAAGGAGGTAGGAGAGGGAAGCCGGAAGGAGAATAGGAAAAAAGAGAGGGACACTGGAAGAAGGACAAAGAAATGAAATTAAAAAAATATTATAAAATATTGTATTGAATTAGATGGTTACGTCCGTAAAATATAATAAAATGAGGAAGTAATGGTATTCGGACTGGTCAGAAATTAAAATTAAAACAATATTTTAACTTCGCTAACGTTTCGATTTAATATTAAATCTTCATCTTTTAACCTAGCTCTGATGAAGATTTAATATTAAATCGAAACGTTAGCGAAGTTAAAATATTGTTTTAATTTTAATTTCTGACCAGTCCGAATACCATTACTTCCTCATTTTAAAATATTGTATTGTATGTTATTTTGGTTTTAATTTTTTTGTAATTGTTTGTAATTGTTAATACAGTGGAACCTCGACATACGAGCACCTCTACATACGAGATACGAAGAAAGTATGAGCGAAAAATTCTTTTCTAAATACGAGCATTGACTCGAGTAACGAGCAACGAGCCAGGCTGTTAAGCCAAGCGAGCGTTATTAGATAAGTTTTTGGTAAAGCAACCTGCAACTAAAAGAAAATTAAGTGATTCTGACCCAGAACCTGCTTCCAGTGGGGTAAAATTCCTAAGAAGAGAGAGCCTTCCTGAATCAGAGGGGGACTCTCCTTCCCCACAGTAACCCGTTTCGTCTTCCCCACATCCCTATCAGGACTCTTCATAAAGGTAAACTACGGTTATATTATTTACCAGTGTTATTTATTAGGAAAATTGATTTTTATGTTGATATTTTTGGGGGTGCGGAATGGATTAACTGGATTTCCATTATTATCAATGGGGAAGTTTGTTTCTAGATACGAGAAATTCGCCATACGAGCTCAATGCTGGAACGAATTAAACTCGTATCTCGAGGTTCCATTGTACCCTAAACACCGCAATTCCTAGGGGAAATATAGAATAAGACTTACGCCAAAACAATATCCATCCAAATACTAATGTCAGAAGCAGCAAAAACAATTCTATTTGTTAAACTAACTAAACTGTCGTTGCTATATCTTTTATTTTATTTATTTATTATTTTTTGCTTCCCCTCAACATTGTTTCACAAAAAAAACATATGTTTACAATAAATAAACATCCAAAAATTCTATAATTAGATAAATCTTCATCACTTTTAATGTGGTTGTCATAATAATGCGATAAAACTTCAGTCATCAAATCCGTCTAAAATGTTTGTTGTGGTAATTATTTTTGTAAAGAAATTGTCAGCAGACGGTGTCTAGGCTTGATAATGTATCGATGACAGACGCTATCTGTTGCGCCCTCCGCGTAGCTCCACACTTCTTAACACGGACTATTTTAGAACCATATTTTAAACAACATTTTAACCTTCTTACAAGGGTACTAATTGGTGAACTGTGTAAATTTAATGACTAAATTTAAAATTAAAACACAACCCTTCAGAGAGACTATTTCAATTTCTGGTATAGGGGAAAGTATGATAGTTATCAAAGTTTTCGATGTTGAGATTTCATATAAGTATAGTCTCGTTTTATAATAGATACATAGCACATCCGTAGCGTAAAAATCATAGTGCTCTCTTTGTTCTGTTTATTAGAAACAGACGTTCATAACAATGAAACCCTTTTGTCCCATATTTATGGATAAGTTATGCATTAAGTTATGGAACTATTATAAACAAGGATTTATTCTCTATAGCTCTACTATAGAGAATAAATCCATAGGGTATAAAACCATGTACAGTGGGACATTTCTAGCTCGGCGGACCCTTCATTGTTGCGAACCGTGAACGCGAAAGCTTCCCATTTTTGTAGTAACGTAAAAAATAAGCTAAATATTAAATTTTTTGGTAGCGCTCCCAAAATTTTTACCTTATTAAAAATTTAACTAAACAAAAAGGAATCGTTTCTTCGATCAACAACTTTTCTTTTATACAGGGTGTTAGGTAAATGTCCGGCATAATTTTAAAGACGTAGAATGCGATCGATTTTTCCTTTGCCAATTTTCTCTAAAATGTGAATTTCGTCCAAAAATAAACAAACAAAAAGATCAAAATTTTGAAAATCAATGACTTTTTTTATTTTTCATATTAATCCAGTTGTTGGGTAGTTGCCATGAAGAAAATTTGATATTCTTTTATTGAACTACAATTAAAATATTGTTTTCTCTATGGCAACTACACAACTTCTGGATTAATATGAAAAATTAAAAAGTCAGTGGTTTTCAAAATTTGGCAACCCTTGAAAAACCCACTCGTACGCTCGTATTTGCGAGTGAAAAAATTTCACTTGCGAGCGAGCTATCACAGCCTTTAGTTTTTTTAAAAATGTTTTAGTTTTTTCTAATTTTTGTTGATTTCTTCGATCTGTATTTTTCTTTTTAAATATTATTTCGATTCGTCTTTTCTTCTCATCACTTCAATCCGTCTTCTTTTTCTTTTTTTTTCGGTATGGTTCTTCGGTTTTAGGTATGACCAAAAATACCTTATAACGCCGTGTCTGTCTGTCTATATCAGTGTTTCTCAAGGGGTGTGCCGCGGCACATTAGTCGGCCGCAAAAATTTCCAAGAGTGCCGCGAAATCTTAAAAAAAATAACGTTAGAAATTTCTTTTTCTATGACTACGTAGGTGTGCCGCAAAATTTTTCTTTGGAAAATATGTCACGAGGGTAAAAAGATTGAGAAACACTAGACAGAAATTGTGGCTAAACTGCTGGACCTAGGAAATTGAAATTAGGCATGCTTTCTATCACTTTTTGATCTACATATAGGAAAACTATTGAGGATTCTTATAAACAAGTCGTGGGAAAATATAAACAAATAAGTATTCAACTATTATTTTTTTTTTATTTCAATGGAGTATAATTTTTTTAAAATAGATTTATTTTTATATTGTCACCAAAAATGTGTCAAAAAACTTTTGTCCACGACCCTAATTCTCATGAGGGTTGATCTAAAAATCTGGAAGGATTTTTAATGATGTATGGGAACCGAAATAGTTAAAGAATGTTTTTTATCATTAGTTTTACTGTATGGTATCAAAAAAAAGGCTCTTAAGACGTATATTATATTTTTATTTATTTATTTTTACACGACTTTTGTCAAAAAATGTGCTACAAAACTCTTGTCCCACACCCTATAGTCCAGGCGGGGTTTCTTTCCAAAGTTACCGAAATTTATGATTTTTAATATGCACTCACAATTTGTTATCACATAACTTATCTGTTATCTGTTATTATTAAATACATACAAATCCCTGAAAGGTGTAAAAATCAGCACTTTGACTATTTTTTGGTCATCACTTCGATCTGACTTCCTTTTTTTTTAGACAGCGAGATGAGATATTATAAGAAACTGCGAGTTACTAATACCCATAATTTTCTAGGGTTTATGAATCGATCACTGACAGTTGGCTGCTATGGTAACTCTATACGCACTAGTATATCAAGTAAATACTTCACACACTAGTGCTGTAAGATGCAAATTTAAACACTGTAATACGTAAGTATATACTCAGCGGCCGCCAGGTGCAAAATCCGGTTAATCCGCTACTGCTCTAAACAACTAATAATTTTTACCCAATCATGCCAATCTAAACAATATAACTGCACCGTTTAACCAACCCTTTTCCCTGTGTTTTGGCGGGTGTTGAACGTGGGGTTGTTATGGAGCACAGGTGTCGCGTCCATCGGTCGACAGATTGGATTATTTCCACTTCCGCTCAGTGTGATTTATGCCCTGGCAGGATTTCAATGATATCGTTATTTGTGTCACTTAGTATGCGCTTACGTTTTGTTTACAATCACGTTATAAACGTAAATATTGTTTTATGTGTTCTTTTTAGACGGGAAATGTTACATTTATTGATTGGATCAGCGTTTTTAGAAGGGGCTACACAAAAATATTGGATACAAATTGAAAATATCTTACGTTCAACAATCTTTATTCCAGGTGTGCACTATTAATAAACAATCAAATATTCTATAACGTAGTTCTCAGTTATGGAATTATTATGTGGTTTCTTGTTATGGCATTATTATGTGATTGTTATGTAAACAATAAATTTGAGAACTAAATTCGGTTCTACATTATTGAGATGTGACATTACCGGTAGCGGTGCTGAAGGAAATATGATTTCGACAGTAGGACTTAGCCGTTAATTTGTACACAGCGAATAGATTAATTTAAGCACAATACGTTTTTATTTTATTAAAAAAGTAAAAATTTGGACTTAATATTAACTTTCCCTCCATTTTACTTGGAAAGATTTAAAAGAAAACCAACGTGCCTATCTTTGTCCTTTCTTGAATGACAGCCAAAAACACTACAATTTGTTCTGATTTTATAGTTTTTCCAAAAATTTGTCGATATTGTAAAAATTTAACACTAAAATAAGTTTAAACTGTACAGCAGTATTTAAACAATTATTTGGCCACCAGTTAGTGTATTTGAGCTTCTCAATACTTTTCTCTTAAGTACTATAGCCAACGGAGGGGCCGAGCACGTTAAATCGTGCAGTTCTGACTGGTAAAAATAGTCTGAATTGTGAGGCTGCTGTAAAATAAATAAAATAATAATAAATCTTAAGTACTACGTGTAGTTATTCTTGGCAGGTTTTGTGACACTCGATGACTGTGTTCATCCGATGCGACCACACTTGAGGGGGATCTCACATCACCTTGAAAATTCTTTTAAAGTCATTGCTGAAGAAGTATTAAAAGAAGTTATTAGAAGGCCTCCTTCATTAGATGTAATTATACTGTTTTACTTATTCATAATTTTTAATAATCCTGATTTAGATCTGGTCTGGTAAATAACTAAACTGGCATATAATGAAATAAAACATGGCTTCGTCATTAGACTTGGCACAAAATACATTTTTACGAAAATAAAAACGCTATTAAACGTAGTATATTGGGACGTAGTTATTCAGATCTGATGCATAATGTTAATATAAGGTTTAAGGCTACCCTATCGCCACTTTCTTACAAAACTACAACATTTAAACATAGCTCATCATTTGACATTTGCGCTAAATATAATAGTATTCCTGAGAACCTTAAATCTTTTAGCTTAACCTCTTTTAAAAAACATATAAAGAAGCTCATCTGGGATAAAATTTTATAAAAATGTATAAAAGCTTATAAAAGTCTTAACTTCTAATAGGTTCATCTTGCCCTTTTAATTTCATGTTCTTTTCAATGTTCTTTTCTTACTTAATTCTGCCCAAGTTAGGGAACATTACATATCTACATGCTTCAATGTTGGTCATGGCAATTGTGGAATTGTCAATAGCAAAGAACCCTGGTTCTGTTAATATGTGCTATATTTATATTTTTATACTTTTTAGGAGCTCATGAGGAAGAACAGTCTTTGTATTCTTACAATGACTGATCATGGTCCTTTATCCATTGTACAAGTTATTAATATTATTATTATTTGTAAAAATCTAACACTTTAATCTTGTACTTTGGGTATAAAAAAAAAAACTAAAATTAAAAATTAAATTAACGCACATACGCACAGTAATACGGTAGCTAACTTATTAAGTTTGCAATCAGCGTGCAATCTGCCTGCTTGTTATGGGAATGATAATAAACTGCATTTGAAGCCTCGCCAATGCTCAGGCGTACAATACAAGTAGTGTCTTTGCATACTGAATGCAAACCAGCCTGCTAGCATATATTATGGTAGAAATTGAAGAGACAGAGCTCGGAAAATTTAGTAAATTATATATTGTAAGATATTGCATTGATTTATTAATAAGAAAAAATTAATATTTTTTTCGTTCTTTTTTAAAGTTGCGCAAGCCTACAAACTAAAGCAGAAGCTACCACTGGTTGCGACACTGTTTGCCAACATACGTATTATGCATATATCATAGTTAAACAATTGAAAATGATTAAACGAAAAATTATTTAAACATCCAAAAGAAAATATTATTTCCATTTCGTTAAACTTGTAAAGACTAACCAAAATACACAATTTTTGAAGTTGATCCTAAAACAAGCAAATATAATCTTGATTATTTGTTACTATTTTTGAAAAGTAAATATTTAAACAATTACTTGAAAGATCCGAGAAATTATTAAGGACGTCAAACAGGATGTATAACAGGATGTTGAAAAATTAGGCTGTAAAATAGTAAGAAATACAAGTCGGCATTTTTTATGATGCGTTTTCAACTCTTTACTTAAAGCCACAAACGCACATAAACATTAAAAAATAAAGAAATTATGGTTAAAAACCACATCGTTAAGAATAGGTGTAATGGGTTCGGAACCGTTGTTTAGAAACATAAATTATTAGAAATTATTTCAAACTTCAAAACGTAACTGAAAGATTTTCTTGGTGTTAAGGTTATTATATACAGATCGAACAAATGCTGTGGCTAAGGCTGAAACTTGCATGTGAATTGTAAAAAATTAAATAGAAACTCTTCTGTATTGCCGAGTAGAACAAAAGAGGGGTAAAATCTATGGCCATGACTAGAAATAATAAATTCTGAGCCGGAATAAAGCTCACTGAGCCGGTTCAGTAGGTACACTGACCGAAGTGAGTTGCCTCATCAAATTTAAATGAACCGGCTCATTACATAGTTTCAGGGATTTGGTTGGATGCGGAATTGGGAGCTTTGACCAGAGCTGAGCCAAATACTCAAAGTGCGTTCGGCATAAGCTAATAATCTACACATTCTGCATAATTTACACAAGAAGCGTTCGTCATAAAGTTTCTGTGTGCTTTGTGCTGCACGAAGACCGTTCGGCATATACTGTGCAGTGTTGTACAATCGTCACAAGTTCAGATCGTGCGGCAGTCTGTGTAATGGTGTTTTTCGCGGTAAAAATACAAAGTTATTATTTCTACAAAACAATATGAGTGAAAACAATCAAAATATCATTGTTTATGCCTGCAGCATTTGCAAAATAAATAGTATAGACATGAACCTCATGATGGAAGATGTAAATACACTCAAAAAGACTTAAAATTTTCTGGATACAAGCGGAAATGTACTTTAAATTGATATGTAGTCATGTTTGGAACAGTACTCTCTGCATATTCAAACACTTTTTACAAAATATTTTCTGGTTGGAAAATTCTTCTGAATTGTCTTCCTCATCAAATAAAACATTTTTATATTACTTAAAAGCATCGCATAACTTTCATGCGCCATTTATATATTATCGTACAAAACAATTAGCAGGAGACAGACTTGATGTAATCACATACATATAATAGGGGATAGGCATGATTCTTAATTTTTTTTTTATTATATTCCTCTTGTTGCATATAAACATAAAAAACAGTTTTTAATTTTTTTTTTTTTTGTAATTTGAAGGCTTAAAAAATCATAAATGTATGTAGCGCGCGAAAACGACGTGTGACGTCATACCCCTTCTAACCGGCGCATGACACTACTAGCTTACCGGCGGACATAGTTGTGAACTTATTTGTTTGTATAACTTTTATAGGTTATGTAAAGTTAGAGTGATTTTAATTAAAATAAAGTTTAATTCTATAAAAACAATTTATACATGTTTACCGAATTAAATTTTATATTAAAATAGATAACTTATATTGCAGTATTTCAATTATGCCTCTAACGTTTTGTAACTTCATGTAAACAATGTAAACAATTGTATTGTTCGAGAGTTTTGTATTTGTTTTTAAACAATTTTTCACGCATTTATTATTAAAATGGCAGATAAAGATTTTGTTAGGGCTCAGAGTGATAATTTACCCAACATTGATGCATTTATGCTCATGGAATATATGAAAAATAATGAATGCTACAGTGCTGAAGAAATACGTGGTGTCAAAGCAGACCTGTAAGTAATTTTTATTTTATATTCTATAACTTTATGTAAACAAACGCTGCAACTCTGTAATTTTACTAAAATTCTGACATCTAAATTACATAAATATTTACATTTTACAGAGTTGCAGCGTTTGTTTACATAAAGTTATAGAATATAAAATAAAAATTACTTACAGGTCTGCTTTGACACCACTTATTTCTTCAGCACTGTAGCATTCATTATTTTTCATATATTCCATGAGCATAAATGCATCAATGTTGGGTAAATTATCACTCTGAGCCCTAACAAAATCTTTATCTGCCATTTTAATAATAAATGCGTGAAAAATTGTTTAAAAACAAATACAAAACTCTCGAACAATACAATACACACACGTGTAAAGATTATGTTGTAGCTGTATCTGTGACGTGAAACCCCTATCGTTTGACGTCATACTCAGTCGTTTTTACTCGGCAACCTTCGCTCCGTGGTCGCCTTATTTCAAATTTACAATATTTTAATTCAAAAATTTGGCTATAATATTAATTAAAATGTAATTTTTGTTTTGTTAGGTGACATAACTAACATTAACATATCAAAATAATGTAGTTTTACAAATTTTATGCGTATACCCTATTCATTTGTTTACAAAAAAAAAAAAATGGTTAGAATAATAGTTTGAATAATTGCACAATCTGAACAAAGTGTTCGTCTTTGACTTTATTGCACGGTCTGCACAGTGGTCACTTGACAAAAAACTTGCACGACACAGAGTTAACACTGCACAGTTATGCCGAACGCACCTTCAGTATTACAAATACCAAATTTAAAATACCCAACAGAGTATTTGATATAGCAAATACTATTATTCATCACTGATAAAAAGTATTTAAAATGTAAAACCAGGCGCGCATTTATGTTCTTTTTTTCGGGGGAGGGGGTTAGAAGACAAAAATATTTTATAGGAGTAGGGATGGGGAAATTACTCGGCAACAAATGCTGACCAAAATCACTTTACATTCCAAAATGCAAATGATAAAAAAAATATATGTGAAGTGTGAATTTTCACACATTTCAGGATTTTGTAGGTATTTAATAAGTGTAAGAAGCCAACATAATACTAGATGTCTCGGAATATTTGCTCTATAATCACATCAAAATCAAGAATTTTTTGATAATCACTTTCATTCGTTATTTGAATACTAAGAGCTTCCATTATTTTTTTTAAACAAAATATAAATAATTTTCCAAAAATACCAGCGTTTTTTTCTGCATTTGCTTCGTATTCAAGTCTACATTATATTAATAAGAAACTGATAATGGATTTGCTAATGGAATTGCTAAACAAAATTATCAAAAGCTTCACTTAATCGGTAAAAATTACTAGAATTAAAAACCTAGTTTTGCCGAAACCAAAGACACAAGCTATACCTTAGCCATAAATACAAAAAATCTAGAACATTATTAGCTATAAATTAGTCATAAATTAAAAAAATTAATTTTGTCAAAAACTGCCATATTTTTCATAAACGCAATCTGATCAAAATTCCTCTCGTACGTTTCCGGCTCAGATCAATGTACGTTACTTGTACGTTACGTTTGCTATCGAGACACACATACTGAGTCCAGTATCCACATCGCATCTATTGGTGATTCGAATTGAGCAATTAGCGCTAGATTAGAGGACGTTGCGAACCACAAGTGTTTACATATTTTACGTTTTTATGCGCCCTCAATAACATTTGAATTTATATTGCGCCCTTATTGACAAAAAGGTTGCCGACCCTTGATCTACGTTATAAGTATGCCACTCAAAATTTTAAAAAAATATATTTTTTTTTATTAAATACACATTTGTTTGTTTCAGGATGTGACTTTTTGAACTCGCAGTATTTTTCCTATATGTGGGTCAAAAAGTTGTATAAGCAAACCAAACTTTCTATGATCGCCATTTGACTACAATTTCTACCATACAGACAAACATACAGACACATGAGTGATGTTATAAGGGTTTTTGGGGGTCATACCTACAAAACCCTAAAAAGTTAGATAATTCACTTAATTTGAGAATCTATTGCAGCCCCGGAATATTTCGGGGTCCCAGAGACTTCAAGAGTTGACGCCTGGTCCAGGAAGTTCTTACTGCACCAGCAGAAAAATTTTGGCGATGAAAAAAATGTGCTAGGTCTGAACAGAAACTGGCATTGACGATGATATGTGGAACAACGATTCAGCACTTCAAAGAGTTACAATATTTGCCAATAAAACAATACCACGTTGTATCTTTATTTATTATCTTTGTCAGTTTATAGAGAAACTGAACATGTCTTAAAAACCCATTCATATATCACTAATCATTACTAATTAAACACAGCAAATACACAAGTCTGCACATTTGACTGAATAATTACCAAAACAGTGTATTTACTGTGGGCAATCGTACGTGGTTATGGACAGGTCTCAACGGACCAACCCTGGGTAAATACTGCACTCACCGGAAACGGTAAACACTCCGCGGCTGTGAAACAAAGACTCGAAGCCGACTAGACGGTCTGATCGGTTCGAGTTATGTTTGTCCGTCAAACAATGCCGATGGTGTATCAGAGATTATCGGGAACGAAACGTCAGATTGAGCTCTGAAAAATGGTAACGACGTGAGGGTATGTTGATTATTATTTAAGAAGGGGATACCAAAAGTAAATACAGATAATTATCTCTGAGTTGAAGGTATGATAACTGAGCAAGGAGGAGAAATAATTGATAAATAGACGCAGAGACAACATAAATAAACCTTCCGCGCCATAATTAAATACAGAATTTATTATTTGAGAAAGCATTTTTTTCAGATAATTTTTTTACGAGGGCTACCTTTTAAGTTATTACAAAAACTAACCATTTTTTTTGGAACAAACTTTTATTACTTTTCAAAATATTCGTTTTTAAGATTTATACACTTTTGCATGCGTTCAAATCAATTCTCGAAAAAAAATTTCCACTCTGAAGTTGGTATCTCAAAAACATGGTTGTCGAAGGCTTCAACAGTTTCTTAAGGTGATAAAAATCGCTGTCGTCGCATTTATTGTTTGACATTGGGGAACAAAAAAAAGTAAGGGGATTAATCAGGTGAATACGGGTCATGATGAAAAATGATGTGACGTTTTTGGTTGTTTTTCCCGATTTTGTCGATGCCTTCTGGCAAACAAATTGTTGTATACTATTCAGCATTAACTGTTCTTCGATCTTCTAAAGGAATGGTTGCGACATTTCCAGTACAACCGAAGAAACAAGCGATCATTTTCTTAAACGTGCTTCGTGAACCAACAACTTTTGTGGGTTTCGGTTCATCTTGGAAGACCCAAACAGTGGATTGTTGCTTAGTTTCCGGTTCATATGATTAAATCAAAGTTTCGTCACCTGTAATGATGTTGTATACGGATTTTTCAGTGCCTAGGTTGAATTTTTTTAGTATTCCCTTACACCAGTCAACACGAGCCTTTTATTGAGCTTCGGTCAAATTATGCGGAATCCATCGGGAACAGATCTTTTTCACAGCTAAATGTTCATGCAAAATCGAATGTATTGCAGTCTGCGATATGCCAAAGGATGCATCTATCTTACAGTAAGTCACATTCCGATCTTCTTCAATCATATTGCGTACAGTATCGATGTTTTTTGAATTACAACTGATTTTGGTCGAGCTTAGTAGATTCATCACTGACGGACGCACGACCACGACGAAATTCTGCAAACCAATTGTAAACAATCTTTTCTGATGGTGATTCATTACCAAAAGTTGAACGATGCGAATCTATGCATTATTGTTGAGTTAGGCCTTTACTAAAATCGTATAACATCATCCAACAAAAACCTTCACGAGTAATATCCATTTATGACAAATTATTATTTTTTTTAACGCTCACAGTAAACTACTATTTATAAGCTGCCATTGATTTCACAATAACAAATGTTAAATTTTACGGATATAGTAATGACACATTTCAATATTGACATCTAGTGGTCGTTTGTAAAAACATAAAAGGTAACCCTCGTATATATATTTTTAAAATATGGGTCCGGCGAGTCAAAAAGGCCCCGCGAGACATAGGTTGAGCACCCCTGCTTGAAGCTGTAGCTTGTTTATCTTTTAAATCAGGTAATGCATTTATTGAGACAAATATATTTTAGTATTTGCTCTCAATTTATAGTGTTTATTATAAAACATACATTTAAATTATTACATTTACGAATACATAAATTATATCATCTCAAGCTAATGGGAAATTATTAATATTAAAATATATTATTGATTATAACCTGTAATGTAGTTTAAAAATTATTTCGTGACAATAATGAAAATATCTTAATAACATTTACTTTCATTTCAATATGTATATTTTACTTGAATTTATAACCCTTGGAGAGTTATAACTGCTGTCATGATGTCTTTCTACTATTTCCTGTCCTTATTTATTTCTTTTCACTAAGCTGGAACCTATACGTGTTAACTTTATTTATACATCTATGTTTCAGTCAACTAGGTAGCCGTTTGCTTAGCAGTTGACTTTGAATAGGGGAAGATTGGTCATACGAGGTCTGTTCAAAAAGTATCGCGAATTTTGAATTTCCGCGGGTTACGTATATTCGATTTTCGATTTTTTTGTGGCGTTATGTTGGTACTCATGTCTCTCACTTATACCGACAAGTTCGGCCATTTTGAATGTTCAGTTAATTTTTGACAGTTGTTTTGCTGGCACGTGTTTTGGCTCGTCTTCGATTTTTGCCTGTACCAAAAAATGGATCAAAGAATCTGTGTGAAAAATAAAATTGCGCGGACGCATTCCGAATGTTGACTGTGGCATATGGTGAAGCTACCTTGGACCGAAGCAACGTTTATCGGTGGTACAAAATGTTCTCAGAGGGCCGAGAAGATGTGAATGACGAAGAGCGTGCCGGATGCCCGAGCACGTCAACAACAGACGAAAACATTGATGAAGTGAAGAAAATAGTATTGGCCAATCGTCGAATCACCGTTAGAGAAGTTGCTGAGGACCTAAACATATCGATTGGCTCGTGCCATTCGATTTTTACCAATGATTTGGGCATGAGACGGGTCGCCGCGTAACATCGTCGCCCACACATCGTTGCTAGTGCGCGAATTTTTGGCCAAAAACAACACACTAATAATGCCGCAGCCACCGTATTCCCCAGATCTGGCCCCCTGTGACTTTTTCTTGTTCCCGAAACTGAAGAGGCCCATGAAAGGACGACGCTACGCTACGAGTGAGGAGATAAAGACGGCATCGAAGGAGGAGCTGAACAAGATCACAAAAAATGATTTTTTCAAGTGCTTCGAGGATTGGAAAAAACGTTGGCACAAGTGTATAATATCTGGTGGGGATTACTTTGTAGGGGACAAAATAGATATTCATGAATAAATAAATAATTTTTGAAAAAACACAAAATTCGCGATACTTTTTGAACAGACCTCGTATAAGGTCCGATGCAATAACCGGGTAAGGGCCTTTTTCAGGTCGCCAAGGTAATACAGTGGAACCTCTATATTCGTCATTAATTTGTTCCTGGGGGTGTAACGAATATAGAATATGACGAATATAGAAACAATTTTTCCCATAAGAAATAACTGAAATTCAATTAATCTATTTCCAACTCCTAAAAGTGGTACAAAAATTTACAAAATGTTGTTTAATCTTTAACTTTATTGTACTAAATAGATAAACATAGTGGTAGAAGTGAAAAAGGAGGAAGGTTAATATTGAAAACAAGAGTTGCTATCAATTAAAACAAAACAGCCAATAGTAATTCCAATTCTGATCATGGGGTCTGTTTTGTCGATGATTTAGCAGCACTTGTTTTAACAAGGAATTTGTCCAATGTTGTCTGTTCTGTAAAACCTTGCAGAAGTAGTTAATAGTATTATCGTTAAATGCATTTATGTTTTGGTTGACTGTAGCAAAATTTGGGTGCCATTTTTCGACCATATTCTGCACTTTGGCCCAATTAGATAGCATTTCATTGACGTCAGCGTTAGGTATGGATACTTTACTCGAATTCACCTCCATCAGTGAGTGACGACGAATACGGAAAATACTAACGAATATGGGGGACAAAAATTGTCATCAAAATGTGAGGAATATCGAATATTACGAATATGGAGGTTGACGAATATAGAGGTTCCACTGTAGTTTCACTCAAATAACAGGAATAACTTTCACCAAAGTTGCATTTAATTTAAGACATCAGTTGCCCGATCTGGCTCTTCCGATGGCGTTGCTAAATTTTTGTTTTCTTGAGATTTTCCATATGGCTCTCTCGATGTTCCTTTGGCGGATTTTCCATTCAGACTCCTTAGTTAGTTTCCACGTTTGAACACCGTATGTCAAGACTTGTCCCAAATAGACGTATCAACTTTGAGGTGTTGTTTTCAATGATTATTAGTTGTTTCGGACCATTTGACAGGATTTTAGTTTTAGGGTAATTCATTTTTAATCCCATTTTTTCTGCCTAGTTCTTACAGCATTTTTTGAAGTTCTTCTGCAGATTTGCTAAATAGTATGACATAATCGACATAATATTTTGTCAGTGAACAATAGAATGATTGTTACAACCTTATGAACTTAAATAATGGAAACATTAATTATATCAGAAAAGTACAGATCAACCTGGGACTTTTCAATTATATGTATTTTTTATAATATAAATTACAATTAGTGGTCTTGTCTAGAATTTCTTCAATACTATCTGATAAGTCTGTATTTAAATTCATAAAAAACGTCTCAATATGAATAAACGAAGTAATGACGTCAGCATAATGTATAACAGTGGCTTTTGACAGAAATTGCTTATAAATTTAACCGATTTAATAATAAACTAACCCTGCAAAAATAACTGAATAAGAAAAGTACTAAAAATTAATGTAAACAATTATAAAATAGTACAATTGGCTGTAAATCATTTACAAAATTACTAATAAACTATTGAATTATTATGTAAACACAGTGGTCTTATGCAGAAGTGGTCGTTAACCTATTTAACAAAATAAATTTAATAGCAAATTAAGTAATTCTATAAAATTGATGTGATGTATGTATTTTCACACATTTCAGGATTTTAGTTTAGGTAGAAATTTAGTACGTGGGAGAGGACAATAGAATGCTAGATGTTCGGGACAATATTTTTGGCCATAATCGCATCAAAACCAAATTTTTCTTGTAAGGGCTTAGAAGCAACAGATTTTTCTTGAGAAATGATGACAAATTTCAATTCTCTAGAACAATGTTTGTCAACCGATGGTCCGTGGACCACTGGTGGACACAATTTCTACCACAGAGACAGACAGATAAGTAAAGGGCGTATCCACACTTTGATTTGTGTTTGACTACGCGTATTGTGCGATGTTGTTTGTTTATTTCCGTTATTATTATTTATTTCTCGTACGTTTCAAGGTACACCGAATACTAAAATAAGTAATAATGTATTTGAAATACATGATTTTGTGTGTTTGGTTTCCACAACAATCGTTTAAAACCCTAATGTACGTCAATGTGTACAGCTGTTTTCTCGCGCAGAATTGGTGACGTAATTTATGATACCCTGTGATGAAGTTAAGATGAATGAGCTCTATCACACAGTATTTGAATATCATTTAAGATTTTTTGTTTGCGCATGCGTACATCTTGTTATTATGACAGTTGACAATTTTACTTTGAAAAGTTTATTTGTGAGGTTTTACTAAATTAATTAGTTGGTCTTCCAAAATCTTTTTTTTTAATATTAAACAACAAACTTGCCTCAACATAAAAAAAAGACAAAAACGCAACATCTGAGAGCCACAGAACACCAGTTGGCGCCCGCGCTTTTTGACAAACCTTGATAGAAACACAGAGGAATTGAATCATGTTCCATTTGCCTAGTCTTTAAAATCTAGTTTTTTTTTTCATACTATCGCACAAATGACTTCGATTCGAATGCAAAAACTTTAATTTTTCAAATCAAGGCGTTAATATTAACTCTAGTGTGATAAGGCCTTAACCGTATAGAGATATCTGGGTTATACCTACATCTTTAAAACGGGGCCTAATCTATAGTTTAGACCCAAGCAGCATGACATGCGGATGAAAGAAGACATAATGGACGATATCTAAGAAGGATTAAATCTGAATTGTAAAACTATTTACTATACATCCAAGAATGAATTCTGGAAACACATATTAACAAAACTATCTACATAAAACCAACACATAAATACATATAGCAAACAAATCAATGCACTTAAATTAACATACTTTCTATTCATCAGTCATCCCAGAGAAGTACTTGCGTGCGCACTTAAACTTATCTCAAACATTTTAACAACCACTGACATGTGGAGCCACTGTTCCATGTTCCGTTGTTAATTTGATGAGTTATGACAGATCACGGTCCTCACTCAGCATCCCACTTACCTGTGTAAGTATCTGAATAAGAACAGAACCGCATTAAAGGGGACAAAAACGAAATAGATAAAAATTAATTTTCGAGTTAATAAAAATGTTTATCGCACAACATCTACAATTATTAGCGCTTATCACAGCCCATATATTTATCTAGATTAAAATAAATGTTACGATAAAAATTAATGTTCTTTATACTCCTCCATGAAGCATAGGGTTTCTACTGTATGGTCACTAGTAGAGATGGGAATTTCAGCTCAGTTTGCGGAACCGGATCAGTGGAAGTCGTTCAGTTTGCTGAGCCAGCTCATTGATCCGGCTCAGTGATCCGCCTCATTGATCCGGCTTATTGTCCGGCTTATTGTGCCCCTGAGAAACGAATCGGTCAGTTGTCAGTTCTCCCACCGTTCAACACGGTTGTTGGTTTACAATATGTAGGTAGATCGTCGATCAGCCGGCTCTTGCCCCCTCCGCCCCCCCCCCTCTTACTGCGGCTCTGCTTGCATTATATGAACAGACAAAGGAAAGTGGAATTGTTTGGTAGAGTTCAATAAATTTACGTTTTATTCCTTTATTTTTGGTAATATTCTTAGTATGAATTAAGACGTAAATTATGACTTATTGACAAATTCTTCTCTCTCTCTCTCTCTGTCTTCCTCATTATCTTGTTATTAAGAAATAATGAAGTTAAATAAATAAAAATCTATAGAAGTGAATTATCTAATAATCTTATGATGTTTATTGCCCTTATAAATCGGACACCTGGCCGGTCTGTGAAATATTTATCCTATTTTCACTGGTCCGCGGGGGCAAAAAGGTTGAAGAACACTGCATTAAATTATCAAAATAAAGGTTAATAAACAGTTATTAGTAAGAAATCAACAAAATACTGGAGGCCATTGTGGTCGTTAGGGTTACGTCTTTTCCGTTACAAAAATTTGTATATAAAAATTTTTAAAGCTCCTTTCTTTAATATTTTTATTCGATGCCTTAGGATTTTACACCGTACATAAGTGAGACATTGGCAAGTTACACAAAGTAAATGCTATGGTGAGACAGTCGTCTTATTAACCAAAACAAACAATAAAAAACAAAATAAAAAACAACTCAGTCAGTATTTTGTTTTTGTGGAGTAAAGATTGTTTTTTTTTATTTTAATTTTGAGTAGTACAAAATACCAGAAGTGGAATTTACTAAGAAAGAACCGCAAAAGTCCTAGATTTCAGAATATTAAAAATTAAAAATAAGCGTCGATAAAACACAACCGTAATTTTTCCTAAGACGTACCTGTATTTTAATTTTTAACAAATAATTCTACTCTTTGCAAATTTCATTAATACGGTACTGTAAATATGTGACCTTCAATTCTGATGTTGTAGAATGCATTAATAGAGACTATCAGGCAATATGGTTTCATAACTAAACAAAGAAGATGGTTATGAAAAAAGAACTATGAAAGTAGGACGCTACCGTGAAATAAAAATATGTATACACAGAATATGAGAATGTGGAAGCATTGTACAGAATTAAGGGGATGAAATACATGTTTTCATAAAGTTTTTGTGTTTAAAGCTTTCATTTTTGTAAAATGAACAAAAGATTTCCAGGGCAGTGGTAAACTGTAATAGGTGAATAGATTTCTATAAGGGCTTGATATTTTTTTAATACAATTCAAATCAGATTTTCTTTATCTGTGATCCGCACACTCAAGTGCATTTCGTGTAATCATTTGGATCTTTTTTCCGTGTATGACCTATCCAATTCCATTCACGAGATTTAATTTGTATTTTTATGAATATTTTTCTATTTCAATTTTCAATGCTTTCATCCACGATACGCCTTAACTTTTTCGTCTATTTATTACCGCATTTTTAGGATATCCTCTTCCTTTTTTAACCAAAACCGATTTGATTGCTCTTCATTTCTACATCTAGCAATTATTTTCATATCCTCTTTCTTCCTCCATCTCTCCGTTAAGTGTGTTGGTACTCACTGCGTATTTTTTACCTCAAATGTGGGATTATATGTTGATTCCCTTATTCCGTTGTAATGATCTTGTCCTTGCAGTTCTCTAGTTTTTTCAATTATTATGTATTATCATCTGTTCTTGTGTTGTAATTCTTTCTGTTTTCGTGGTACCCAGCTCTTTCTCTGTTCTCTTTCTCTACAAAATTCATGCAATATTGTTTTAAGCACTTCTATTCTTGCTTTTTTTCAATCTTAATAGCTCTTCTTCCTTTTTCACCATATATTTTTTCTCTGTTTGTGTCTTCTAGAACTATATAACTAGCAGTTTGTCAAAATAATATATACGTGAGGTGATTGATAAGATAGTGACTTCGAAATGATTTTTTTTTTTATTGTACCTATATGCGACTTATTTTTCAATATATTCTTCTTTTAGCTCGAGGAATCTTGCCCAACGATATTCCAACTTCTTTAAGCCTTCCAAAAAGAACGATTTCTCAGTCGCAAAATAGGCTTGTGTTTCAGGCATGATATCCTCATTCGAAAAATGCTATCTTTTTCCAGCGAGCCATTTCTTCATATTTGAAAAGAAAAAGAAGTCAAATAGGGCCAAATCTGGAGAATAGGATGAATGAGGGGGCAGTTCGTAGCGTAATTTGACCATTTTGGCCGTTGCAATTGCGGACTAGCGAGCTGGTGCATTGTGAGCAGAGACGGCATCCATTTTGCCAATAATTTGTCAAATGTTCGTGCAGGATATGAAACACACGTTCGTCTGAGATGTTTACGACGTCTTACACTTTACACGACATTTACACGACGTCTTAGCTAACTCGCGTATTCCACTCGACGGTCGTCCAACATGATGTCATGAATTTTATTGACCATTCCTTCAGTTATGGCCACATTCGCAAGTCCCTGGCGCTTAGCATCATTAGTACTCGTACGATCAGGACGAGTGTCAGTAAACCACTTGCGAACATTTCCATTCCACGGAGTAGGTTCCCATAATACTTTTTTTGGCTTTGCTTTAGTTTTCTTAATGGTTTTTCCACACAAAAAATAGTGGACGGAATTCACTTTTTTTTATTGTAGAAAATAATCACAAACTTATCAGCTTCCAAACGCTGTTAAACATGTACTATTTCACAGATCTACTTGAAACTTAGTGCGTATGTCTACAAAGAATGGCAAATGTCAGAAATAATATCAAATTTGCGATCTGAGCGCCAGTTCTCATCAAAATCACTGACTTATCAAACATCCTTCGTATAACCAGAGGTATGTCAGTTAGTTAATAGTTTTGGCACACAGCAACGATGGTTATTTGCGCAGGGCTATGTCAGAATGATATATATATATATAGCTAATAAATAAATTTTAGATAGCAGGAACTTAAAACCTTACTTTTAGTTAACTGAATTTTTGAACTCTCATTTTCATAGTTATTTTAAATTTGTTTACATTCTTGTAACCCCCCCCCCCCATTTAATTTTAAACTTATCGCCATTTAAACGTTCAAATTGCTCTTGTTGAAAATCACTGAATCTTCTCAAAAAACGGAGCGAGATAAAAAATATGTAGTCTGCGCGCTTTCCGCAATGCCTTTTAAGAGAATCATACAGTCTTGATATGATACAGCTGTCATTTATGATTTGACTGCCTTTGTGTTTATAGCGCTTTTTATGCGATTTTTTTTATCATACCTGGTGTAAAATGTTAACAATGCCTGAAAGGGCCCACGAATGTCGTAATTTAAAGCAACACTCATTTACATAAACTGTGAGATAAAGACTGTGAGAAAAATTAATGTCCCAACAAGATTGATTGTTGATAATTAAAATTTTGTTGTTTGAATCAGTTAATACTCATGTCAAGTGTAATATCACAAAACGCCATTAAGAATAGAATAATTATTTATGATAAATGAACAGGAACATAACTTTCAAAAATATTTAAACGATAACAAATTGAAAATGTCATAATACCGTTAAATATTTCTATATACCTAATTGAACTATATGCAGTTTGATGGATGCTCAATATTTATAAATCATTAGAAAGATTAAAACTACAAAGTGTGTAAATAAATTGTTGCTTAACTCGACTGATCGCGAACTAATCTTATAAAATTTTATGGGAAATTATTTTACATTTATATTATCACTTTCGAAACACTGCGGCTACATATAGCTGCCAGCGTCTTTTCCTATTCTGGAAACATAATTTGTAAGGGCTTTTGCAATCCTTTTTAGATCTGTTTCTGATTTTTTAAGTCTCTTCAATCGTCTGAAAACGGAGTTCTTTTAATACATTCCTGTTTGAGGAAAGAAAAACAAAAAAAAAAAAAAATCACACGGAACCAAGTCAGGTAGTATGGTGGCTAATAAAATAATAAGAGAAGTGTGAGATGGTGCATTGTCGTGATTGTTAATTTTGGTCAAAATGTGTTGATAAGACTCGTATGATACTCCTACTTCTTCTGTAAATTCAAGTTAGTTAAAATTTTAGGCACACAGCAACGATGGCAATTTGAGTACAGTCCATCAAAATGACTGGAATATCTTCTTCTTAATTCGTTGTGTAGTGTCAGTCGGATTGAATTTTGGCCTCACTCACGTAAGTCCTCCATCTTAATCTGTAAATTGTTAGTTCTATCCATATGTCCTGTATGCAAATATTTGTTAGATCTTCGGTTAGCTGATCTCTCTATCTCTTCCGAGGTCTTCCCACTGGTCGACGGGTATTCAATCTTCCTTCTCATATCTTCCTAACCATGCTGTTCTCCGTCATCCTCATCAAGTGTCCTATCCACTGTTATCGTCAACCTCTTTGTTCTTGTGTGTTACTCAGCCTTAAGTACAGTTCTCTGATATCATTTTTCTTACGGATGCTCCACTCACCATTAATTTGAATGGGACTAAATATTCGACATATTTTATTTTCGAAAACTCGAGGAATTGTCGATCTCGCTTTGTTAAGTCCATGTTTAGAAGCCTTACATAAAGTACGGGACGTACTATAGCTTGGTATAACCCAGTGGTAACTCTATGTACCCTAGGGTTCCGTGGAACATTTTCAGGGGTTCCGGAACTTTAATGAAATGGTTTTATTCTGTTTTTTTTTTTTTTTTAATGACTGCTTAGATTCAATGATTTTGGTAAATTTTGAAAGTTGAATAACTTTAAATCTGAGATTATTACAAATTTCTTAATCATCATTTTCGCCATCAGTAGATCATATTTACTCCAAAACAGCTAATTTTAATCGACAAAAGTTCTAATTTGTTGAGTGTTGATTATTATTCAACTTCTTATATCATCTACCATTTAAATATGTACTTTGTTCTGTATTATTGGATTTTATGTTTATAAATTACTATATTACATTGATTTTATGTTTATAATGATTCCTAATAAATGTTTATAACAAATACATAAGTAAGATTCAAAACAACATATCGCTAATTATTGGATTCAATTTTTATCTATAATTTGCATTATATTAGGTAGGTACTGCTTATTTAAAAAGTAAAATAGTATTTAAACTGTAGGGTTCCGCAGATGCAAGGAGGTTGAAGACCACTGGTATAACCTGATTTTGGTGCTCATAGATAGAGCCCTGCAAATCCGCGGATATCCGCCATATTTCTGCGGATGCGGATAAATAATCATTTAAATCGTGCGGATGCGGATCGGATGCGGATTATATATCATATCCGCTTATCTGCAATATCCGCGTGAACAAACAATCTTCGGTTGGACGCTTCTTTCTGTGGAAGACGCGTTTAGAACCCCAAAATTGTATCGCTGGCATTTGTATTGTGCTTATGGCAAGAGTGAAATAATAATACGTTACGGCACTTTTTACTGTTTTTACTCTTCCCATAAAGACCTATTTTACGCTTACTTAAATAGTTAAATATAGTAGAGTTTATATAACAGTCGTAAATACAACAATTTCTTTGGATTTATTGCGTTTATTAATTTAAAAATAATTATGTATCGCCTTATTTTGCATTTTTGGAAATATTAGTAAAGTTTAACCATGGTAATTTGCCACATTTAAAAACATAGAAGCTCATATCAAATTTAAAAAATAAAAATATCTTAAAATTCTTGAAATCGTCATATAACTTTCATCTTTTAATAAGGATGAATTTAAGAATTTAGTTTTATTATTAAGAACTTCTTTTTTTAAATTTGCTGATCTTATAGGACTGTCCTTGTTATTTATTGGTCAAAAATGTGATAAATTAATCTGTTTAATTATTTCTAAATATCGCTGCTCTAAAATAATAGTGAGATGTCTTAAAAAATTAAGTTTCTGAGATAATGCTGTTTAAAGTTTTACATTTTATATAAACTTGGTTTAAGAGTCGAATAATTGTAATTTCCATCTTTATTTTCTAATCTATATAATCTCAGTACGACGTTAGGTAGAAACATATTTCTGGACCAAGTAATATTAATGTGATAAAATTTAAAAAAATTTAGTAATGTTTTAAAACAGCGAAATACCAAATAAGGCGAAACATGTTAGATATTTCCAAACAGACAGCAAATCCTGTGCGGATTGTGTGGATATTTTTGCGGATGCGGATCGGATGCGGATTTTATATTTACAAAGGCTGCGGATGCGGATCCTGTCTATGCGGATGCGGATCGGATGCGGATACAGAAAAACGTATCCGCGCAGGGCTCTACTCATAGACAGGAATTTCTCTGACTGGATTTCTATTACCTTTAAAAGATCCGAACCAACTGAAAATCGCACATCGCTTTCATCTTCACCAAAAGCTGTCAAAAGTTCAAGCAATTTTGTCGCTATATTTCTAGGTTTAAAACAAAATTCCAAGATCAAGTTCATTTTAAAAATCGCTGGGGTAAAAAAACACTAACGGACGTCCAAGTTCTTATTCGTTTCAAATTGTTGATATCCGTTGGTATTTATGTTCGTTAGGTGTGTACACTGTTTTAAAATTAATTTTATAGCAATTTTTTTATACCTATTTTTCATAATTTTCTCATCACCATAACATCTTTATCTGTATTTAATAATTTTTCCCCGAACCTATAAATAACAATTTTATCTTTCCCTTAATTAGTAAACCCCCGTTAATTCTCATAAAAAACTCATAATTTTAAAGATCATATTATATTTATGATGATAATAAAAACACCTTCGGCTTCATTCATTCTTCGAAAATTAAAACGTTTATTTTAAACCTGAACGGTTCTAAAACCATAGATTATGAAACCAACTTTAAAGTTTGTAATACATTGTGTATTTTTGATAATTCTTTCGATCAAAGAAAGCGAAGAACTTAAGGCTGGTTTACATTAAAATAGTTTATGAACTTGCTGACAAATTAAATCGCTGCTACCAAACGCTTAAAGCTGCATTCCCACCTCAGTAATTTAACACTCTGTGCGTTGTAGATAGTTTTTAAACGAGTGCAATTGGTATGATCGGACAAGCTCGTACTATCTCGCTCAACAGTAGTATAGCAACGACAAAGCACGAGCATGTCCGATCATACCAAATGACCTCGTTTAAAAATTATCCATAGCGTACAACGTATAGATTTACAGAGGTGGGAATGCAGCTTAACGCTACGTATAACAAAGAGCTGTAGTAAGGAAAACTTGCGCTAGGGGCAAAGCCGTGTTTTGGCGCCCTTGGCAAATAAATTTAAGTGATAAGAAAAAAAAAGGTCCTCACCTCTCAAAATCCAAGTAACGAGCAAAAAAAAAAGGTCCTCACCTTCGCAATGGTGCCCCTTAATCAAGCCCTTCAGCGCCCTTTTCCTTAGGGCGCCCAGGGCCGTCACCCCTCCGCCCCCCCTTGTCTGGTGAGTAGGGTGGGTGTGGTAGAACCGCTCAACCAAGCCCGGAAAGTTTTTCACGTATCTTTTTTGTCCCTACATAACGTTTTGACTATTTTTAGCATGATGTCTGTCGGATAGACCGTCTGTCTGTCTGTCGGTCTGTGTACACGTGCAGAGCAAATTCGGCTAAAAGGATTTTTATGAAACTTCATATTTAAGCTTTTGACATCAATGGCACTAGTTGACAAACTTTTGGTAAAAATCGGTTAACTAAAAATGGGAGTTTACTCGTGTCGGTTTTAAGATTTTTGCAAATATTGCGAACAGAGAAATATTTCGAAAAAAATTATTTAACTAAAATTGCTATAAAAGCAACAACTAACAACTTTTATTTGAAACTTTTATTATCTTTTTTTATTTATTTATTTATTTTTGTATGTATGCAGGTACGTTTCCATGGTTATCGTAAATTATAAATACAGATTATGATATTGTCAACGTAATATAATACGTTATTGTCTTTTACAATAATAACTACTCTGCTGCTAGAATGTATTTTATACAAGTACTTTGTGATGGCGGTCGGTCCTGTGGTGGCCACAGCTGATTTTTTTGCTCATCGCTTGAGTTTTGAATGAAATTTGAAAATGGGCGCTAAGTACAGGACAAACCAGAGCCAGCCTTCTCCATAAAGGGGTTCGAGTGCAAATAGTTATAAATTTATAAAGTTATAAATTTTTAAAAACAGTCAGCCCAAGTTGGCCCACCCTGTACTTGCACACAGCAGATCCCGATCGAATTCTTTAAGGCTCTTTGCTCCAGATAGAAGATATAGAAACTTATTACAGAGAGCTTTTTCCAGAAATGGACTGCTACGGCTAATAGATGATGATAATGATTAAATATTTTTTGTTCATCTGGAGACATGTTTAAAACCATAATTTCAACAAAAAACTTGAAAATAAGCACCTGTAGTTCACAGAAATTCAAAATTACATAATTGTAGGTCTTATTGTAAGTAACTTTTTTTGACAATATTTTAATACATTTTATTTTTCTTTTAAACCATATTTCTTTGTAGCGAAACATGTGCAATTAAAAATATTTATGAAAACAATAATTATACCTTTGCTTAAAACATACTTAATGGACTTTTACTTCTTTACAAATAAATCAAAAAAAGCTGCTTCTTACGTCAGTCACCTAAGACATTTATCGAAGAGAAACAACATACTTAATACATGTCGTAGCTTATACCATCCGTTTAATTAACTTTATGTTTTAGCCAACAAAATATAAGTGATTTATTAAAATTTTATTGCAAAATTAAAGTGTGTGATTAGTTCACTTTACTTGAACTAAGTTGGTAATACTGAATGTAATAAAGCATTGTTTTGCTATCATACACAGGTCGGAATGGTAATAAAATATTATGAGTGTGGCATAAATTGCTTGTCGGTTCACGGAGAGAATGAGACATCATTAATAGTAGGTTCCCAATAACTAGATGATGCATTAGGCAAATAAAGTCAGTTCTCTATTTCATTGACCCTTGATACTATATGAAAACCACGTGGTCAGAGTGACGTTCCTATTGCTTATTCCCTCATTTTAAGTATGAATACTCGAAACTGATTGACCCAGTATCAGCTAAATGAAAGTAAAATAATTCTTTTTGTTTTAATAACAACCCAGCAAACATTTTTATACGGGCCAGTACTGGTAAAGCACATACTCCCCGGCATTGAAAGTAATGGGCCAGTACCCCGGTGTCCCCGGGGCCGTTACTGGCCCATTGATGTATCAGTTGCTGGCCCAGCAACGGTAAAGTGCAAAATAATCGCATTAGTTGCAAGATTTATTTCTGATGGTTTTAAGTAAAAAGTATGAGTGCTTATAAAATGCTGGTAAAGTACTTCGTATAGGCGGAATGCGAAATACAAATGTGAAGTACATTATTAATACTGGCGTTGCACTTACTTTTGGTGCCAGTAACTTACCAGCATAAAAGCAGTTTGCCAGCATTCGGCCGTTAGTTGAATGTTTGTTGGGAAGTACTGGATTTGCCTCCAGAAAATTTGGTTAGTTTACATATATACCACGTTGCTCAATAAGTCTCCGGTCTAACTAAGAAAAACACTTTTTTTAGGGTTTTGTAGGTATGACCAAAAAACCCTTATACCGTCATTTTGTCGTCTGTCTGTCTGTCTGTCTGTCTGTCTGTTCGGTAAAAATTGTAGCCAAACGGCTAAAGCTAGAGAGTTGAAATTTGGCATGTTTATATAACTCTTTGACCCGCACATAGGAAAAATACTAAAACATCTAAAAAACATATCCCCCTAAAAATATAAACAAATATGTGCTCCTCGAAAAAAAAAATATTTTTTTAAAATTCTGAGTAGGGTATCAAATGAAAGCCCTTGGTACGTGGATTAACGATCAAATTTTTATTTTTGCAAAATAAATTATTTTGAAGCGATTTTTGCCAAAAATGTGCAAAAATTTTTTGTCCCATACCCTGTAGCCCAGATGGTTTAAACTAAAAATCTGAAAAAATTCTAAGTAACGTACATTGGTGTGAACCGGAATAGTACAACAGGAATTTTTGATCAGATTATGTTTTTGGAAAAAAAAAGCATTTTTTGTGTTTTTTTGTTAATAATGTTGAAAACTTCTAGTTATATAACACACTAAACTGTAACGTGTGTCTTGGCGCAATGCTTATGGTACTAGCGTTCTGCCCAGGAAAATTAATTCGAATCCCACGAGAAGAGACAATATTATTTTTTATTTATTTTTTTTGCATTTTTATTTTGTTTAAATTATTTTTTCAAAAGTCTAATTATATTTTGGCAAATGTTGCATTTAATTTTTAAAAGCGTAAATTTGATAACCAGTGGAAATTGTTGAAATTATAATTTAATTCTGTTTGAATGTACAGGAAATCAAAGGGAGGAGCTATGACTAGAAACAACCAATGAAGCCATAGGCACAATTTTCAAAATCTTAATGAACCTTGCTATATAAAAAAAATACTGCACATATTAAGAAACCTAAATAATGGTATTAGGCACTCGAATTAAAATTAACATAAAAATATTTTAACATAAAATTTGTTTTTAAAGCTCTTAGATTAAGAGATGATAAATTATTTTTAAAATATTATTCATTTTACAGTGAATACTACAAAGCAAAATATGTCCTACACACTCAGCTTTCCGCCTTCACTTAATATTTTTAGATTATATATCTATCTAAGAGGAATTTTTTCAAAATTTTATTGAACCTTGATATATAAAAAAAAAAAAATACTGCACATATTTAGAAACTTACATAATGGTATTAGGCATTCGAATTAAAATTAACAAAAAAAAAATATATATTTTAACATAAAATTTGTTTTGGCATTTCAAATAATCATTATTCACTTACTAAATACCTGCGAAACCCTGAAATGTGTGAAAATTCACACTTCACATAATTTTTTTTTAAATTCGATTTATTCATCAAAATACTCTCCTTCAAGAGTGATACATTCATTCCAACGCTCCTCTAACTTTTCGATGCCTTCTTTGTAGAACGATTAGTCTTTGCCCTCAAAATAGGCCTCGGTTCCGGCAATCACTTCTTCATTTGAGTCAAATTTCTTTCCCTGGAGCATCTTCTTGAGGTCTGCAAAAAGCCAGTAGTCGCTGGGGGCCAGATCTGGAGTGTACGGTGGATGAGGAAGCAATTCGAAGCGTAATTCATTCAATTTAACCATCGTTTTCATCAACTTGTGACACGAGGCATTGTCTTGGTGAAAGAGCACTGTTTTCTTTTGCATGTGAAGCCATTTTTTCTTGATTACTACACTCAATCGATCTAATAATGCCATGTAGTATTCACTATTGATAGTTTTACCTTTCTCAAAATAGTCGATAAAAAAAATACCATGCGCGTCCCAAAATACGGATGCCATAACCTTGCCAGCTGACTTTTGAGTTTTTGGTCGCTTTGGACGAATTTCACCGACTGCTGTCCATTCAGTTGACGATCTTTTTGATTCAGGTGTGTAGTAGTGGATCCATGTTTCATCCATTGTCATATACCGATGCAATAAATCCTTTTTAACTCGCTTGAACAGCTCGAAACAACGCTCTGAATCGTCAACGCGTTGTTGTTTTTGGTCCGGTGTAAGCGAACGCGGCACCCACTTCGAAAGCAATTTACGCATGCTCAAATTTTCGTGTAAAATTGTAAACACACTACCTTCTGATATCTTTAAGGTGTCAGCTATCTCACACTATCAACACACGAAATTCTTTTTTATCCCTTCTTTTGAAAATTACAAAACTGGTGTCACTAAAACCACTATAACCTCTAAACTAATAGGTAGAATGTCATGAAATTTTCACACGTATAGTTTGAAGGTTGGTACTATCCAGAAATCATATGGGTCTGTCAACAGTGTTGACATATATATGTCAGACCGGAGTTAATACTAATATCCACTTCTCCCTGCGACAATTCTGACTGAAGTCTTTTTCGAACAGTGTTATAACAGATACATGTAAAAAATATCTATATACAGATACAGATACCTAAGAAAAATTGTATCTCGGTGTAGATACAGATATAGAATTATAAAAAATATCTAGATACAGATACATGCCAAAAATGTTTGTATCTAGATACAGCTAGATACTTTTGAAAAAATACTGAAAAATGAAAATACCATATTTTTTACCAAACAAACAGTGCATGTTAATCAGCATTATACAGATTGTTCAAAAATGACCGTGACGTCACAAAAAGCCCATTAAATTCAAGGTAAAACACTATTCTACGGAATAAATTTGTACTAAATAATGTATGTATTTTGTTAACCATATGTGCTAACGTATGAGCTGCGTATCGATAAGACTAATGTTAGTCTTATAGATACGCAGCTATGTTCTTGTTAAGAGGATGTTCCTTTCAATCAAATTTTAGCCCTAATTGAAGTGGAATTTTTTATCACGAATAAAAAATAACTGAGAATATCAACTCGGTATCATGGTATAAAAATAAAGTACGATCAAAGTATCTGAAATACAGATACAAAATACTTAAATTTAAATATCTAGATACAGATACATATTTCAAAAAGTATCTAATTTGTATCTAGACACTTGAAAAAGTATCTAGTTACTGTATCTAGATACTTGTAACTAGATTGAACACTGTTTTCGAAGATGGTTTCAAAACGGACCTTTCATTCAGCAAAATTCTCAGTTCTAAGCAGACAAAATTTTCTTTTCTCTTAACCCACAGACATTAAAACCTAAAACCATACATCAAAATCCCACTCAGCCTAATTTCAATTTACAATTCAAACCTATACATTAACGTCTAATAATTCACACTATCAACAACAAAAACAAAGTAAAAATTAAAAAATCGTGACGAATCGCGCCAACAGACCGAACTCTGTAACCAAGGCATTTATCTCAATTTATACTGGAACAAGACGGCAAAAATAAAAGAACTGTTTAACGCTGCCTTTTTAGAAACACCATACAAGCAAATAGGCGGGATGGGCATGACATCTACCTATAGAAAAATTTGAGAACAACTATCATATTATACAATAATATTTTGACAATAAATACATATTGTTATTAATCTATGTATTGCCAAACTTTTAGGGTTTCAATAAATTTAAATAAATTAAAAATAGAAATTTCAATTTAGGACATCGCATGTCCATCGCACATGGATAGGGATGAAATTATTATTTTGGTAATTTACTGCAACTCTCAACACTACACAATACTAAAATTCGCATTATGTAATAACAACCAATATTTCAATTTAACAAGTCCTGATATAAGTCGTTATTTTCATGAAAAACGCCCAAAAAGCCTTTTTTGTTCTTTCTCAGTTATTAAGCTCAAGCCTGTCCAGATATATTTGGTTTGATAATAAAGATTTTTTTTATACTCGTCATTTTATTCGATACCACAAATTACTGATACTCTTTTCCTATGCCAATAGATTATTTAGTATATTATTTTCTATTGTATATGGAAAATTTATTGACGTAGGATTTCTGGTAAAAGAAATTGTCAGACATTTAGAAGCATTTAATTTTAAACAATTCAATTTGCAGTATTGAACAAGTCTATTGACATCTTCTTGAACAGAGTAACAGTCAGCAATAGAAAATATTGTTTTAAACAGTTTTAGATCATCTGCATACATAGTAAAAGACGTGTGTTGAAAACATTTATAGATATCATTAATAAAAATGTTGAATAATAGCGAACCGAGGTGACTGCCTTGAGGGACACCGGATGATATGTAACTATGATTAGATTTGAATCCATTCAGTACCACACACTGTTTTCTGTCTTTTAAATACGAATGGAACCATTTCAGGAAGATACCGCTCACACCAACCTCAGCAAGTTTAGACAAAATAATATTATGATCCATAGTATCAAATGCTTTACTGAAATCTGTGTACACAGCATGCTCCTGAATACGTTCATCCATTGAATCGAGAAAAAAATCAGTATAAGCCACTAAATTTGTGTCAATGACAAGGTACTCATGGACAAGCTGATACTCTTCCTCAGGGAATTGAACATACTATTTTATGTGTGAAGTCTTGCACTTTATTTTAATATGTTTTACTATTTACTGTGATATTCGAATTGGTCTTTTTAGAGCCCATTATCATCACCCTGCGTTCTTCCAATTTTTCAAACGGACTTTTATCCTTTTTATTTGTGTTAATCCATGCATGGTTTCTTTTCCTGAGTGTATAAGATTTTACTTATTGTTTAATTTATTATTTTTAATATATACTGTAGTCATTTAGATAGGCTATGCTAAACGCAAATAGCAATCGTTGCTGTGCGCCAAAAAAATTAACTAACTTATTTACTTAAGTATTTGAACATTCTAATTTATATGTTTGTCGGTTTCTTTTATTATGTACGTGTAGAGAAATTTATTTATTTATTTATTGCTGTATTTAACCAAATATAAATGCAATTTTAGAACAATATTTTACTCTTTTTACATTAAATACAAAACTATTTCGCAATATATTACCCAGTAAAAAAATCCAGTTGACAAACTAAAGAATCTGAAGAATTTTAACATAGTCATTAATTGAAAAGTAACTAATTGCTTATTTGTGTAACTGGAAAGATAAGTATATCGCATCTGTTCACATAATGCTGGACCATTCCCTGCATCGATAAAACAGTTTACTGAGCTACCGACTGGAATAAAAGACGCAAAATGAGCTACATAAAATGTTGCCTGTACATGAACAGATAAAATATTTAATAGTTAGACATAAAATTAATGTTTGTTCATTACAAGCACAGTAACACGGTATTCGAACACATAAAACAAACATCTAGTCTCTTTATTTCGCATCCCCCCTGTATACTAGCCACCCCTATTAACAGTGATTCCCAAACAAATATTTAATAGCACGCGATACTATAAAACCTCAAATGAGCTCACAGTTCGACATGTGTTCAATGGGGGACTTCACAACAATATTACAGTTAAGGAGTAAGTCTAGGCTGAAAACCTTCTGTAAAACTATTCAGTTACTATCTCATCTTTTAACACCGTGTTGCACTGGGTTCTTTGTAATGCTCTCAAAGAACACAGAGGCATAAGTGGGTCTTTCAAAACCGTTTGGAAGATTTGAGCTATGCAGACGATATGTGCCTTCTGTCACATAATTATGAAGATATGCAAGCCAAACTTGAAAGTATAAGTACTTTGGCAAATTTAGTTGGCTTATGCATAATTAAAGCGAAAACCAAAGTAATGCGGATTGGTACCAATAACATCAACAGATTTTCCATTAACGGCGAAGACTTAGAAGATGTGGAAGAATTCTGCTACCTCGGTAGTGCGAGTACGGGAGATGGAGGAACTACAAGGGACGTGAACAACAGAATACTTAAAGCTCAACAAGTATTCGGCTTGTTGAAAGATGTCTGGAAATCCATAAGGATCTCTCGTAACACTAAGGTACGTATATTTAAAACCAATGTAAAATCAGATCTGATGGCTGCGAAACTTAGAAAGTCACTAAAGAAATTACCCATAAACTCCAAGTTTTTATTAACAGATGTCTGCGCAGATTTTTTCGCATTACTTGGTCAGATCATATTTCCAATACTCATCTTTGGGAACCGACAGCACAAAAACCTATCCACTAGAAATCCAGGCAAGAAAGTGTAACTGGTTTGGGCATACCCTCCGGAAGGCAGTAAACGCGACTTCTCCAGAATAGCATTAGAGTGGAATCCTCAGGGAAGCCATCGTAGAGGTCGCCCTGTATCCACATGGAGGAGAACGATACACAAAGAACTTGATGCTCCCGGAACTACCTGGCGCGCATTCGGATATAACTTCTTTTCCATTTATGTTTCATATAACGCGGGTCAGATACGCCCCCCCCCAAACGCGCGTTATAAGCTTCTTCAACTGTATTTTCTTTACCCAGTTATTCCATTCTACATTTATGATTATTATAAAAAATATATATAAAAATACTATTTATATAATTTATAATTGTATTTATTTATATAATTGTTGTCATATATTTGTTACTCTATTGCAGTGGTGTTCAACTTGAGACCTACCTAAGGGACGTATCAGGGAAAATAATTTTTAAACGGCTTATTCTAAATGTTTCTTTTCTGAATTTTTACTTCCCCCGTCCTCAAATAATTTTTTTTGTACTTCCCTTCAAGATATTTTTAGCATTTTGAACCCCCCCCCACCACCTTTATTTTCCAAATTTTAAACTTCCTGTTCCCAAGTGATTTTTTTGAATTTTTGTCCCTCCTCGGTTCAAGTGATTTTTAGAATTGACCCTTTCCTATGTTTATTTTCTCATTTTCATTATTTATTTACTTCTTCTAACATCTTTTTCATTCATAAAAATTCGTGTTTAAAATATTTTTTATCGAGACTATTTTTACAATATTTTCAAAAATGTCGTTGAATTTGATATTATTTCATAATTCATATTCGTAATACAGAATTGTCATTGAATTTAACCGGCCCTCGTTTATGTTGTTTCTTAAATAATTACCACGGGCCCCTTCGGTTTCGTGGGTTCCGGGCGGCTGCCCAGTCCGCCCACTGTTTAATCCGCCACTGTCTTAGATACCTGAATGACGGTATAAAGCCTCATTTATAATAGATGCATAACACAAGTGCATGGCATGAGCATAAAAATGTATGAATGGAGTATATTGTCTAATTATTATAAATAAATGTAAATAATAATAAAATAATAAAAATAATTATTTTATTATTATTATTATATTATATATATTTATTATTTTTTTTATTATTGTTCCCAACACCTAGATAGGTGTATGGGGCAGATAAGGTAAGTTCTCCGTTTCTAGACCGCCGGCCATAGATATGATAGGCACGTGGTCAGTGTGACGTTTCGACTGGTCTTATTATCCCTGTATAAACAGGTACTTATTTTAAGTATGAAATACTTGAGGCAGAGTCGACCCCAGAGCACATTTTCGGAAGATAAAAGTCCGAAAGACAGAACAACGAAAGTCATTCATTATCCTATGGACTACTTGTGCTATGGAGCTATTATAAACAAGGTTTAAGGGTTTCATGGACAGGACCTCGAACAATAATTAGGGAGGGTGACTCCGAAAAACAATAATTCCAGGCAGCTGATAGGAATGAAAAAAGAAACTTCATGTAGACAGAAATTGTTCTTTATTTTTTATGTAATAGAATAATACGACAGTTGAAAATAGCGCGCGCAGTATAATATGTTCACGGGACTTATCCATTGACCGAGCGCAAGCTACCGACAGAAACACAAAAAGAGGCCGAAAATACAAATAACTGATAACAGCTAAAACAAATAAACAAACAAAGTGTTTAGGAAATTTGTATCTGCTTCCTACCCCTTTCGTCAGACCTGTTCATCATTATACTTATAAAATCCTAAAAGAAGTCAAAGCTTAATTCATCTAAACTAAATATCTAAATCCGCATAAACTGTGACAAGTTTATTAAATTTCTAAATACATAACCTCGCAAACATTCTAATTCTTATATTTATTCCGGCAACAGTTCTCCATCTCCCTTACTAGGAGGGTTGGAAGATTTATGCAACGTGCAATAAATGTTCGATATTAGCAATCAAATCCAGCACGGGCATCATAAACTGTCCGAGCTTAGATGCAACTCCTGAGGGACGTTGGGTGGGGATCAACATATGTCCGTCGCGTCCGCCGCCGACTCCCGATCGTATTGACAAATTTCATATGGAATTCCGTGGTCAGCTTATAAGGGAACGCGTCTTATGAAACGCTCTAGAATATATGGGAGAAACATTGGTGGAGACTAGATATTTTACAACAAAAATGTTACCCCTTAATTCAAATTTCCATGTAGTAATTACTCTTTTGTTGGTTGTACGTTATCACCCCTCTTATTCAATTTAGTATTGGAATCGACAGTGTTAAGAGCTATGCAAGAAAAACAAGGTATCAAATTTAAAAATATGACAGACCTGAAGACCTATACTATGCAGATGATAAGAGGATCATTTAAAAAGTTCTTGACTTGAGATGTTGGACTATATCTAAAATTTTTGCTGGGTTGTAATGCTACATCTACCTTATAAACAACTGTGAATTATCAAATCGATTGATCAAGTAGTTTGTTGAAAAAACTTTTTTTAATAAAGTTATCTTAGTATGATTTGAAAATGGTTAAAAGTGAACGAGCATCGATAAAAAATTTGATAAAAAAAGATCTAACGCTGATGGTAATTTTTAACGATATAAAGAACCTGGGTGCACTGCTACATCCCAGATATAACACATTAGTCAAAATATTGTGCAAGGTAAGACTATCAAAGATCTTGAAGACTTAGTATACTGAGTACACTCATACCTCGCTATAGGGCCGCTCTTTATACGGATTTTCGCTCTAACGGCCTTCTTTGACTATGGCACTTTTTCAATTTACGGCCCAAAATGTTTCGTTAAACGGCAAAAAAAAAAAAAAAAAAATGTGAAAAAAATATGGCCAGAATGAATAAAAATTAATGATTCTGAAGTTGATTCTTTTTCTGCAATTCGACAAACCATATTATACCTAGCAAATAATCTTAGTTATGAGGATTTGGAAGAAGAAGAATTTACTAGATGCTGATAGAGAACCCCTTTCACACGAGGAACTGATCCAATTAGAAGCAGAACGAGCACTTGATGAAGAGTCAAAGCCTGCTGTATGCAAACAGCTAACATCAAAGAACTTGTCGAATGCGCTTCTTTATTTCGAACAAGGAATAAATATCCTTCTTCAAAATGATCCAGACGTAGAACGCAGCGCTAAAGTTTTTCGAGGAATTAACTCAACCATTAGCTGTTATATAGATCTGTAAAAAGAAGCAGAAAGCAAGGCAAGACAAACAACGTTGGACAAATGTTTTAAACCAGGCCAATTCACAACAGCGGAAGATTTTTTATAAAAAAAATTGGAACCGATCCTACTGACTTTATATGAATTTATATTAATTTATATCAAAATAATTGATTCCTTGTACGGCTTTTCGCTTTGCGGCCAACTTTCCCAGAACATACATTGGCCGTAATTGTCAATAACAATAACTGAAGCCCCTCTAGTGAGATTTTGAGAAACTGACGGTTGTAGGATAGTCGAGTTTGTTTACTGTTGTTTTCACAGTAAATTGTTACGTAAATGCAACGTGAATTGTTGTGTTTATCTTTGCAATGCAAAAGTAGGTCGTGATAGAGACCTAAGTTTTCGTCGTGTTCCGAAACGTGGCAAAAAAACATGTTTCTGAATTTACGTGGTGGTGCACGTGTAGTTATGGATAGAAGACAAGCATGGGAATATGTTCTTAGCAGTGGAAAGACAGTTAAAGACCATTTTAGAGTGTGTTCCCGTGTGTTTCAATAAATATCACATGAAGATACCATTGAACCTGTCAAAAATATCCTACCAAAGTCAGCCATGATGTAAAATGCAGTAGCGCCTCTATCGGTAGTGTCAGATCTCAATACGAGGTATGAGTGTACTTGTGAAGTATACCTAGCGACGAAGGTGGATCATGACTCGTGGCTCTTACTAGAATATGCTGGACGTTCCCAGATTGTTCACGAAGGAACTTTTAATATATAACACATCATAGAGATCATACGGCAATTAACTGTGGAAACGTTATTGAAAATAGTTGATGTGTAATACAATATTTAGATATTTAAATAAATGTATAAAATTCCTCTAATTTAAGTATTATCATGAAACAATACGATAATATTATAAGATACGTATATTGTAATCTAATGTACTTATGAAAAACATAAACTTTTTGGGTGGTGTCCCGATTTAATAAGATCGATATCCCAAAATTAGCTGATAAGAGTTGAGCACCCTACTAGTGACAAAATATGTCTATTTGATACCTTCTTTGATATCATCAGAAGGATTCTCAGATCCACAAATAAATGTATAAGCTATATTTAGAGGAACTCCGATAACAACATTGCTAAAATGGAACTCGACTAGAACCTCAGGATAAACTAAGATGAGGACGTCTAAGAACCACTGTTCTCCAAGCGGTCAGTAAAAGAAAGTGGAAGTGAAAGACGATTATTAATTCGAATCTACTGATGACATGCAGAAAGAGATTAACCTATAAAATGGCACACTCAAGAAATTGCTAGAAAATATTCAGAAGCACCCAGACAACGGCACTGCTAAATATGACAGTCGACTGGAACCCCAAGATAAACCAAGATCAAGTGTAAAAGAAGGTGGCAGAAATGTATAAAACCTAGCCACACATTAAATCTTAGGTCAAAAATTTAATATTTTGGACAAACACAGTAGAAACCTTATGCTCCAAGAAGGAGTATTAAGTTACAACTAAAAAAAATACCTTTAGATTTAATGTTTCTCTTGAAACTTTGAAAGTAGACACATAAAATAGTTTGGGTAGTAAATTTTATTTTTTATCAGCATTTTTTAAACCACTATTTCAGTGCTACAAAAAATATAAAATGTATGGATAGGTTATAACACTCTTGCAATATGAAATAAGCTTAAATTTTTAGTACATTTTTTGCTTTTGCTAAAAATACTTTTATTCTACAAAAAAAGTTTTAATCGATTAAAACTTTGACGAATGGGACAAGAAGGTTTACGAGAAGGTTTAGTGAAGTTAAGAACTATTTTTTTAATGTTGAGTTACATTAAAATAAAATAAAACTGATGTGTTCTTACAGGGCAAACGATTATACTTGATGAAGATTATTACGCCGCATCTTTAATTCCATTCAAATTAATAGAAAATATAGAAGGCGCAATAATAATGATATCCAAAAGCCATACATAAAACTAAGTATCACAAAAGAAATGAGAGGTATAATGAATAAAACACGTGATAAGGATGAAAATGGTTAAGGAGCAGAATTTTTACGAGATGCTGGGAAGGAAAATAAACACACGTCGACCAGTAGAAAGACCTCGCAAAATATGGAAGGATCAGCTAACCGAAGATCTAACTTGTACTGGTTGGATACATGGAAATAGAGATGGGAATTTCGGCTCAGTTTGCGGAACCGGATCAGTGGAGGTCGTTCAGTTTGTTGAGCCGGTTCATTGATCCGGCTCAGTGATCCGGTTAAGTAAACATGTGTCCGAGACACAGGTCGGTCGTTAGTTCGTAGGTAGAACGTCGCTTAGAGCCGGTTCTTGCAGTATATGAACTGTAAACATGATCCCGAGACACAGGTCGGTCAGTCGTTCGGTCGTAGGTAGAACGTCGCTTAGCCCCGGTTCTTATCTAACATTTTTGAAACAAACAATTCACTTTATGCAGCTACTGTATTTTAAACCAGATGTGTTAAGCTTATGGCGATGTTTATTGCCCTTATAAATCGGACATCTGGGATTTGGGCAATATTTTTAATATTTTTATATAGTATGGTTGTAAGAAAATACAGACTAATGGCTGGTTGCTAAAGTAAGAGTTTTGTCTAACTCAAGTTAAAATCATTTGTTTTTGTATGTTATAACATACATATTTTTGTATGAAAACAAATGATTTTAACTTGAGTTAGAGAAAACTCTTACGTTAGCAACCCGACATAAGCCTATTAGTTTCAAATAAACTGCCCTACCAATTGATGACAATAAATAATATACTTTATGATAATACATTACAAGTCGAGTTCTCGCGAAGTTCAACATGACATCGATCCAGATCCGGATCACTCCGGTCACTGGTCACAATCGCACGACCAATCGTATCCTTGAAACTTGAAACTATACAGTGAGTCGTGAGCCGGCTCATTTCAATTTGGTGAACCGTGTCACTTCGGTCAGTGTACTGAGTCGGCTCAGTGAGCCGGTTCGTTAATGAGCGACCCATCTCTACATGGAAAGATATATTTTGTCATGTAAGTTTTTTGTCACTTGACCACTGTGCACACTGTGCAAGAAAGTCAAAGTCGAACACTTTGTTCAGATTGTGCAGTTATTCTTCTTATTCTAACCTTTATTTTTGTAAACAATTAAATTATGTGTGTTTGATTACATGAAGTCTGTCTCCTGCTACTTGTTTTGTAAGATAATATAAAAATGACGCATGAAGGTTTTGGGATGCTTTTAAATAATATAATAGAAATTTTATTTGATGAGGAGGACAATGCAGAAGAATTTTCCAAACCAGAAAATATTTTGATCCAGAGAGTACTGCTCCAAACATGACTACAAATAAATTTAAAGTACAATTCCGCTTGTATCCAGAAAATTTTGAGTCTTTTTGAGTGTATTTACATGTTCCATCATGAGGTTCATGTCTGTAATATTTATTTTACAAATGCTGCAGGCATGTTAGCGAAAATATAATTATGCAACATTTATCCTTATTAACGATCGTGGGGTGCTATATCGTTGCCAAGGCATATTGTTTTATGTAAATAGAATAGTATAAAATATATCATATGATGTGAGATACGTATTCGTTGATCAATAAAATCATGTCTTATTATTCATAAAATACCTTTTTTATTAATATCAGAAGTGCGATTGGCCTATCACCCACAAGAAAATTAAAATAGAAGACTATAAGTGCAATATTAAAAATATTTTTTTAATGCAACCATTATATTGGTGCAAAGAAATTGTCGTATAATATTGTAAACAATTGGTGACGATTGAGAATCATATAAAGGTAGTATGAATTATGAGCTAGATAATAAATTGGCAAATTTCAAGTTATTTTGTCAAAAATTATTTCAAGTGGTTTCTAAGGAAATGACACTTATTGGAATAAATATGAAATGTGACATTTGTTTGAAAAATGCAGAATCTTAACAAAGATCCCTAAAAATTGTCAGGATGAACGAGCGTTGCTTTGTTATTAACAAACACAATTTACGAAGGTAACTGGTTAGACTGATGATGACTAAAATGGTAAGAGGCATTTTATTGTTTTGGTTAAATCATATGGCACGTGTTAGCCATAATGAGTAAAATTTAGATTTGAGATTTAATATTTGAGATTTTAATAATTGAGTTTTAAGACTTGAGACATCAAAATATGAGATTTTGTTTTTGATATTTGAGATTTAATATCTGAGTTATGATATTTGAGATTTGATAATTAAGATCTGAGTTTCGAGATTTAAGTTTTAAAGTTTGAACGTTTATTGGAAAAGACAAACGACAGATCACTGGGATCGGAATGACAAAATAAACTAAGAAATATAATAGATAATGAGTTGAAAGTTAAAAGCTTGTTGAGTACCGCAAGACAAGTCTCTGCCAGTGGCATCAGTCCGGTAATAGCTCTGTAACCATGGTGGCAGATGGTGAGCTATGGCGACGGGCTGATGATGTTGATGATAAAGCACTGTGTGTGCAGAAACAAATAGACGGTCTCTGAGCTTGTTGTACTGTAGACAATCTGTAATGAAAGAAACTAATAGATAGTTACTGAGTATCTGAGCTTGTTGATCTAGTCACTGAGTTCGTGATAGAGACATGAAATGACAACAAAAGTCTCTAAACTTTCAGATCACGATTTATACTCTGCTATTGGAAGGTTTTGTTGTAAGCAAATATTTATTTTAACTAATTGATATTGGTGCATGGTTGATTTTGTGAAAGATCAATTCTGCGCCCAATTTTGCTCTATTTACAGATTATGAATTAGGTGAAGACTTTCAAGATGCAGTAGAAGATGAATGGTCGACCAGCTCAAGAATGGAGTTCCTGGTATACAGGATGCTGATAATGGTATGCAAGATGCAGGATGCTGTTGTTGGTATGGAGCAGACCATTGGTGGTATGCAGGTTGCTGTTGCTGATTATATTGCTGATTATATATATATATATATATATATATTTTTTTTTTTGTACCTCGGCGGTAAATAACCCAGGAACGACCCTTGATGTTATGGTTGGTTGTGCGCATTATCGAGACATTATTTGCCACTTTGTGCAAACACAAATTAAAAATTGAGTGTTTCTGGAATAAATGTAGAAATATCCAACAAGACGGCACTACCTGTCATACAGCGATTGTTCCAATGAATCTACTTCGCGAAAAGTTTCCTGGACAAACATTATCGAAATCCCACGGAAGTGATTCACACTTATATAAGTTTTTGATTTATATCTGTGAAAAGACAGTTGCGCGCCACTGGCGAGGAAGTTTTTGATGTAAATTTTCGTCTATAGTCTGAGAAATTTTCGGGAATTTGTGAGTTTATGAAGGTTATTGTCAGAAGATATTTGACTTTTTTGCATGGCTGGATTTAATAAATTGTTCTCTTTTCTTTTTTTTATGTCTTTCGTTTTGCTTTATTAGTAAATTTAAGAATAGACGGATGTCTATGGAGATAAAATCTAGGTACAGATATATCAAGAAAAGAATCACATTCGAAAAAAATAAATTTGATTTATTTTATAACCCAAGAAATGTCACACAAGAGTTTGAATAATATATCAGTTAAATAAATAGTATTATGTAAACATGTGTGATGCACAGTGCCTCTGTTTACTAAATAATGACGCACTTTATATAAAATATGATAATATGATAGTACAAACTAATAATTATATTCATTAACTTTATTTCGGTCGTCAATGAAATCGTAACTTTTTTGCAAAAGTGCATATTGTCAATGATTTTACTAATGTTATCCAATAGGTCAGGGGTCAGCAAACCGGGGTTCGCGAGCCGCATGCGGCTCTTTGAGGATATTCGTGACTCTTAAATTGATAAAGATTAAATTTAGAAAATATTCACAGAAAAGTTCATTTTATTTTCATGCATTCTTATGCAGCGTATCGGTAATACCAACGACTAAAATAAAACACCTGACGCCTATATGAAATTTATGTGCGCGGGGATTTTTTTTCTAACATGTAGTAGTAGTTTAAAGTGGTTTAAAGCCAAAATTGTAACATACGCCACTGCCCAGGTCATGTATTAAAACAAAATTATGGCACTTTAAAATGTTTCCAGATGCCGTAAAGGGTGAATTTGGCTCTTTAGCCCCTAAAGTTTACCGACCCCTGCAATAGGTCTATGTTTCTCATAATGTGGTCCGCGGATCTCTGGGGGGTCCTTCGCCTTTCTCAAGAGGTCCCCGAAATATCTCGAAATTCTGATGTTGATTTGCCAATGTTGACATGCCCAGTTTCAACTCTCTAGGTGCAGCCTTTTAGTTTAAGTGGATGTAGAAATGAATCGCTCAAGGCGAATAGTATCGGGTACGATCAGGTCCACACCACCACACTTACGCAGAGAACATGTTTTTGTCAGGATATACCAAGCAGTACAAGATGATAGCAATTTGTAAATACCATTATTGTAAAATGTCTTATCTTTAGAGGCGACAAACTCAAGCAGTGCTTGTCTGATATTTGCTTCATTTTTGAATTTTTTTCCCTTCAAATTTTTTTGTAAGGACAGAAACAGGTGGTAATCGGAAGGTGCTAGGTCTGGGGAGTATGATGGATGCGACAAAATTTCCTAGCCTAGCTGTGCGATCTTCTAACGACTCCCCAAAGCAGCATGTGGCCTGGCATTATCATGATGCAGTATGAAGTGTTTTCTATTGAATATCGCCGGCCTCTTTTCTTTGAGTGCTTTATTTAAATCATCCATTTGCTGATAGCTTTCCTCCGAATTGACCTTTTCGTTTGGTTTCAAAAGCTCATAATGTATTGGTCTTTGAATGTCCCACCATTTACACAACATTCTTTTATTCACGCTCAAGCTCGGTTTAGAGGTGGAGGGGCAGGTTGTCTGGGCTCACAATATGCTCTTTTTCTTTCGATGTTTTTGTAGGTAATCCACTTCTCATCCCCAGTTATCATCCGGTCCAAGAAGGGTTCGTTATTGTTCTGAGCAAGCAGAGATGTGCATATGTCGAATCAATCGTTCAATTTTTTCTCACTTAATTCATGAGGCACCCATCTGGAATATTTCCACACCAATCCTAGTTTCCGAATATGCCCGAAATGGTTTGTTGAGTTGAGTTAAGCCTTTTTGCAATCTCAGATGTCAAAAAAGCAACCAGCAACTTACCATTCGTTCACTGACTGATGGTATTGAGATCAATAGGCTGCGGTCTAGGCGTCCTACATTTATAAAAGCCAAAAATCGGCAAGAAAACAGAATCTTGGAGTTGAGAATAGGAAGAAAAGGCACCTGCTCCTGTTCTAAGCTTACCGTGTATAATAGATAAACTAACAAGCTTCGAACTACCTCGGAAATTTTGGTCCGGCTTTAATAGAATTAGGACAGGTCACGGTAGGTGTGCGGCCTCGGTCCACAATTAGGGCAGAGCATCATCGCCACAGTGCGATTGTGGCGTCAACAGGCAAACAATCTATCACATCGTGGAGGAATGCCCTGTGAGGGCCTACTCTGGTCAAACTACCGACTTTCTGAGTGCGACTGAGAGTGTAGTTGAATATATATTTAACCTAGATATTTGTCGGTAATTAATAATTGACTGATAGCTAATTTTATTTATTGTAGTAGTAGTAGTAATTATTTATTCGTGCCTTTCGGCCTTGATTTATCTACATTGCTTTACATTAATTTAGTGTGATATATATATTCAATTCAAAATAAATCTAAATATATAAATTTACAGCTTCTAATATTAGTCTTTACAAAAAGAAGCATTTTAAAATCTTGTACTGCCTAATAATCTGACGTTTTCTTCCATTGTTTTCGTTCTTCTTTCGAGGACCTCCTTCATCCATAGGTACCCACTGCCTGCCTCATCCAGCACTCTGCGCATTGAAGTTTTTCTCCTACTCCACTACAGGACAATAATTGTCTCTGTGGCTTCTCCGCAAGTTCTACAAGTTCTTTGGTATTCTGGTTTCCAGAAGCATTTAGCCCCTTCTTCGTTTCCGCACCGGAATCTAGTGAAGATCTTTTGATTCTTCCCTTTTGGCTTCGCGAGGTATAGTGGCATTGCTGGAACTTGTATGAGTTTATATCCCTGGTTGTACCGGGATCTTTCTATTCTGTTTTGTTGCTCCTGTCTCTATACCTTGCTGTCCTGATTCTACATTGTATATTCTATTTCTTCTCCGTCTTCTTGTCTTCTTCTTACCTCTTGTATAGTATATCCACTTCTTTCAAAATATTTTCTTCTCCCCAGCTGGTTTTATACTTTTTTTCTTTTCGACATTCTTGTAATGCGTTACTGCTTGTTCTGATATTCTTTTCGAATCTCACCGCCGTTCTTCCGGTTCTTATCCTTAATTTATCTCTTTTCGTTTCTTCCAGTATTATATAGCTTGGTGTTCTTTTGTCCATCCAATGAAGGTTTCTTGGATTTTCTCTAGCTCTTTCCATCTCCATATCTCAGCTCCGTATAATAGTAGGTACACTTCTTATTAGCGAGTCAATTAGGAACATTCTTTTAATCTTCTAATCTTATTTATTGTTATTTTCTTAATTATTATTTTTTTTTTTTCTTATTACATTATAGTTACTGATTTGATTAGTTTTCATTGCTGTCCGCAACCCGTATAACCTCCTCTTCCATTATACAAGCTGTCTCAAAAGAAATTTTATATTTAGTGGATCGATTAAAAAAAAAGTAAGCCGTATATAGAAAAAATGTTTATTAATTATTAAAATACACTTTTTGGGGATTTATTTCTTAAAAATAATATCGTCTAAATGTAGACCCTCGCGTTCTCGGCACTCATTTAATCGAACAGTAAAATTACTTATGACGTCTCGGCAGGTGGACTCAGGGATGGCTGCCATTTCGTGACGGGTATTTTCTTTCAAATGCGCCAGTGAAGTCGGTTTATTGGCGTAAACTTTAGATTTAAGATAACCCCATAGGAAAAAGTCCATAGGGGTTAAATCTGGACTGCGTGGAGGCCAATTTATGTCACCTCTCCGGGAGATCAATTTGCCTGAGAAAATTGCCTCTGACTGGCATCTTGGGGCTTTAATTCTTGCACTAATTGAATTTTGTAGGGGTGCAGCTTTAGGTCTTTGTGCATAATGCGATGTAATGATCATCTATACACATTTAAAGCACTTGCGCGCTTCCGAATTGAAAGGTTCGGGTCGTCACGAACAGACTGATTAACATTCTCCACGTTTTCTACCGTTCTTGATGACCTAGGTCGCCCGGATTTTGATTTATCCAGCGTTGTACCAGTCTCTTCAAACTTTTTAACCCAATGTCGAATAAGAGGAATGCTTGGCGCATCATTTAAGTGGCGAAAACCTCGAATACTGCAGAATTTTCTACGCGTTACAGTCGCCGAATCACCGTTTTTGTAAAACTCTCGCACGCATAACGCGCGGTCTGCTCCCGAGAAACGCTCCATAGCGACTGAATTCCCAAGAGCCAGGCTACCGATTGACATAACCCCCGCGCCCCTCGGATACGTTGCGTTCACGCAGTAAGCTAAATAAATATAAAATTTCTTTTGAGACACCTTGTAGTTACTGTAAATTTTGTTATGCCATATTTTATAGGCCATACGATAAATAAATAAATAGCCGTTTAGTCACAATTTCTACCGTACAGACAGAAAGGCAGACACAGATAGACACATCAGTGACAAGGTACTTCGACATAGGTATTTGCAATTTTCTAAATTTTGGACTCAGACGCCAAACTTCGACCCGGAGAGGGTCCGAAGATGGAATGAAGTTGATGAAGAAGTTAACGAATTAGGACTTTCTGTGCATCTTGTATATTGACCCTCGTTCAATCTTCTGTTGGCTTATCTCTACAGCAGTGGTCTGAAAACTTTGTCGACTCACGGAACCTTTAAGATTATAATCTACAGGTTGTCTGTGGATAAATACAGGTTGCGCGCAACCCAAGGGTTCCATAGGACACAGTTTGAATACCTATACACTACAAAAATGCTAAATTCTTTCAGATCCATTTCCATTCTTCTTTATTCTTTATCATGTGTCCTATCCATCCTAATCACGATACTTTATAAAAATATATTATACGCTTCCTCAATACTCCTTTTTAAGTTCATTTTTGGTTAAGATTCTTTTAAAACGACGGCAAAAATGGCAGTAAAAGAAGTAATCACTTAAGTAAAATAAACATTTGTATCAAACTCCATCTAATACAATTTTCTTTGTTGAATTCCCCGCAAGAAAACAAGAATATTCGCGTTCACATACCAGCTCGCTGGTTGAAAGAGGGTAGTAATGCTTTGGTTTCCCCTAAAGAACATTTACTTTTTATTATCAGCTATTGAGGTTTGTTCATTATCGAAATTGCCATCATAACTTTGTTGTATAAAATCACCTTTTACGACTAGATGGTGTATCTGTCGATATTAACGTTTTTACTAGCGTGTTCTCGCTCAACTTACTCGAACGTGTACATTGTAAATTCCATGCCATTTACAAATGAATTCTTACATACCTACATTGTAAATATAATAGAAAACTAAAATGACTTGTAATTTTGTTGGGACAGTTGAAAGAAATATCTAGAACAATCTAAAACTGTATACAGACCCGGTACTAGGATTTGCGGGAATACAATTATGTGATATATTTGTATTTAGAACTAACAAATGGCAGTAGAAACCCTGAAGCACCTACAGGAAATATAAGGATATGGTCAAGAGCTCATCTTGGGAGAATGTAACTACTAGAGACGTACCGAGGCTATGGCGAATGTAGCTCCGGTCATAGGTTAATATATTGAATCAGGGCAGCCCGAACCACAGGGCTAAATATGCTAATCCCCCAGAGCGTAATTGGTGTTATGGCTGGCACTTGCCAGAGGCGCCACTGCAGGGATGAGGACCTTTTTTGTTTTTTTTTTTTTTTGCTCGTCACTTGGATTTGGGGAAGTGAGGACCTTTTTTTGCTCATCACTTGGATTTGGGATGAAGTGAATTATCTAACATTTTTGCCGAGTTAATAGTAAACAAACAATTCACTTTATGTAGCTACTGTATTTTAAACCAGATGTGTTACGTTTACATCTGGGATATGGGCAATATTTTTAATATTTTTATATAGTATGGTTGTAAGAAAGTACAGACTAAGCCTATTAGTTTCAAATAGACTGTCCTAAAAATTGATGACAAAATACACTTTATGATAATACATTACAAGCCGAGTTCTCGCGAAGTTCAACATGACATTGATCCAGACATTGATTCAGATCACTTCGGTCACTGCTCACAATCGCCCGATCAATCGTATCCTTGAAACTTGAAACTATGCAGTGAGCCGTGAACCGGCTCTTTTCAATTTGGTGAATCGTGTCACTAAGCCGGCTTAGCGAGCCGGTTCGTTCATGAACGACCCATCTGTAGTAGAAACCAAATATTTGGCCGAAAAAATAAAACAGATATCACCACCAATTTTTTACCGACCGTCAACATATATAAGGGAGGTATGTGATCATACCGATTTTGACATTTCGAGATTTCGATGGATCTCCACGAATTGAGGTCCTTACATAACGTTTTGACTATTTTTAGCATGATGTATGTCGGTCTGTCTGTCCGTCCGTCCGTCCGTCTGTCTGTCTGTCTGTCTGTCTGTCTGTCCGTCCGTCTGTCCGTCCGTCCGTCTGCCTGTGTACACGTGCAGAGCAAATTCGGCTAAAAGGATTTTTATGAAACTGCATATTTCAGCTTTTGACATCAATGACACGAGTTGATCAACTTTTGGTAAAAATCAGTTGACTAGAAATGGGAGTTTACTCGTGTCGATTTTAAGATTTTTGCGAATATTTAGCAACAGAAAAATAATTCGAAAAAAATTATTGAACAAAAGTTGCTATAAATGCAATAACTAATAACTTTTATTTGACACGTTTTTTGATAAAACAAAAAATTTCGAAAAATGTAAAATTTTCATACTTATATGTAACGTTTCTATGGTCATGATAAATAATATATCTGTTAAAAAATATTAGGCCAAGTTATTTCTACTCTGCTGCTAGAATGTTTTTTATACAAGTACTTTATGATGGCGGTCGGTGACCACAGCTGATATTTTATTACAGATTTAGGGTGTTAAATGAAGGATTTTATGATACACATAAATGATAAATTATTTTGAAAATATTGTTGAAATTTGGATGCAAATGCGATTACAACGAAAAGCGTTGGCCAGACATTTACTATTCGGGCCCTGTTCTCTAACAAATACTTACTAAATCCTAAAATATGTCAAAATTGACACCACTCATGAATTTTTTATTTTACCTATTAATGTTTAACCAGCATCCGATCTCAGGACTTTTATTTCTCCTTAATAAATTATATGAATAAAAATATAAATTTCTAGAGCCAGTTTGAAGTGTTTAATTTTTTTTTTATAAAGTTGTCAATAATGCTATAAAATAATATGTTTTGTTTATAAATTAATAAACAATTAAGAATCGTTTGTTTTTATCCTGATGAGTAATCGAGAGGCGTTATAGAAGGAATGTTAATTGAATAGCTGAGTATTACATGCAATAGAAGCAATTATAATATAAGAAGTTTGCTCATAATTGCTGGGCACTCGCGCGAAGGTTAAGAACTGCAATTTTTATATGTTACAAAAACTTGTTGAAGTTAAAGTTATTGAATGGTTGTACGTGTGTTTATAGTTTCATAATCTAGAGTTTAATTTATGTATTGTTTATTTTTTCACTCTTGACAACTTCGGTAGGAAGCTCAAGTGACTAAGAATGTAGCAAGAACCACCATTAGTTAGTGAAAGGTGTTTTGGGTATTAAGATTGATTTGTCCTTTTCAATGCTGTAATTTTGTATTGAAAACATAATTTGAAAACTAATTCTGTATTCTTGTGGTAATTATTGGCATTTGTTACTGAATTCTATTACGTATATTAACTGAAATTATTCAAAAATTTCGTGGGAGCCAATATTGTGTTGCAATACACATTTTATATTTATTAATACTTATCAGGACATCGACACTATTGAGGATTTGTTTAGCTTATTATGCTGGTTTACAGCGTTCTTCAGTGCCTTAAAATGCGTCCACAATATGCCATTTGGCCCATGCTGCTTTGCTAATCGGTAGAGACCATCCTTCTCTCAGTTCAGGGTAGAGCGCTTATTATGCTGGTTTACAGCGTTCTTCAATGCCTAATGCCGGGTTTACATTGGTAGAGTAAAAGAGTTAGTAACTAGCGCAAGTAACTAGGAACTAGTTACTATCCCTGTGTAAACAGTTGACAATGTGACTAGTAGAGTACTAGCTTCTAGTAATTGGGCTAGGATAGCAGCTAGCTCGTCGACGTATTTACTAGCTACTGTCTTTTTCCCCACTACGCAAAATTGATTCATTTCAAATTGGCGGCAAGCGGTAACCTGTCATAACAAATAGAAAAAAACCCATATCAGGTAAGTTACAATTTATTTACATAAATTGCGTAACATTTATTTATTAATTGATGATTTTTGAAATCATCTGTGAAATAACTGCCTTTGATACACGAAAAAGATGATGTAGACTACAATAACTATTTCCTGTGGCTAGGAAATAAAGCGTTAATTCCAATTTTATTTTTGCTGAAATCGCATCCCTTATTAGTGTATCAGTTCGTTGTATTAATGGACTAATTAAATTAAATAGCCTATTAAAATCATCTGGTATCATTCTTAAACACAGTCTGTACTCTTTTTGATCTTCCACGGCTAATTCACGAAATAGAAGGACTGATGTGCCCATTTTCGTTTAGGCTTATATTCTGTACCGATTACTTCAATAAGACAATCAATTATTTCCTCCACAAGAAATGATGTAATTCAAAATACCATTTTTTTAACGGCATCACGCCGGCGACGACGTATATCTATATTCATAAACTATTTTTTGCAAAAAAGATAATTTCACTACAAAATCACAGTGAAGATGTCAAATGTGTTTTGACACTTACTATCCAGAAAATAAGATATGTATGTCAATTGCGTACGAACACCTACTATCCTGAAAATAAGATAGTAGAGTAAAGCGCGTAGTACTTGCGCTAGTTACTAGCTCTTTTACTCTACCAATGTAAACCCGTCATTAAGCCGCGTCCACACTATGCTAGTTGGCCCATGCTGCTTTTCCAATCGGTAGGGACATAGCTTCTGAAATACGTTTCAATAATGTATACTCCAAAACTCGTATTTGTAAGCAGCTTGGCACAGTCAGCACTTTCATATTATAAGCGTCGGCTTTTTTTGATCCAGACTGCCACCAGTCAGTTGCAATTGGCATGTTGTGCTGCCTATTGCCTTAAGCCAGGGATCGCCAAACTGAGGCTCGCGAGCCCCGTGCGGCTCTTTGAGGATATTCGTATGGCTCTTCAAATTAAGTTGATAAGGAATAAAATATTCAAGCATAAGTTAATTTTATTTTCATGCATTTTTACGCAGCGTATCGGTAATACCAATGACTAAAATAAGCTAAAAGTCATGTGTTAAAACAAAATGATGGCTCTTTAAAATGTTTCCAGATGCCGTAAAGGGTGAATTTGGCTCTTTAGCCTCTAAAGTTTGTCGATCCCTGCCTTAAGCTAACAAAATATCTACACTTATTAGAAATTGCCAGTTAGATTTGGGGAGCAAATAGCGTTGCTGTGCGCTAAAAATTACAATTGTCATCTTGTGGACGGCTCGTGATACAAATGCACTACAGTAATGAATACCTTTTTTTTATCATTGCTCTTCTTACTCTAATTTCAATATTAGAAAGAAATAGGGCCCGATTTTTTTTTCCTAGAACCCAAAATAAGCTAGGTCCTGGGTCTGTGTGTACTTGTTTTGGGTTTCTTTCCTTCGATTTGTGATAATCAAATCTTTGGAAATTGTTCTACAAACAAACCTTTTATCATCTGCTTGCGCAGAATTCGTAGCAGTATTAGTTAAAATTACTCTGCACATGCTGCTACTACTAGCTTTGTTCATAGAGCAATTTCCAACGATTTGTTATCATCAGTAACCTGCGCAGAGTTCGTAGAAGTGCTTTAAAATGACACTGCGCATGCTGTTGATAACAACAAATTATTGAAAACTATTCTATGAACAAACCTAATAAGAAATTGTTGGAAATTGCACTACGAACAAGTTTAATATCAACAAGTGTTGAGCAGTATGTCAGAAAATACAGAATTAAATGGGTGGGGCAGTTGGGTTCTTCAGGGGCACTAGACATTTACTATTTTTACATCATGAGTAACTATTATTGCATCACGTCCCTGCGCAAGTATACATTATCTTTTAACACCGGGTTTACATATTCAAAGTATATGGTTAAGTATTTAACTGCTTTTATGATTATAACTATAAATTTATATAATTATATATTAGTTTACTGCAGTGACTGATTACTAAATAATATTATTACTCACGTTACTTACTTAATAACAACATTTTTAATGTTATTTTATTAAATACCTTGTTTGGAATATGAAGTTGTTGAGATAAAAATCGGTACACCTACAACTGAACTTTCCCATGAGGGAAATTAATTAAACGCCATTTATACTCAACATAACTTCATCATTTATGGTATGTACACGTGTAGAAACCTGCAAAGTTTACATAAGCTAGTGCGTATTAATAATAAAACAAAAGAAAATTTATCATCGAATTGTTATGATCTACTGAGAAAAACATCACTCTCAAACAAGTCGAGAAGAGAACCAAGTACCTGGACCTCTTGTCCGAGCTAAGAAAGAAAAGCCCATTCTGTGAAGCTCGTAGTCCTGATTTGGGGAGTATTGGGTAGCCTTAAAGCTTCTTCCAATAGGGAAATCGAGATCATTCCTGTTTGCAGACCATTTGCTACCTCTCTTGTCTGCAGAATGCAAAAAGATGTGCAGCTCGAATTTCTTTGCATTGTGCAGATGCTGGATTTTGTGGCAGCCCATCGGTCGCATATCGCTACGGTTTGGGAAGCGGCCTATTGCTGGGATAAAGCCCGACATTCCTTGGGAAGTCATCATTTTCATTATGAGGTTTATTTTAATATCAATTTTTATGTTGTTAAATATTTTTAATAATAAGTAATAAAAACAATTATTAATAGTAAAATATGTTAGAAGGAAACCTAATTTCTGAAATACGAGGGATGTTTCCAAAGTTCTGGGAATTTAGCTATAATTTTTATTATTTTGTTAATTTTCGTCAATATTACAATGTAGTTTTTCAACATAATCTCCATTTAACTGAATACATTTATCCCAACGATAAACTAATGCTCTTGAAGTTGACGACAAGTATCAGACCTATTGAGTTTCTGTTCTGATCCCAACAGCCTTGGCACCCAGCGCGGCGAAACCTTGCTAACGCCCAAACAATCATGCAAGATGTCATGAACTTGTCGTGTACCTATCCCTAGGCGCACATTAATTTGACGAATAGTCATTCGCCTGTCCTCTTTCAGTAGGTCTTCGACGGCAGTAATGTTTCTTTCATTTACCGACGTGCTTGGGCGCCCACTACGTGGATCGTCTTCTAGTGATGTTCTACCGATTTTAAAACGATCGATCCATCGCTAAACAGTACTTTTGGATTCTGCAGACTCACCAAATACTCCTTGCAGACGCTGAATAATATCTGATGTTTTCACACCTTCTTTCCACAAAAAGAAAATTATTGCTCTAAGATTTTGCTGCGTCTTCCATGGTTACAAAAACAGTGCTATGAAAACGCGTCTATATCAGTCGAACACCTAAATCAGACTGAACAATATTGAACTAGATAGTTGCATAAGCATGTCAAGACTTGTCTGGCACCAATAATATTGCCTATAAGTTCTGCTTAATTTAATTATAGCACAATTCCTAGAATTTAGGAAACATCCCTCGTATATTGATATGGTATTGTTGCATAATTTTAAAATAACCTTATTCCTCTAATGTTTCGATTTCACTTGACTGTATCATTTTGACTGTGATCCACCATACTTGCATCAGCCCTGCTGATGTAATGACCGAAATGATAATAAAGTCCATCTATAATTTTTACAGGAAAGAAATCAGTGTACTATTGTCAGTGTATTTTCTAATCTTAAATCATATTGACAAGTACAACAGAATCTCTAACAAACAAAGATTGTCCATCTAACAGAAAACTTGAGAAATAATTTCAAATATTTAACACTTGTTTAAAAACTTGTGAATAGGGACATTAACCTTCATATGTGTATAGACTATTTAGTTATATAACAACAAACTTGTATTATATAATATAAGTAAATAACAGGGCATGCCGTAAGTAAACTATTCACTGTGTGAATGAGTCCAATACAAATACATTGTATCAATTACAAACAACTTTACTTTCAATACACCAAATGGCGAAAAAAATGTGTTCTAGTTTACAGTAGACAATCTGGTACATTTATCTGCAAATATTTGAAAACCATTTGTTTGAGATGCGATTAAAAAATTGGTATACGTTTCAGAGTTTTGTAGGTAGTCATTTAATTAGGGCTACAATATCTTCATTGATATACAGGGTGGTGAATTGACCTGTCAGCCATAGCGATTTAACATGTAAAATAATAAATGTGCTATTTTCTGCTTCCCTAATTTATTTAGACAAAAAGTGCAAGAGATAAAATTTATTTAGAATTTAAAACTGTACATTATTTTGACTATCGATCCACGACTTTTTCTAAAACGGTTATTGCATGTAAATTTGCTATACACATTTGGAACGAACACCGAGTATAATATCAGGTCGTCAAGGATGAAATTTGTAGTTAATAATATTGCCAACTTAAATAGCTTATTATTTGATAATGGCTTAATATTTTACCGTTCTGTTTTTTTTTTTTGTTGAAAAGTTACACATCTCGCCTGTTGAAAGAAATCATTGTATGCTCTAAAAAATATCAAAAACTTTTTTTTTAAATTAATTTTGTTGAAAATGGAACGGTCGGAAATTCGCACTATTATGAAGTATGAGTTCTTACGTGGAACTATAGCATCGCAGACCGCGCGAAACATTAATAGTGTATTTGGCTCTAGTGTTACTACGCAGCAGAAAATATCAAAATGGTTCGCCAAATTTAGTACAGGTAACTTAAAAACAAAAAAAAAAACAAAAAAAAAAAACTGGCTCATCGATCACAGAAGAAATATAGTGCAACCAACTGGACGAAATGATGCAAAAACTTAAAGAAAAACAGCCTAGATTGATCAACAAATCGACTCCTATCTTATTGCATGATAATGCTAGACCACACACTGCACAAATTATTGTGGCAAAACTACAGGAATTGGAGTTGGAACTTCTTCATCATCCTCCATACTCACCAGACCAAGCCCCTGACTACCACTTCTTCCGCAATTTGGACAACTTTTTAATAGGAAAACAGTTTAATTCCGACAATGCTGTAAAACTGGCCAGGAATTCATTGACTCTCGTCCGCCAGGGTTTTATACCACCGGCCTGAACAACCTGCCGCTTTAATGGCAAAAGTGTATAGACAATATGGGTGCATACTTTGATGAATAAAATAATTCCTTATATTTGTAAGTTATTAACCAACATTGCCTTTTTTCTACAAATCATCCTTGACGATCTAATATATCTTTGCCCAGGTGTCTTAAGACGAGCCTAATAGAAGAGCAGAGTATCTATACAATATTTTGTTTCAAACTTGAAAAGCCGTAAAGAAACAGCTGATATTTGAAAACAGCTTTTAGAGAAGGAGCTATAAGTTGAACTGGATATTTTGAAAATTCCGGGCTTGTTAAAGGTACCCAATCAATATATCTAATCACTTTACATATTTAGCCTTACCAGTAGAATGAAAAGGGCTACGCCACAAATAGTTACCTGTAAGAGTCTTTTCAATTTCTTGATAATTTGTTATTATTGTTTTATTTATTATTATTTAAAGTTTAAGGCTTGCAGTTTTTGAAACCAACGAAAACTTTATCTAGGTTCGGTTTTCTACAAATTTCATCCTTGACGACCTAATATTTTCAGTTCATCAGTTCTTTCAGTACTTGAAATCTCACATATCCTTAACGTTATAGCAAATATATATATATATATACCAAAAATCGTGTCACCAATACGAGTATGACAGCTAGTGAAATATAATTTTCTTCAAAAATACAAAAACTTCGAGATATTTCGAAATTGATAAAAAAAATTCCATTAGTATGATTTCGGTTGGCGCTAATGTGCATTACCCCGCATATTTGCGCTTTGATTTTATATGAGTCAACAATTCTACAAATATAGTAATAAATTATTCCTGCAATAAAAATCCTGATTTCCGTAAGTCCTCCATTCACTAGCAACATAAAAACTTTCCCAAATCTTATCCAAACATAGTTACCTGCGTCCTAATTAACACTAATTAAAACTAGGAGAGAGTAGTTATGAGTGTGTTCTGGGAATGAACGGTATTAACTGGCAGAGAGACACGGTGAGCGCTGAACGCTGAACGCCGAGCGTAGGGCACGTATTGGGAGAGTCGAGTGCACTTACAACGTACACTGACTGTGAGTGCACTACATATGCATATGCCCTTCTAGTAGGCTAATTTCATTCAGCCTAATTGGATACATTGGGTTTTAATACTGCCTCCGGATGTTTAGGGTTGAATTTTAAACAGTTTAGGGGGATGTGGTTTACAAATATGAACAGAGATTTTTTAAAACTATAATATTATACTCTATCTCCGAAAGACTGATAGTAATAAAATTTATTATTTGTAAAAAGTTATTGTAGTATAGGGCTGCCATAATTGTCGGACTACCGACCGGGACCCCCCCCCCCAAAAAAAAAACTTAAAAAAAACTTTTATCGACAATAATACCTTTATTATAAAAAATTGCACATAATTTTAAAAAAATAAAAAAATTTAAATACAAAAAAAAATAATTAAAGTAGAGATTGATAATAGGTATTCCAAGAGCAAAACGTCAATGGTGAATCATTTTGGAACACTCAGTTCGACTGGAAAAATTTGATGTTTTTTTATGTGGATGCGTCTTTATCAAATGCGTCTTTATCAAATCAAATAAAATAATATAATATAAATTAATGGGCGATTCAATTTAATAAAACCAAAAGTGTCACGTATCACTGTCAGTGTTGCCCGCTGGCAAAAAGTGCTTGCGAATTTCGGTGTTGCCAATGTCCTGCGTGCGCATATCAACATTAGACACTAGCTGACTGGTACTCGGCATTACTCCGGAACATTTCGGACCTCGAATCTGTTATATAATTTATATATAGTATGTATATATGTATGTATACAATATTATCGAAAAATAATTTTTTAATATGCATAAATTTTAAATCTACCGGGACAAATGACTCTTGGACCGGGACACTGGGACACAAACCTCAAAACCGGGACGTATGGCAGCCCTATTGTAGTATCACAGAAGCGGCAAAACAAAAGCGACAAAATATGAATAGTTCGAAACGAAATATTGTTAAAAACAACCGAGTATGCCGCACATATTATGTGGGAATACGAACTAGGGTTAAAGACAATAGACCATAAAAATTTGACTCTAAAATTTTGAGGAAAAATATGGTCACAGGGGTGTGTTTAATAAAATGATAAATAGTAATATAGAAATACACAAAACCAATTTAAACGTGTTTAAAATGTGCACGCCACTGGTAACTGCCTGACAAAATGATTTATTACTATCAGTCTTTCAGAGATAGAGTATAGATTTATGTACAGATTAAATAAGTTAATGAGATGGACGATGACAAAAAAATAATTCATATTGTTGCAGATTAGTGGGGGGTTTCTCAGCCCAACATTTTTTGTTTTTGCCCAACAGGTTTTGTTCACGAATGTATGTTACATATATGTACATTTGTCTCGTGTTTTAGTGTATCCTAGTCGCTCATGTTCCGTCTCCGCATCTTCTGAGTGCTGAGTATCGTGCTTCTTTAAGCAGAGGTAGAATTAGACTTGTTCTACTTCAATTCATTATTTTGTTGTTGACGTGAATGCATTTTACGCATGCATTCACATTCGTGTGTGTCGAATACCGATGATTCCTACAATTTTACTATTTCAGTTCAAACACCTCCAATTTCCTGTCAGGGTTTGTTTTGCGATAGCTATTAATACCTCGCAGGGTCAAACCCTGAAGGTAGCTGGCGTTAATTTGCAGAGTCCATGCTTCTCCCCTGGGCAATACAGGATCAGGAAGCTATAATACCTGGGACACATTATGAGCAACCCAAATAAATATTCCTCCAGCTCAGAGCCGCAGTAAGGAAAACTTGCGCTAGGGACAGAGCTGTGTTTTGGCGCCCTTGGCAAATAAAAACAAGGTTCTCACCTCTCAAGATTTAAGTGATGAGCAAAAAAAAGAAGGTCCTCACCTCCCAAAATCCAAGTGACAAGCTAAAAAAAAAGGTCGTCACCTCTAAAAATCCACCTAACGAGAAAATAAAGGTGCTCACCTTCGCAATGGCGCCCCTTAGCAAGCCCGTCAGCGACCTTTGCTTAGTGTGCAGAAGAAGAAGAAGAAGACGCCCTACTCTTCAAGTGATTTTATGTATTTCTGTCAGTATTTCTCTTCGGTTACGATATAGGTTTGTTTTTGCATTAATAAAAAGATATTGAAGTTGCCTTCAGAAAATCTGTTCGTTTTGCTTGCGCATTTTGCCCCAATATATTTGATACTTTGCCCCAATATTGTTGTTATATTAGATAGTTTTTTAATCCGGAAATAAATCAGAAATTATAACACATTTCTTTTGTATCAATATTTTATTTCTCACAATATATCATATAATAAAAAATCTCATTAAATATCATAGTCACAAAAAAAGCTTTTAAAAAAGACCCATAAAAATATTCTCATTTTTATCGATATATAAAACGAAAAAGCAGTATATATCTTACTCCGCATTGACATAACATAAATCTGTCCAGCGTAATACATCATGAAATGGCACATAAACTTCATGTGTGAATGAAATTGCACGTGCAATTGATGAAAACCCTCAAACAGTGGTTGCCAAACTATTTGTTCAATCCCACAATAGAGCACCGGGTTTTTGTATATTGAGCTGCGTATTATGTTAATTATAAGCCAGCTTTACTATACGCACTCAGCCAGCATTGGTTCCAATGTTGGATGCATCAGTCACACACTGTTGAAGAAGAACAAGTTGGAGAATCGAAAGAACAACCAGCTCAGGAATATAATTCAAATCACTATTTGAACAAAGCCAAAGAAAAAATATTCGTTTGCTATATTTTTCTTCTACGCTTCATAAAACTTGCAAACTGTATTAGAATAGATCATTAGTTTATTCGTGCAAATTGTTTTAGGAACATCCTTCCATTACTGAACTAGGTAACTGAACTGGGAAAATGATCGTGGGAGACTCACTTATCTAGTTAACACGTAGTAACAATATTTTTGTAATTCACAGTAGCTAAACGTATAAATTGTTCTGCATAAATTGCGGTATATTACAATATTACATTTTGGTTATACGAGGTCTTGTTCAAAAAATATCGCGAATTTTGTGTTTTTTCAAAAATTATTTATTTATTCATGAATATCTATGTTGTCCCCTTCAAAGTAATCCCCACCAGATATTATACAATTGTGCCAACGTTTTTTCCAATCCTCGAAGCACTTGAAAAAATCATTTTTTGTGATCTTGTTCAGCTCCTCCTTCGATGCCGCCTTTATCTCCTCACTCGTAGCGTAGCGTCGTCCTTTCATGGGCCTCTTCAGTTTCGGGAACAAAAAAAAGTCACAGGGGCCAGATCTGAGGAATACGAGCCAATCGATATGTTTAGGTCCTCAGCAACTTCTCTAACGGTGATTCGATGATTGGCCAATACTATTTTCTTCACTTCATCAATGTTTTCGTCTGTTGTTGACGTGTTCGGGCGTCCGGCACGCTCTTCGTCGTTCACATCTTCTCGGCCGTCTGAGAACATTTTGTACCACCGATAAAAGTTGCTTCGGTCCAAGGTAGCTTCACCATATGCCACAGTCAACATCTGGAATGCGTCCGCGCACTTAATTTTGTTTTTCACACAAAATTTGATACAGATTCTTTGATCCATTTTTTGGTATAGGCAAAAATCGAAGACGATCCAAAACACGTGCAAGCAAAGCAACTGTCAAAAATTAACTGAACATGCAAAATGGCCGAACTTGTCGGCATAAGTGAGAGACATGAGTACCAACATAACGCCACAAAAAAATCGAAAATCGAATATACGTAACCCGCGGAAATTCAAAATTCACGATAGTTTTTGAACAGACCTCGTATATCATACATTTTATTTTGGTATTATATTATATTCTGTAGATTTTGTACGTTATAAACTCATTATAAACTCTCCCTGACCGATCGGTCGTTCTCAAGTTCTCGCATAGTATGTTTGTCTGGGAACATTTGCCAATTGCCCCTTTTTGACAATGTATCCATTATTGATACCATCGTTCCAATGTATGACAATATATTCTGTACAGTGGACTTTTTTTTGTTGAACCGTATATTTTAGAGGCAATTCGCTGAGAAAGCAAAAGCCATATAAAGGTTGTAAAAGCCTATAAATGTCAAGTGAAGAAAATTAAAAATTTACTTTCTTCATTCTTTTGTATAAGTTAATCAGTTAAGCTAGTAATTCTAATAATGTAGCACCAATAATATTTATTGGTGTAGCAAACGTTTTTCGAACGTAGAGAATCTTTCTGAAGCAAAAAACTATTCCATCAAAAACCCTATAAGCCAATGATGATGACATCAAATGAAGTGAGTTTAAAATTTAAGCACAGAGGCGTCACTAACTCATTAATTTTTATAAGTTAATCAGATACGCTAGTAGTACTAATAATGTAGCACCAATAATGTTTATTCGTGTACAAACGTTTTTCGAATGTAGGGAATTTTTCTGAAGCAAAGAACCATTCCAACAAAAACGAAACACAAATGATTGCCTCTCACCATTAATACTGAGACCTCGATTCGTCCAACTGAGTCTTTTAAAATGCGTTCTAATGCTACATTAACGTCTAAATTTATTTAAACGAACCGGAATCATTTATCATCATGACAATGCACGTCCACACTTCGCAAAAATAATCCGCGAAAAAATTTAGGACTTAAATTGGGAAATTATTCCACATCAACCGTATTCACCCAATCTCAGGTCTTACGATTTTCACCTAATTAGGTCTATGGAACATACACTCAGAGATAATTGTTTTTTGAAATATCACCAATACAGAAAATCACTTGATCAGTTATTTTAAGTCAAAACCAGAAAACTTCTATAGAGAAGGTATCGAAAAACTAGTACAACGTTGGGTAGCCGTCATAAATAATGATGGAAATTATATTTTGTAATTATACATGTTAGGATCTGGACTAGTTCTTAGACGTCCTTTGTAATATGTTACGATAGTAACCATAACATAATGACATATATGTGACAGATTGTAAATAGACGTTGTAATAAATGCTTATATGTGCTTGGATTTGTGTGTTTTAATTTATATTATTACAAACGCTATAAAGCGTTCTATCATACATAATAAAAATGTCTGGAAAAAGAAATTATTTTGTTCTCTAAATAATGGAATTCTTTTAGGTCCCTCTAATATAACAATCGAAAAAGTCTGTGATGTTTGCATGGCTATTTTGTTGTATGTGGAGATTATAAATAACATTTTTTATAAGTTTTCATTTTAATCAAAAAGTATATAGGAATAACGTAAGCATCCCAACTCGCTTCCCGCTACAGTAATATGTATTTGTATTAATTACATTATTAGTCATATTTGTATTAATACAAATTAAAAGAAATTATACGAAATTGTAAGAAGTTCTTTTATTTTCTATTCAAAATAAGAGTCGCACCATTTTCAGCTAAAATGAATCCCAATTCCTGTTTTAGAACCTCATATTTTGCAACTTGAATTATGTGTAGCAGCCCACCTTTTGAAAACCACATCTTCCCTATATGTCTGAGCGTAAGGTTGAACGTTTCCAATATACGTCGAACGATATCTGTCGGACAAACAAATCATGCATTGAAAACTAATGTAATAAAGCAGCATGAGGAGATTATGGTCCCCGTAGAGAAATGCTATCACCATACATAATACGGGATACTGTATAACACGTGGACACACGCCGTTTACATTCAAAGGGGTCTCTCTCTTGTCTGCTACACCACCATAAGGGGTGTTTTTTATAGCTAATTTTGATACATGTTTTATACTGAATTAAATTAAATTCAATCACAATAAATCTTGTTTTTAGTTATTAAATGGTTTTTAATAGTTTACTAATCACAAAACAGTAGTAAGTAGTAATATAAGGCGCGCACCCAGAATTTTGTCCTGGGGGAGGTGCTTAAAACAAATTTGTCTTAAAGAGACTGGAATGGACCGAGCTCTGCATTTGTATCGGCAATAAATGACCTAAAATATCTTGCACTTGCAAAAAACAAGTTGTTTAGGAGGCAAGGTGGGGTAAAACTGGACCAATTTAAACATCACATTGACCATGTGTCTATCATATAGAGCCGGAAGTCTAGAACAAAAAATTTAACTTAGTCGTATGCGTCATCCAAGCGTTGGGAACCTATTATTAACTTGTCTTATACAATATAATTTAAAACTTTAACACTTTACAAATTGACATTTAAAAAACATCTTTAGTTTCGAACATAAACCTGCAAATTACTTATATATTTACGACTGTATGTTATGAAGGATCGAAGTGGTTATTAGCAAAGCCAAATTTATGATTCGTCAACATGAATTATAGTGTTGAAATATATCCTTTAATAGAGGTGCTCAAAGGTTTGGCCTATCACGCAGACATGTGTAATAAGCTGTGTAAGTCATGGATGGATAACTAGTAGGTAGTTTGTTATTACTAGATTGTGATCAGTTACTACTATGTTACATGAACCTATAAGTAGGTAAAGCCCAATAGGAATCATCTGAAACGTCTAGAAACCAAATGTGAGGCAGGAAAAATAAAAAGCAGATATAGCTTCCAATTTTATTAATATAGATTTATGTGAACTAAAGTTCAGCAAAAAATTTTAATTTCTTTCTTTCTTGCTTCTCTTAACGATCCTTTGCCTCTTCGTCTCCCTTACATCCTGAGCCTGGCTGCTTGCTGGATGTCCTGACTAGAGCTGGCAACGGTTAATCGAATAATTAAAATAATCGATTATTTTTTTTCAGATAATTGATAAATCATATGATATTATGTAAAAAGTCGTTTCGAGTGCTTGTGGCTCGTGTATGATTTGAACCAGGTTTTTTTATGTAGGTGCCAGTTCAATGATGACGCTTTACAACATAATTAATAAAGTTTTTAGGTACATCCAAAACACCAGCGATATTTCAATACTGCGGCCATCTTCATATTTTGGCGCAAGTCGTACAATGTCTTCCAGCGACATTTTAATTTTATTGCAAAAAAAGACTTAAGTTTTAGAAATCTCTAAGATGGGTAACTAATGCCAAAATTTTATTTTAAAAATGAGTTATTTGTGTTACAACTTAGGTACTTAATATGCGATATTATATAGTCCTCGTTCAAATGGGCATTATTTATTGTCACAACCTGTTTAATTAGCAACAAAAAATATTTATTTATACAGACATTGTTATTACCTCCAATCACTTATAGTTTCCTAATAAAACGGTTAAATATTTTTTTAGCAGCCTTTAAAATACAAAATTAAGACAGACCCATTTTTTTTGTTGGCGAGTGTATATGTTTTTTTTAAATTTCATTATCGATTATTTTTTACTAATTTAATCGAAAATCGTTTATAACATTTCGATTCATCAAATGATTAATTAATCGATTAATACATTTTTATTGCCATCTCTGACCTTCCTCTGCCCTCAGGAATCCTTTCCCAGTTTTTAAAAGTCAATTCGAGTCAGTTTGACTCGAATATACTTATTTTAGACTTATCTAAAGCATTTGACTGCGTATCTCACAAAATTTTAATTAACAAACTAGAGTATTATGGTGTAAGAGGTAATTGCTTAAATCTTTTAAGATCATATTTAAATAATAGAAGTCAACAAGTGTATGTGTAATGCTATCTCGTGGTATACCACAGGGTTCCATATTAGGTCCATTTTTATTCTTGCTTTTTATTAACGATTTACCAGCTAATATTAATGCAAGTGCAGTTCTCTTTGCAGACGATACATCATTCACAATTAGCCGAAAGTATTATGATGATGCTCTTGCCGACATTAAAACCATAATGAAGGCAGCAAAAGATTGGTTTACAGCGAATGAACTTACTTTGAATGAGGACAAAACTATGCAAATGAGATTTTCTTCCCGTCCAATTACAGATTGTGAGGCTAATAACCCCCAAATAAAATTTTTAGGCATTTACCTTGACCAACAACTACACTTTAAAAATCATGTTAACGCAGTCAGTGCTAAGTTGAGTACTGCAATATACGGAATACGCAAGATCCAGCAAAGTGTTAATGAAGAAGGTGTTAATAACTCGCATTGCATATTTTGCTTTATTCCATTCAATAATGACCTACGGCATTACTATATGGCGTAACTCTACTCTATCAATAAAAATTTTTCTTTTACAAAAAAAAGCAGTAAGGGTAATAACTAATATTAATCGTAGAGATTCCTGTAGATCAAAATTTAAATTATTAAAAATATTAACCCTATACTGTGCATATATATACGGTAATGTAGTAGAAATTCACAAACATGCTCAAAATTTATTATTAAAAAAACAAATGCACAGTTACAGCACCTGTAACAATCATTTTGTAAATATTCCAAGTCATCGTTTAACCGTCACAAAAAAAGTTCTTGCTACAAAATATGAGATATATAACAAAATTCATCCCACAATACAAAAGTTACCCCATAAGAAATTTAAAAATGTAATGCGAGAGTTCTTAATTAACTTATGCCCATATAGTATTCTCGAATATATGAATTCTGAAATACTAATGTACAAAACTGAGAATGTGTAAACCATATATTATTTGTTTATTTATTTATTTATTTTTTTAATTACTATTTATATTTTGAGTTTAATTTATAAATTTTGAAATATTTTGTTACACTTATAGTTTACACTAAATTTTAAAATTACACTTAAGTGTAATTATTAATGAAGCGTAATTTTTTTTGTATCTGACGACCCTCTAAATCTGTACTGTTTTCTATAAGGCAATAAACATTATTATTATTATTATTATTATTATTATTATTATTATACACCCCTGATATAAATGAAATACAAAAATTTATTCTTTTATTTACTGTCCTATCCGAAATTAAACAGTTTTTTGCTCAAATTATCGCTATACTGAGATGCCATTTTCGCTACCTGCAAACACATCTTTCATTGGACATGGTTCATTCAGTAAGGGGGGGGGGTGTAGGTACCGAACCACCAACTACCCGTGGAGGAAGGGGATAACGTTTGTGCAGAGAAAAAAAGTATTTGAAATGAAGAGAGAAATGACAGTTTTACCATTTATTGAGATCTATTTGCTGTGGGCAAAAAAAAAAAAAAATTAAGTCCCAAGCGCATCCTTATTTTCCACGCCACGGTTTTCTGGTAGTACTGTAATTCCAATATTAAACCTAGCCAGATCCGCATGAGATTTTATTTACAGGTAGTTGGTCCCATTTCTTCAAATTATATTTTACCGTGTAGCACAATTGAATCGGTTATTTCGAAAAGGCCACAACAGAAAAGTAAATTTTACAGAAAAACAAAAAAACGTCTCTGGAGAAGCGGCCTTTTCAAAGTAAACAGAGAACACCTGTCTGGATTATATAACAAACAGTGGAGGTGAGGCATTTTCACATGTAACAAAGCATAAAGCATATTTTGAGTCAAATGGTGACTTAACTCATTTATGCAAAAACAAGGAGATGTGACCTTTTCGAAATAACCGAATCAATTAGCTTTCAGGTTTGCAGAATAGTTCCTCTTACCTGTTCTCCAGTTAAAAAGTAAGAACAAAAAACCGTCCTATCAACGAAGCAGATGTCGAATTCGAGATATAGTAACAATTTGAAACTAGATATAGTAATAATATTTAGTGGAATACACGAAGCATTGAGAACGAATCGTCCCTAAGCAGAGAATGAATTGCTAGGTGTTGACTATCAGTTGACCTACTCGACTTTTTCGTACTGGCTGATTGAACGTCTTTCCCAGACGTTCTTTTCCATTCTGTCTACTTTCGTAACTGTCTGCCTTTCATTTATTTGATTTCAGTTCCCCCATAAACTCAAATTAACCATTAAATCGCCTATTTGGTACTCATTAACCATTTATTTTATTGGAAACAATTTTTACTTTATTTTATGTAGCTGTAAAGTATCTAGACTTAAATAATTACCAAGATTCTCCATTTCAACAACAAATAAAAAAATATATAAATGTCGATGTATTACGACTTGCTCTTTGATTTTACAGACGTGCCAGCAGGCATGGCTATAAACATTACGATACTAACACCTTTTCTCAATGAAAAGAAACTTTAAAACATAAAACACCCTAAACATTTTATAAGGATGGTATAAAATAGTTTTTTACAACACCGATAGATGGCTAATACCTTTGGTTTATAACACATTCATGAATAAAATCGTAAAATGTGCGGCTCCTTTTTAGGATTAATGGATGAATAGAGGATTTATTTTATAATCTTTGAAGTCAAAAGTAAATTCAGATTATTCTAAAGGGGGTTCTGCCAGAATAACTGACCTAAATTGTGCAGAAATTATAATTCTGCCGACTCAAAAGGTGCTAGAGACTTAATAATAACTAGGAACGAGATCGATGTTTTTTAATGAACTATCGATGTTTGTGACATCGATAATGCGAGACCTATGATACTGCATTTTTTCTACTTAAAATTTATCGTAAGGTATTAAATGGAAGCTCTTGAAACGTAGATTAAGACCGTAATGAAGCTAATTCAACCCCACTCAGCTCAGTAACTCGCCTGTGTATTTATAGATGTTTTTCACATAAATAGTTGTCAATTATGAGAAGGCAGAATTGGTATAAAGATTAATTAATTTTTACAAACAAGGAGATCTTTTACAATTTATCTGTGATATTAAAAGAAAGCTCTGACTATTAACTCTCCAAGTAAACAGTTTTTTAAAAGTATTTTTTTCACACGAATTCAGCCAAAAATGTGCTAAAAAAACTCTTGTTTAAAAATATGAAAAAAATCTGAGTTACGCACATGAACCGGAATACTACAACAGAAATTTTTAATTAAATTATATATTCGGAAGATATCGCATTGTATTTTTGACAAAACTGATTATTACCGACCGCCAACATATATAAGGGAGGTATTGTGATTAGGCATACCGATTTGGATATTTCGAGATTTCGATGGACCTCCACGAATTAAGGTCCCTACATAACGCTTTGACTAGTTTTAGCATCATGGCTGTCGGTCTGCCTGTCTGTTTGTCTGTGTGTCTGTCTGTCCGTCGGTCTGGGTACACGTGTAGAGCAAATTTGGCTAAAAGGATTTTTATGAAACTTCATATTCAAGCTTTTGACATCAATAGCACGAGTTGATCAACTTTTGGTAAAAATCGGTTAACTAAAAATAGGAGTTTACTCGTGTCGGTTTTAAGATTTTTGCAAAAATTTCACAACAGACAAATATTTGGAAAAAAAGTTTTTAACAAAAGTTGCTATAAAAGCGATAACTAACAACTATTATTTGAGACATTTTTTGATAAAGCAGCATAAATTAAACAAATACTTTGTGATGGCGATCGGTCCCTGTGGTGTCCACAGCTGTTTTTTTTTTTTTTTTTCTTTAAGATTTCGCGGACACTAGTATGCTGAGGCACACCCTTTGGGAAACACTGTATTAGTGTGTCAGTGATTGTTCAGTGCGTTGTCCCACAGGGTTCTGAGCTTGGGCCTTGGTGCTTTTTTTGCATGTATGCCAGTACTTTTCCATGGTTATCGTAAATTATAAATACACATTATGAAATTGTCAACGTAATATACGTTATTGTCTTTTATACTTTGTGATGGCGGTCGGTCCTGTGGTGGCCACAGCTGATTTTTTTTTTTTTTTAAACAGCCAATTGTGTCATTTTTGTCTTTATGGCTAAGGTAATATTCTTTTGTAATAAAAAAATTAACAGCTGAGAATTTTTGCGAGCTACTCTACGTTATGTAATGCAAGTTGCGTAGCATTCATATCCGAAAGCTCTGCTCATTATTATACATCGTAATTCGACGTTTTGTTTGAATTATTTTAGTTTTAATCCGGAGAATCCAGGATTTTAGGTATCGAAAAGGAATAAATTATTTATATACTCTATCTCAGAAAGGCTTATAGTAATAAATCATTTTGTCAGGCAGGTACCAGTGGCGTGCACATTTTAAACACGTTTAAATTGGTTTTGTGTATTTCTATATTACTATTTATCATTTTATTAAACGCACGCCTGTGACCATATTTATCATATCATTAAACACACCCCTGTGACTATATTTTTCCTCAAAATTTTAGGGTCAAATTTTTATGGTCTGTTGTGTTTAACCCTAGTTCGTATTCCCATATAATATGTGCGGCACACTCGGTTATTTTTAACAATATTTCGTTTCGAACTATTCATATTTTGACGCTTTTGTTTTGCCGCTTCTGTGTGATAAAACAATAACTTTTTACAAATAATAAATTTTATTACTATCAGTCTTTCAGAGATAGAGTATAGTAGTGAAATACTTATAAATTAAATAACATATTGTGAATAGTACGAAATAGTGAGAAATTCCGAAATTGATAAAAATACAAAACATTATATACAAAGCAAATCGCAAAGTATTAATTTCAATTTGTTGTGACGAAATTTTTGTAATTTTTTAAATTTAGTTTTAAAACAAAATAAATGACTCAAATTAACGAATAAAAGTGATTATCAAAAAACTGTTGATTTTGATGTCATTATAGAAAAAATATTATCCTAGGCATCCAGCATTCCACTGGCTTCTTACACTTCTTCTTCAGCCTATAAATGTCCCGCAGTAGTCTCACCGAGCCGTGCTTTTCACTACCGTACTTTTTTTTTAATTTTTATTTATTTTTTATTATTTCAAATAAAGATGAGGTGCAAATGCATGCAAATGCAAATATCCATGCCTTGACCGGGATTCGAACCCGGGACCTTTAGCATGAGAAGCAGGGTCGCTACATCTGCGCTACTGAGGTCGGAACTTACACTTACACTTCTTACACTTACTATTAAATACCTACAAAGCCCTGAATTGCATAAAAATTCACACTTCACTGACCCATATTTCACCAACTACAAATCTAAAGATATTGCCAATACTGTCAACTGAGAATATTATAACAATATCATTAGGTCATAACATAGCATACAATATGAATATTAAAGACCAAGCACGTGTCTCTCTCCCCTGTTATAAATGTTAACAAGGGTGCCAACAGAGGCTCACAGATGTGGTCTCAGATAAAACCTCGCTCGTGTTTTCAGCCCGATTACAATACTAATCCTATATTCACCTGGTTCTCAAAGAAAGCCGAGTGTTTTACGATTTTATATTTGAATGGAGTGAATTAACTTTACAAACTGCGCATTTAACTTGTCAATTGCAGATATAAATTTGGACTTGGAATTAGATCTACAGGTCAGTGACTTTGGATTTGTTTATCGTTGTCTCCGAATTTTTATACGTACTTATCCAAGATTATAACGAATTATTAACTATGAACCACTAACTAAAATGGATTGGTCATGTGTATGGCGAGTTTATACTGTAGTGACATTATTCTACTAGTTATACGACATCGCGCAACATGCCCTGAGAAAATTTCGTTGAATTGTCCAACAACCTGTCTGCACTTGTCTCTAGACTAGGGCTGCCATAATTGTCGGACTACTGACCGGGACACATCCCCCCCCCCCAAAAACAACTTAAAAAAAACTTTTATCGACAATAATACCTTTATTATAAAAAATTGCACAATATTTTAAATAAATAAAATAATTTAAAGAGAAAAAAAATAATGAAAGTAGAGATTGATAATAGGTATTCCAAGAGCAAAACGTTGGGATCAATGGTGAATCATTTTGGAACACTCAGTTCGACTGGAAAAATTTGATGTTTTTTTTGTGGATGTGTCTTTATCAAATCTAAAATAATATAATATAAATTAATGGGCGATTCAATTTAATAAAACCAAATAGAACCTTACATTCCATTCTTCTTTTTACTCTCCCCCTTCCCCGACTTCGGTGGCTTCTTTATCATCGCTCTTCTTTGCCCAATCATACTTCTCCGATGTTTTCGTTTTTTGGAACAGTTCTTTTTCCCCTTTTATATAATTATAGAATTCAATGCATGACATTTTATAATTTAAAACACATTGAATTATGCTTTTCACGGTGTCAATAGAAAGCGAATTGCGCTCATCTGTCCAATGGGTTTTAATTAATTAGACACAAGCACCAGTCAGCTTGTATTATTCCGGAACATTTCGGACCTCGAATCTGTTATATAATTTATATATAGTATGTATATATGTATATGTACAATATTAACGAAAAATAATTTTTTAATATGCATAAATTTTAAATCGACCGGGACTAATGACTCTTGGACCGGGACACTGGGACAGAAACCTCAAAACCGGGTCATGTCCCGGTGTACCGGGACGTATGGCAGCCCTACTCTAGACCCGAGTTCAACGATAAGCCTTTAATCTTAATACCGACACTTTCATATTTCTATTATTATTTAAGTGATTTCTTGTTGAATATTGTCGTTAAACTTAAATTGTTTCAAACTTGTAAGCGTCGACCCTTTCCTTTAAGCAGCCCCAAAGAAAAATCTAGCGCAGCAAATTTATAGAACGAGGTGGCTAGTCGGTTTTTCGATTATTCTGCTAGAAAATACTTGGCACAAAGAAGTTTTGTGGAATCGATATCCTTCACCAGTAACAATAACAGCATTAAAATTAGCATCTTCAAAAAAAAAAAAAAAATTGATGTGAAGTGTGAATTTTCACACATTTCAGGGTTTTGCAGGTATTTAGTAAGTGAATAATGATTATTTGGGATGCCAAAACAAATTTTATATTAAATTATTTTTTTTGTTAATTTTAATTCGAACGCCTAATACCATTAGTTAGGTTTCTAAATATGTGCAGTATTTTTTATTTTTTTTATATAGCAAGGTTCATTAAGAATTTTAAAAATTGCGCCTATGGCTTCCATTGGTTGTTATAAGTTCCGCCCCTCTGATTTCGTGTACATTGAAACAGAATTAAATTATAATTTAAACAATTTCCACTGGTTATTAAATTTACGCTTTTAAAAATTAAATTCAACATTTGCCAAAATATAACTTGAATTTTGAAAAAATAATTTAAACAATATAAAAATTAAAAAAAAAAACAAAAAATAATATTGTCTCTTCTCGCAGGGTTCGATCCTTTTCGGATCGAGTTACTTGGGTGAAAAGCCAGCGTCAAAACCACTACACCAACATACACGTTCCAGTGTAGCGTGTTACAAAGCTATAACAAAAAATCACAAAAAATGCGTTTTTTTCCAAAAACGTAATCTGATTCCTGTTGTACTATTCCAGTTCACACCAATGTACATTACTTAGAATTTTTTTTCAGATTTTTAGTTTAAACCATCTGGGCTACAGGGTGTTGAACAAAAATTTTTTTGCACAATTTTGGCAAAAATCGGTTCAAAATAATTTATTTTGCAAAAATAAAAATTTTATCGTTAATCCACGTACTAAGGGCTTTCATTTGATACCCTACTCAGAATTATTATTATTTTTTTTTTTTTTCGATGAGCACATATTTGTTTATATTTTTAGGGGGATATGTTTTTTAGATGTTTTAGTATTTTTCCTATGTGCGGGTCAAGGAGTTGTATAAGCATGCCAAATTTCAACTCTCTAGATTTAGCCGTTTGGCTACAATTTTTACCGAACAGACAGACAGACAGACAGACAGACAGAAGACAAAATGACGATATAAGGGTTTTTTGGTCATACCTACAAAACCCTAAAAAAGATCCACTGATACTACCAGCCCAAATTGCACACCAAACAGTCCCTCAAAGTGTATGAAGAAGGCATTAATGGATCAATCTTGGGGTTTTCGATCCCCAGTAACTGTTGTTTCGTTTATTCATATATCCATGCATGTCGGAATTAGCTGCGTAACTTACATTAAATTTTTCAAAAAATATTGGGTTCGTCAATACTAAGCAATAACACTTTCCTACACCATTGTTGCGGCGTTATACTCTCCATCAAATTTTCAGAAAAACAAGTCGCAACCGTTCCTTTAGAAAATCGTAGAACGGTCAATTCTGAATGGTACACTACCATTCCCTTGCCAAAAGTCTTCGAAGAAATAAGGAAAACCAACCGCCGAAGACGGATCATTCTCCACCACGTCAATGCCTCTCCACCACAAATCGGCTCAAACAAGTGACATTTTGAGAACTGAAAACGTCGATTTGATGGGTCACCCGCAATATAGTCCTGATTTGACACCAAATGACTTCTTTTTATTCTCGCATATTAAAAATAAATTGCGAAGGCAACGTTTTTTGATACCTGAAGAAGCAGTTGATGGGTTCAAAATACATGTTTTGGAGGTGCCTCAATTGAAGTGGTAAAAGTGCTTCAGAAATTGGTTCAAACGCATGCAAAATTGTATTAATCTTCATGGAGAATATTTTGAAAAACAATAAAGCTACTTCTGTTGATAAATAATTGTTTTTGATCTCAAATCCTGAAATATAAAAGGCAACCCTAGTATAGTCGGATTGCTGATAAGTGACTGTTCGTTGCTACAAGTATCGATGTACAATACTATGGCCCGGTCTTTCCACCTTCAGTTAAAGTTCCAGGTAACTATCTGACAGATAAGGTTATTTGTAACTTCATCTGCTGAATAAATGTCAATACCAGTCAGTGAATCCAATACGTCAGTCTCATTATCGGTTAGATAACTATCCGATAGATACATTTGTATAGAAAGAAGGGATGACATTTACTCAGCAGATGAAGTTACAAATAACCTTATCTGTCAGATAGTTACCTGGAACTTTATCTGAAGGTGGAAAAACCGGGCCTATATGTTTTCTCTGTCTATATAATTATAAAAATTTGCATACCCATCGTAACGTATAGTGACGCAAGTTGACAACTAACCTTCAAAATTATTTGAATAAAAAACAAAGTATTAGAAAGAAACAGCATAATTCGTAGATATCTTTACTAACTAGAGCGCGAAAATAAATTTACAGCAGTACTCAAACAAACAAAATTATTAATTTTAAGGTAATAATTATAAATAAGGAAAAATTTATACTCATATGTAAATTTTGGATTATAATTTGTTGTTATTCCAGCAGATTTAAAATTAAAGTTTGTGAATTTAATAATTGGCCGCAAGCCATATTTTAATTAATATTTATTACCAGACACTGACAGTTAAGACAAAAAACAAAAAACAATTTTAAAATCGCTGAAAAATGGTAACTAGATTATTATATGAATGCATTACTTGATACATACATGTAACAGTCACCTATCAGTAATCCGACTATATCTCCTTTTTTGTGAAGTGGACATGATTCCATTCTTCAGGTATCCGTGTCATGTTCATGGGAACATGACACGGATAGGATACAGGAGGAAGTATGGACTTCTTCACTCACTTTATGTAGATATACAAAAAGTAGATGGACAAAACAACGCGGCAAAAATTTTAGACATACGCCAGATCTCAAAATTTTCTAATTGCTCTCGTGTGTCAAATATGAATGAAAGTACAGTAAATCCGTATGCAAACATTCTTGTTGTACCAGTACTGTAACGTTAGAGTATCCTTATGTTAATTAGTATTTACTATGTGAAATATTTATAAAATATTCATAAATGTGTACTTATACTCATTCAAAGTTGCACAAGTATTTCATTAAGACTAAATGGCGCCTAATATATTGACTAGTAATACCGGAAGTAGATACTTACATATTCTTAAACAGAAATTTTCTGTCAAGATTCATATTAAACTTTCACTGTTACAGTTATTTAAATAAATTAGACATAGATAGATTACAGAAAAATATTGCTTTCCCATACAAGAGCGTAAATACAAAGATTTTGATTATACTTTTAATCTAATAATCTCGTATTTTTTGTATTTTAATACCGCATCTAAACTGGTACGACATAGTTATATGAAATTGTCGTGCAACCATATCCTGCGATAATGTCGTTGACAAACATTTTCCAAAAATTAAATCGCGAGCTTTCTCATTGTCGGGAGATTCAGATTAATATTAAAAATAAAAAATTATTTAAATTTCAAACGCAGTTTTATCAATATTTTATTATGTAAGGATATTAAACTAATACATGAATTCAGAAAAAATACGCTATTGAATAGGTATAAAAAATATAAATAATCCCATTTGCAAAAATATAACTTCGTACAACCAACAAACCCAGAGGAATCATTTGGAATCCGCTAACACCAACAGTTAGACTTGAGTCACTGGATTTTGCAGACGATAAATGTGAGTTGTCGCATAAGCATGGAGACATGCCGCGAAAACTGAATGACCTCACGATTGAATCTGCAAAAGTTGGATTAAAAATTAGTAGCTTCAATACGAAAGAAATGCGGATAAATGAAGAAACCGACAGACCTTTACTACTCGGTAACCATCAAATCGAGCGTGTGGATGAATTCCAGTACTTGGGGAGTGTTGTGTCTGTGGACAGTGGCGCGGATATAGATGTGGAAAGCAGAATACGCAAAACGAGAGGCGCCTTCATCCAACTTATCCGTGTATGGAATTCTGCGATCTACAGTACTTGCACGAAAACTACCATATTCAGGGCATGCGTGACGTCAGTTCTTCTGTACGGCTGTGAGACTTTGTTCGTTACAGAAGCTATCAAGAGAAGAGTGCGAGTATTTGTAAATCGATGTCTTCGAAGAATCCTTCGCATTTATTGGCCACGTAGAATATCAAACGCAGAATTGGGGGAAAGAACTGGTCAAATGGACATTCATTTGCAAAAAGAAGGAAGTATGGTTGGTTAAAGCACACTCTTCGAAGGGCTCCTAGCGAAGTGTGTCGCTATGCACTAGCATACAACCCTCAGGGCAGTAGGCGTAGAGGGGGACCCAAGAACACCTGGCGTCGCTCAACCCTGCTAGAAATAAATGTATGGAGCTCTCAAAACCAATACAAAAGACTATATAACAACATCACCGACTTGAAACCTATGGCAGATAGACGAGTTAGATGGAGAAATTTTATTGACAGCCTATGCTCTTTTTAGAGGCAGTCCAAAATCACCCGATGATGGACAAGGCTTGATGATGATGATGTCTAACTTGACAACCACTGATTTCAAAAAATATTTTCTTCTTTAAGCAGATGACCCCCTTGGTCTCCTATAACTATGTTCAATAGTATTTTTTTGTAACTATAATAATAAAGCTAATACTGGCGGAGGTTGGTTTCGCTGATACACCTTGTATAGTTAGTTACCTTAAAAATTCAAAATCAGAATTAAAACTTTTGACTAATTACTTTTTTTATGATGGTCATAAAATGACCCAAACAAATTAGAAATTTAAGTCATTAAAATATACCATTAAAAAACATCTTTTGGAGGGTTTTAAAAATTCAAAAAACCCAATAAAATTTAAAAATACATTAAAAATTACACCCCTGAGATAAAAATATCATGACATAATACAATTAACAATAAATTTGACTTTAATAAAAGCTTAAACAGGTTAATAATTTTTTTTATACCCATAACTGTAAAAAGATTTCATATCTCCCGCCAATTTACAACTTCCGGTGAAGAAATCTGTATTAAAGGTGTGCTCTGAACTATAAAAACTCGAATAAATAAAGTTAATCAAAGTATTATCTCAATAATAGGTTGATATAAAGGTTTTTAATAGTTTCCTGCACTTAATATCGCTAACGTTGTTTTTGTTACGTTAAAAACACTATAAATTCGTGCTTTGATATATTTTTAAAGGTGTCATATTGTTTTTAGGGCTATATTCGTTTTATGGAAGGGTTTATGAAGCGTTTTAAAGAACGATATTACTAGTCTAGTTAATGTTTTATGACGTACGGCTAAGTACCGGGACATAAAATGGACAGTTAAATGTTATTACGTTACATTATTATCTATGAACACTGACAAACTAAATACGTAACCAAGTACTACACTGGATCTTCCCAACCAAATGAAAAATATGAAGTTTGATCAAAAATGTATGAGGATCTTTCCATATTAATTGAAAACACTGTTGGATAATTGATTAAATATCTCATTATACTCCATATTACTTAATTTGTGGTCCTTCCGTATAGTTCAGGACCCGCGAGCGGATCGAGCCCGAAAATACCTGTGTTCGCTGGCTGGTTGCAATGATTTTTTATAATTTATGAATAAGGGTGTTTTGAATTAAAAGTCTACATTTTACTTAACCTATGTGTAATGAGATTTTAAAATTAATTAATAGTACATGGTTGCACAAACTTACAATTATAAAAGGCTCTTATATTCAATGAAAGGCACACAATCCTCGTCACTATAATCTCTTGGTCTGTCCATATGTGCGCTTTTCACTCGAGAACTGCTGATCCTATTTTCATGCCTTTTTTCTTATCTCTATTTGTCATTCTTTACAAAAAGATATTAATTTTTAACTAAGTAATTTTGTATTTAACTATAAAATATAAAAAATTTAATATATTTTGAAAATACCGTTTAAAGGATAATCTAAAATTAACCAAAATCAAATTTAACTTTACCACATAACAAAGAAAACTTTTTAATCAATATTCAAGTTTGACTTATCATCGAGCACAAGCCTTCACCGCAGACAATAACCACATCCCCCCTTGTTAATCTACCCCCATGATGGAAGGACCACCCACCGCTGCTTGATTAAGCACAACCCCTGGGATCATAGATTTTTAATTGTTATTCATTATAGAATAGCTGGTAATGGAACGATTACAAAATCTTTTGTTTTGTTAATTTCGATTAAGAACAGTGGCTATGAAACTTTCTATATTATATACCAATACTTGTTAGATTTTCTATTAGTTGATCTCAACAAAATTATTTTGTAGGGACATTCTAGTCCTTATTAACTAAATTTATAGATACTTAAATATATCTATACCATGTCGCGGTTTTTCTGGTTCTAGCTAATACCCTTTTCACACTAGAACTTTAAGACGAGTGAACTTAAAGTTCACCGATGTTTAACATCGGAGCTTTCACACTTGATGTTTAAATCTCCGGTGCTATCATCAGCTGCAGTAATTTTGTCCTTAAGTTACCGTCATGAAATTACCAGTTTTGAACTGTCTGCGCAGACGCACATTTTGAATTATTATAAACAAATATGGATATTTCATATCATTCTACAATAAAGAATATATTACACCTGTATTAACATGTAAGTCGATACATTTTATCTCAATTATTGTAGCTCTGTATTTTATTAAACACATTATTAAAATAAATAATTTTATTATAACAATAAGTATAAACTTCTTATAACGTCGATATAATACAGTATTCTTGTTTATGATAATATAAAATGTTGACAGCACAAATTCAAGGAGTATTTATTTATAATAGAAATTAAGTTGGCAATGCGGACGAAGTTTAAGACGCAGATCTCTGTCTTAAACATCGCTTGTATTTAGACGAGGCCATACGGTTTCACATTAGCGTTTAAATATACATTCACTTTAACATCCGATCTTAAAGATCTAGTGTGAAAAGGGTATAAGGCATTTTATATCGTAAATCAGCGACTCCCAAACTGTGTGCCGCGGTGCCCTGGGACACCGTGGCTGGGCTACAGGGGCGCCGCGAAATCATTTCAATATTCCTCCAACTGCGTTAATTAACCCAATATGTTGACTTGGGGCGCCGCGGAAAAATAGTGATACATTAAGGGCACCGGGAACTGAACAAGTTTGGGAACTACTGCCATAAATCATTCAATATTACTTAAATACTAATACTGCATAAATATGGTATAAGAGCTACTATAATTCAAAGTTATCTAAAAATAGGACACAAACAGTATAAATTGATAACATAAGTGTGTCATAAGTGCGGGGTCCCACAGGGTTCCGTATTTGGGCCTTTGTTATTCCGACTGTACATAAATGAGCTCATAAGACATAGATTAAAGATTAGAAAGTAGCTTTTAGAATTTTAAGCTTTTGCAGATATAACCACCAAAAAATTCTTTTAAAGTCACTCATATGTCTGTCTGTCTGTATGGTAGAAATTGTAGCCAAACGGCGAACCATAGAAAGTTTAAATTTGGCATGCTTATACAACTCTTTAACCCACATATAGGAAAAATACTGAGACTTCACGAAAAAAACATCACGATATAAATATAAACAAATATGTATTTAATGAAAAAATAATCTTGAGTAGTGTGTTAAATGAAAGCTCCTAAGGCGTGGATAAACAAGCAAATTTTTATTTTAGAAAAATCTTTTTTTTGATTTTCGTCAAAAATATGTCAAAAAAATTTTTGTACCCCACTATCTCCCAAAGGAGTTTAAATAAAAGGAGTTGAAGTAAAGTTGTTTAAAATTTATTGTGTGGTATCAAAGCTCTTAAAACGTTGATTAAGGAACAAAAAAAATATTTTTTTTTAAATTGTAAAAAAAATGTAAATTCTAAGTAATATACATTCTAAACCGGAAACGAACGAGATGAATTATTGATCAGATTTCGTTTTTGGAAAATAATGCAGTTTTTTTTTTTTTTTTATTTAATAAAATTCATTATTTTCATGGCTAAATTTTGACTAATAATGTTAAGGATTTTTGTATTTATGGCTGAGATGGTGTTTGTTATTAAAAACATAATAAAAAAATTATCATCTGATTTTTTAATATCTGTGAACCGAGTTCATGTGTTGAAGCTCCGCCTACTCTACGTCTTTTTAACTTATTGTTTGAATTATTTTACTTTTTAAGCATTCAAAGAGCGATAAAAAATTTCCAGTATTGAAATACTTGTAAATTAAATGACACAACAATAGTAAGAAATATGTTTCTTAAATTGAAAAAAAAGAAGCAATTATCAATACATTTCTTATTATTTTAATGAAGACTTAGATATGAAGCAAATACAGAAAACATCTGTTGCTAAATATTCGCAAAAATCCTAAAATAGACACTAGTAAACTCCCATTTCTAGTCAACCGATTTTTACCAAAAGTTGATTACCTCGTGCCACTGATGCCAGAAGCTTAAATATGAAGTTTCATAAATATCCGAAATAACCGAATTTGCTCTGTATGTGTACACAGACAGACGGACGGACAGACAGACGGACGGACAGACAGACGGACAGACAGACCAACAGATATCATGCTAAAAATAGTCAAAACGTTATGTAGGGACCTCAATTCGTGGAGATCCATCGAAATGTCAAAATCGGTATGATCACAATAACTCTCTTATATATGTTGGCGGTCGGTAAAAATATTGTCCTAGACATCCAGATCTCTATTGACTTCTTATACTTATTAAATACCTACAAAATGCTGAAATGTGTGATCATTCATACTTCATATAAATATATATTTTATGAAACCTCGTACGTAGTACTCACTCATGAAAACCTGGACGTAAATTAAAAACGTTTTTATTGTAAGTACAATTTTATTAAAATTGCAACTATAAAATCTCTAATAAGCTATTAATTTCTTCTGTTTCTCGTTTTATACTTTCGTTTTTTCTAAACCTGTTAATAAACATACATAAATGTTTAGCTCTGAAGAGATATGATACTACTGAAACATTTGTCAACATTTATTACAGCTACAGTAAGAATGTTCTGGGAAACTGTGCAATAAATAAAATATTAAATAATGAAACAACTAATATTGACATGCTAAACAAGCTTTATTTATACTACTATTACTCTTATTTACATGTAATCTAATAAGAATAATTCATGAATAATGTAATTTGTAAGACATACAAACATACATACAGTTGGCCTATATTTTATGTCTTAGTTAACTTACACCCATTACACCTTTGTTTAATAATTGGCATTCACTTGTTTTTATAACAATTTTATTGCAGTGTAATTTAATATTTTACATAAATTGTAATGAATTGCATTCTTTTAATAATCGTTTTCCGGATTGTTATTATTAATATCGCATGTTAGTAATGCAGAGGTAATGAAACTTTTGGAAGTCAATACAAAAGGGAAATCCTCTAGGTACGAGGGGTGTTTGATAAGCCAGTGACTTTGATAATAGATGGCGCTCATATCGTAAGTTTAATATCATTTCTGACATTTGCCATTCTCTGTTCCCATACACACTAAGTTTCAAGTAGATCTGGGAAATATTACGTGTACCGGAAAGTTTTTTCGTTTTTATTATTAGTGCAGTATGCGAACTAGTCATGACTTATTCGCTGAATTAAACAGACGTCTTTTGCGTTTTGGTTAAACTCTGTAATCTTGAGTACCTAATTATTGTTTTCGTTTCATTTTAAACCCTTGCATTTTAAAATGGCGGAAGAATTTTTATCAAAACATTTTTTATGCTGTTTAATGTTGTATGAGTACCATAAAAAAAATCTGCTACAGTTGCTACATAAAACATTTGCACTGTTTATGGTGATAAACTAAGTGTACGCAGATGTCAACAGTGGTTTAAAAAATTTGAATCAGGAAATTTATGCTTGGATGATTAACTTCGATCTGGAAGACTCTATAAAGGAATAATTTATTATGAGATGTTAAAACCGGGGAAAAGTGTTAATTTTGATCTCTACTGTGAACAATTGGATCGACTGAATCAGAACTTGACCAGAAATAGGCCAGAAATTATGAATAAAAGAGCAGTTTTGCTTCAAGGCGACAATGCCTGACCTCAATTATCAAAAAAAGACACGTGAAAAAATTTCCGAGCTTGATTAGGAGGTTCTAACACACGCACCCTACTCACCAATCTTCGGCTATCACTTATTTCGGTCACTGGAACACTTTTTAAGAAACACTTAGAGATATGAACCATGTTAAAATGAGCCTTGAACAACCTTTTCCTTCAAAAAATCAGGAATTTTATAAATCGGGAATAATTTCTCTTCGTGATAAATGGCAGAGTGTTATAGATCACAATTGTAACTATTTTGCTCAATAAAGTACATTTTTTTCTTTCGATTTGTTTCTTTTTTATAACACCAAATAAACGAAAATACTTTCTGGTACACCTAATAATGCATTTTTAACAGAGTTTGTCACAAAATGTTAAACAAATTTGTCAAAACTTAATGATGACAAACTTTTGGTACGAAGATTTGTCAGATAACTGTAACTAATTAGGCGAATTGTCACCTGTCAACTTTTAAGAATTATGGCCGCTGAAAAATAGTACTCCTGTTTAGAGTTCTTTCGGAACACCTCTACAGAATGCAGAAATCGGCAGGTTCCATGAAATTCGGGACAACTGGCCAACCTAGTATGAAAAGACCTGTGCTAAGATGGTTTGTGTAAGTGAAACCAAAAGTCAACCCGACTGACAAGAAAGGAAAAAATTAATTGTGCATTATAATGTACTAGTGTATTTTGAAGATAGTATTCGGGCGCTCCTTAAATTTTTAGTACCGTCGTTTGCATACGAATAAGTTGTTCTACGAACATACAACCGTCGAATATTAATTTAAAAAGTTATTATATTAAAACGGTTATTAGATTATTACTATAATATCCGGTTTAGGAGAAAAAAATAAAATAAAAAGAGAATCTATGATAAAAAATAAGGCGTTTAGCACGCCTTGAATTTAATTGTTTTAAATGTTAAGTTGGAAGTTCTGTGCTGTTTATCGTTTTTGCTTTCATTGCTAGTATTCATAATGAATATTTTTCAATAATTATAATACATTTGTAATACGTATATATCTATTTTGTGGACTAATATGGACTAAATTATGATGGCTGACATGTATTATTAATTGTATTTTTATTTTTATGTACATTTGAGGTTGGAGTGCTCCTCACCTGTTTGCGACCCTACCACCCTTAAATATATAAATAAAAGCTCGTTTATAGATTAACAGACGATAAAAGATTTTTTAAATATTCTTCATCTAATAAAAAGGTCTTCACTTCTAAAATGTAATTAATGCCCTAAAAAAGTTTTCACTTTTATATTTAAAGTAATTACCTAAAAGAAAGGGTTCCCAATTTTAAAATAAAAGTGTTGACCTAAAAAAACAAGGTCCTCACTTACAAAATGCAAGTAATGACCTAAAAAAAATGTCTTCATTTATATTTTTTTGATAAAAACAGACAACAACCAGGTTTTGGAACTCTTGGGGGGGCTCGACATTTGTATTTTAACAAAAACGAGCAAAAACCACGTGATTTTTGAATTCTGGGGGGGGGGCTCCAGCTCATGAGCCCCATAGTTGCACGCCTGTATCCCACATATTCGGTATGCGTGCCTATTTTTTTTATTTAATTTAATTTGTTTGTACCCAAAGTACAAGATAGAATAGTTAATTTTTTACAAATAATAATAGTATTAATAATTTGTACAATGGATAAAGGCCCATGATCAGTCATTGTAAGAATACAAAGACTGTTCTTCCTCATGAGCCCCCAAAATGTATACAAATATAAATATAGCACATATTCAAAGAACCAGGGTTCTTTGCTATTGACAATTCCACAATTGTCATGATCAATATTGAAGCATGTAGATATGTAACGTTCCATAACTTAGGCAGAATTAAGTAAGAAAAGAACATTGAAAAGAACATGAAATCAAAAGGGCAAGATGAATCTATTAGAAGTTAAGACTTTATTTTTAAGACTTTTATCAGCTTTTATAAAAATTTTTCCCAGATGAGCAAAGAAGCTCTCTTTATATGTTTTTTAAAAGAGATTAAGCTAACAGATTTAAGGTTCTCAGGAATAATATTATATTTAGCGCAAATGTCAAATGAGAAGCTATGTTTAAATGTTGCAGTTTTGTAAGAAGGTGGAGAAAGGGTACCCTTAAATCTTATATTAACATTATGCAAATCAGATCTGAAGGTGATTTTGTTGTACAAATAAGGGGGTTTTGAGAATTAACACTTTATGATAAAATACAAGAGAATGAGAAAGTCTTCTTCGTTTCATGTTAAGCCATGTCGACAAGTGAAGGTAAGAGGAGATATGCGAGCCCCTTGGTACACCATATACAAAGAGCAAGCATGAATTTTGGACCTTCTGAATTTTTTTTATATCAACCACAAGTAGTCAAGGTCCGTAAACTATACTACCATAAGTAAACAGACTCAATAAAAGAGAGTCGCATAGTTTTAGCCTAATTGCCTGGTTCAGGTATTGTCTGTTACCATAGAGCATGGGTCGGCAACTGTGGGATTTTTAGGCGCCCTCGCTATCGAGACACACATATACTGAGCCCAATATCCACACGAGGACCGAGGACCTTTTATTTGCGCTCGTCACTTGGATTTTGGGAGGTGAGGACCTTTTTTTTTGCCCGTCACTCTTGGATTTTGAGAGCTGAGGACCTTTTTTTTTGCTCATCACTTGGATTTTAGGAGGTGAGGATTTTTTTTTTGCTCATCACCTGGATTTTGGGAGGTGAGGACCTTGCCAACCACGACTGTTTACATATTTTTTTACGTTTTTATGCGCCCTCAATAACATTTGAATTTATATTGCGCCCTTATTGACAAAAAGGTTGCCGACCCCTGCCATAGAAGATCTTTAACGTAAAGTAGACTGTCTTATCTATTAAATATCTACGAAATCTTGAAATGTATGAAAATTCATACTTCTTACAATTTTTTGTGCTACGGAAACGTGGACCATTATTTATGTCTTCCCACTGGTCGATGAAAGGTCTGATTCTTAAATTTCTTAAAAGGTACGTTGTTTAAATTTGACGCATGAGTTCTAAGCCACCCCTGAACTTTGTACAAAATAAAACCAACAAAATAATTAATCAGATATATCCTGCGCCCTATAAATAGTCATAAACAAAACACACCTCAATATATAAACCCTTATTAACCCTGTATTAACCATAACCTTAAATATATCAATAAATCTTCAGAAACAATTATAGATGAGTCAGGCACATTTTCTTGCACGTAGGAAAACCAGATGCGTGGTTAACTACCGGCTCTCACGTTCGGTCACCTGTCTGTACTGTGAGTCAGCGGCGCCCGGGGCTAGGGGGCTGCTCACCAGCTCTACGCCCCTCCCCCCAGGCTAACTCTACCCTCATATAATTAACTCCGAGACTGATACCTCGTTAACTTTAGGTACAAAAATTTAGGGGTTGAGATTATGGAAGGAATTTGATATATTGTGAATATGTTCTAATTAGTAAATTTGGGGGTAGTTTTTTTACTCAAAAATAAATAATGAAGGGAGAGGGGGAAGAAAAACAAAGAATGTTCCTGCAAAATAAACATTCTTCATTTATTGGGTTGATCTGATCTGTTGCTGAGATTTTAGCTCAAATTATACGCCACCATCGAGTTGAGAAAAGAAAAGGAAGGAAATGTATGAATTTTGTGGTTACTCAACAACAGTCGTAAGGCTACAAAGAATGAATTGGACAAGAGCTAGGGCACGAAGTAACTGAACGCATGATCAACATTAAAAAAACGGAGCAGGAAACAAAAATAAAATATAAGGTACAACATCAAATATGAAAAGTCCTTAACGCGGACCAAACCACAATATTTGACAGAAAAAGGAAGTAGAGAGAAAAAAAGAATTATAACGAGATTTAGATTTGGAAATAAGGAGAGGGACAACAATTTTTGGATGAAAGGGGAAGAAAGAACTTGTATGTGTTGAGAAGACAAAGACAATCGAACATCTGTTTGAAGATTGTGAAGAAATAAGATGTAGATCGGAAACGAGAAAGAAAATTTTGAGATAAACAGGAAGAGGGTATGAATGGATGAAAGAAGTAAAAGCGCATACCAGCGCATACAAGTGGATGCCATTTACACGGACTTTTATAAAGCGTTCGATACAATTGATCATGACATATTGTTAAATAAGTAAAATAGAATAGGCGTCCATGGTAATCTGTTAAATTAGTTTAAAACGTACCTTGTAGATTAGGGTGACCATTCGTCCCGCATTTCTCGGGACAGTCCCGCATTTTAATTCGGTATCCCGCCTTATGACATGTCCCGCAAAATGTCCCGCATTTTTAATTCTAACTTTTGTGCAGTTGTCTTGTATTTGGGGAGGTGAGGACCTTTTTTATGCTCTTTACTTATATTTGGGAGGTGAGAACCTTTTTTTTGCTCTTTACTTGGATTTGGGAAGTGAGGACCTTTTTTTTGCTCTTCACTTGGATTTGGGGAGGTGAGGACCTTTTTTTGTTTTGCTCTTCACTTATATTTGGGAAATGATGAACTTTTTTTTTGCTCCGCCCCGCATTGCCGTCTCAAGAAAATGGTCACCCTATTGTAGATAGAACTCAATGTGTTGTCATTAATGGCTATAAAACTGACGTCAGAAAAATAACTTCCGGTGTATCCCAAGGTAGTGACCTAGGCCCACTTTTGTTTAATATTTTTATAAATGATATAAATATGTGCTTTAATGCAACTTTCTTCTTTATGCCGACGATTTAAAAATATTTCTGAAAATTTTAAATCTCAATGATTGTAATTAAATTCAATCTGATCTAAATAGACTATCCGAGTACTTACAGCTAAATAAATTATATATAAATATTACAAAATGTTCAAAAATATCATTTACTAGAAACAGAAACATAATAGATTTTAATTATAATATTAATGCAGATGTATTAATGTTACTTTTGTTAAAGATCTGGGAATAACATTTGATCAGAAATTAATATTTGATATACATATTGACAACATTATTAAAAAATTTAAGTGAAGTGTGAATTTTCACACATTTCAGGGTTTCGCAGGTATTTAGTAACTGAATATTGATTATTTGGGATGCCAAAACAAATTTTATGTCAAAATATTTTTTTATGAATTTTAATTCCAATGCCTAATACCATTATATAAGTTTCTATTTCTTCCATTTGGGCTACAGGGTGTGGGACAAAATTTTTTTTGCACAATTTTGGCAAAAATCGCCTCAAAATAATTTATTTTGCAAAAATTTAATTTTGATCGTTAATCCACGTACCAAGAGCTTTTAATTTGATTTTTCGATGAGCATATATTTGTTTATATTTTTAGGGGGATATGTTTTTTAGATGTTTTAGTATTTTGCCTATGTGCGGGTCAAAAAGTTGTATAAGCATGCCAAATTTCAACTCTCTAGGTTTAGCCGTTTGGCTACAATTTTTACCGAACAGACAGACAGACAGACAGACAGACAGACAGACAGACAGAGAGAGAGACAGACAGACAGGCAGACAGACAGACAGAGAGACAGACAGACAGGCAGACAGACAGACAGGCAGACAGACAGACAGACGACAAAATGACGGTATAAGGGTTTTTTTGGTCATACGTTTTATTTTTATTTTTATTATTATAATCCAAATACTTTGTAACAATATTTACGACTGGACTAGGACGCACCTGACTTGACACCAAGTTTTTTTTTGTTCCAAAATCTGAAGTTTGTTAAAAGGAAACAGTTTTCAAACGCCGAAGGAGATAAAAAAAATAAACTGATCTAAAAGCGATTTCAAAGTGTCTCTAAAGTGAAGGTGCTTAAATTAAAAATAAATTAATCTCATTTAAAAAAATATATATGTACGCTAGTTCTTACTTTTGATAAAACGTAGTATGTTGACCTCCTTCACTTACTAGACAATCTACAAAATACCTAATAATTTATATTTAACAGCAATATTTTTAAATTAAAAACTTTGATTTCATTACAAAATATTTAAGGTGCCTTAAAGAGTATATTAATATAAGGCCTCTTCATTTAGAATGGTTATTAAAAAGTGTCTTATCACGTGATCTAAATTATAAACTCCTAAAGTACGTGAAAACTTTCAGAAAATACCTGAAAGGTGGTTAATGAAGTATCTGGTCTGTAATCAGCGGCTTAGTATTCATCCCAGGTATACAACCTAAGGAACGAAAATGGCTCGACTCTAAACTGTTTTTAATAACATTATTCTTTAAAATAAAACAGGTTCTGAATTAAGACATTAGATAGAATATGGGATAATTATTATTTTGTAATCAATCATTTTAGATCATAAATATATTATTGACTCGCACTTCCCAACTGTGATATTGTCGTGATTGTTGACATTTGTCCTAACCTCTCCCTGACATCTTCGAACTGTACACACTGAGTTAATATTGGCCCCGCTGTTGTTTCTGATTTACATTAATGATTTACCAACTTTTATAGAGGATGCAAAGTCTGTTTTATATGCAGACGATACCACGCTGCTTAATCAGTCCGAAATCTACCAAGAAATGACATCCAATAACACCTTTGTAAAAAGTGCTGCGCAAGATTGGTTTGTGGCGAACAGATTAAGCAGAAATTAATCTAAAACCTAACACTTATTGTTTTCCCTAAGACCAACAACAGAGAATATTAGTCAAGATCCTGTTAAGTTCCTAGGAGTAACCATTGGTACAAATCTCAGTTGGGAAAAATATGCGGAAACGACAGCGGAAAAATTAAGGCTATCTACTGTATAAGAAATCTAAAATAAAAGGTACCCAGAAATGTCCTGGTGACTGCATATCATGCCCTGGTTGAGTCGCACATCACATATGCTTTGCTAGCTTGGGGACACTCCACACATACCTACTATGTTTCGATTACAACGGCGAGTGGTTAGAATGATTTGTGGTCTGAATTACAGACAAGACTGTAGACAACATTTTGTTGAACTAGGTCTGATGACACTACCGTACTTATAGATATTCTACTGCCTTGATTACATGCATCAAACCAAAGATAATTTCAAAACGCAGGAACAAATTCATAAATATGAGATGAGAGGGAAACACTTGATAAGACCAGCATACATTAGAGTAGGTTGTGCAAGATACTCAATTATTATTGCACTAAATTTTGTAATATTTTACTTGAGAATATTAAAGGTTTGCCTCTCCACTCATTTAGAAATATTTTAAAGTAATTTTTTAAGGAAAATGCGGTTTACAATTATGATGAATTCCTTACAAACGATTTCAGTAATGTAAGTTGTTAGAAATAAGTATGTATGTAACCATTTTGTAAAGACGTGTGTAAAAATGTAAATTTTAAAACACACAAATTTTAATAAATATTATTATTATAAAGATATGTAACACACACAAATCTGTTACACGTTTTACAAATAAGAGGCTCTTCACCTTGAAGGAGGTGTTCATGGGTCCACCAAGAATAGCCTATATACAAGGTGTTTGTTTGAAACGGGGCACCCCAAAAATCTCCTTTATTTGTAAAGATACAAAAAAATTTCAGAACAAAAGTTAAACTAGACAAAAAGGCCCATCTAAAGGTTACTATAAGAATTCTGAGGCACTTCCGGTTTCACCGGAAATGATGTCAACTTTTGATCTAGCATAGGGAATCGATAATTTTATATTTTTTCCTAAAAGTACATTAAATTACCTTAACAATGACACCAAAAAGTCATATTTTTATGTTAACCATTTCAAAATGGCGACCATTTATTTATAAAATAATAATCAACATAAGTTTTACAAAGTTGAAAGTATCAAGCTTTGAAAACAATAAAAAAAGAAACAAAATACAGGTAGGCCTCGATTTACGCCGGTGTTACGTACCGGCGCAAAATAAAGCGGCGCAAATCAAAGCAAAGAATGTTCATTCCAGAGACGGATTAACATTCTATTCGAATTAATATTTTTGTTTTTTTTAAATTATTTTTGTTTTTTCTTTATTTATTACTTATATATACAGAAAATTATAATATTATTACAGAACATACAATACAATGCAACAATACGATACAAATAAACCAAAATTAAAACAGAAATCAAAATTATAATCAAAAATAAAAGCAAAACCTTTGAAAGAATATTAAAAATTTATTTTTCTTTATTTTTTCTTTCACGCTTATGTGCTCAAGGTTCCATAGATGTTTTGATATTTTTTATTATAGTTGAACTGCGTTCGCAATCATGATCTGTCTTACAAATGTCTTAATTTTTTAATTTTATCTGCATTTTTCAATATTGTAGTCACCGTTGATGGAGGTAAGTTTAGGCATCTACAAATCTTCGGACGAGTTTCACCATTCTCTATTCTTTTAATAACTTCAATTTTTGTCTCAATCGAAATAAACCTACGTTGTTTTCTATCGTGTTTTGTAGATATATCTTCCATTGGTATTAATGAAAATTATAATTATTACTCAATAATTTTAAATTAAATTTTAAAAGTAAGTTAATAAAAATAATATAGAAAAATTAAAAATTATTAAATTTAGATTATATACAATATTAGATTTAGATTTATTTAAATTTAAATATGTACATATCATAAAGCAGACACTCTTAAGCGAGTTAAATTTATTTTACAACTGAATACGTCTCAGTAGTGCGATTACTGCGACTGCGTAAACCACGAGACATCCCCGCTTCGACCCCTGAACCGTCGACACCCGACTCCGACGTTCAACTGTTTCAAAGCGGCGTTATTTTAAGGTCACTGCCAACCGGCGTAAAATAAAGCGGCGTAAAATAAGGCCCACCTGTATCTCTAAAATAAACTATTTGACCATTTAAAAAAAAAAACTATTACTTTTTACAATTATTTTACAAAAAAAAAAAAAAAAATTACAAATGTTCGATCAAACCATTATTGTCCACACATTTTCTCATTCTTAATAAAAACTCTTCCATCGCCCTTATAAGAGTACACTCTTGGATATCCCGGATTGCACTTCCAACCCTTTCTTCTAAATCTTCTATCGTCGTTGGTGTTGTCAGATACACTCTATCCAGGTCCTATCTTCCAGGCTTTCCATTGTGAAACACCGCATTCTTTTGCAATATCCCGCACCAACACTTCCTCCCCACCGAGTCGTAGTGGACGTAAGGCAATATTCTTTCTTCGTCGTTTTCTACATGGTTTGCTCTTTTTGGATGTCGTTTTTGAATTTCGAAAGAACCTCGCTGGCTTAATTTGTTCACTAATTTAGCCAAATACTGCCTTCTCGGCTGAGCTCTATCAGGATACCTTTCCTGATAGAGTCGCTGGGCCCTAACCGTATTTCTTTGGCACTCTCCGTATATCAGAACCATACCTTAAATATATCAATAAATCATAAAATCTCTCATCTCTTCGTTGGTATATCGTACATAAACCATAATTGGGCACAAATAACGACTTACAACCAATTAATACAATTTTTTTTTTTCTAACAAAAATAAGCAAAATAAACTATTAAACTCTTGTTATTTATAAAACATTTAATTGAAAAATTAAAATTTAAGTTATTTCATGTTATTTTATATAATAACTAGTTATAACAGTTTATTTTAGAGATATTTTGTTTCTTTTTTTATTGTTTTCAAAGCTTGCTACGTTCAACTTTGTAAAACTTATGTTGATTATTATATTGTAAATAAATGGTCGCCATTTTGAAATGGTTAACATAAAAATATGATTTTTTGGTGTCATTGTAAAGCTAATTTAATGTACTTTTGGGCAAAAAATATAAAATTATCGATTCCCTATGCTAGATCAAAAGTTGACATCATTTCCGGTGAAACCGGAAGTGCCTCAGAACTCTTATAGTAACCTTTAGATGGGCCTTTTTGTCTAGTTTAACTTTTGTTCTGAAGATTTTTTGTATCTTTACAAATAAAGGAGATTTTCGGGGTGCCCCGTTTCAAACAAACACCCTGTATACGGAGGCGTGTGATGACGGTTTCCTCCCTGCGTTTAATCCTGCAGAAAGAACCCCCTCACATTAATCATAGGTCTCAGGGAGGCAGCTTTTGCCGCTATATCAGCAACTTCCCAGCGCCTATAGGCTACAATCTTTCTACATGTTTGTACCCTTACTTATTACAAACCCGTTAGAAGTTTATTTCTTACTTTAATTTTTGCTGTAAGTTTTAATAACAATTTTAAAAATATTCCATTTTTATCAAATTGTGCAAGAACTAATTATTTCTTTGCATGTTGTTTAATAACATTGATTTAAAAACATGTTATTTATTATAAGATCTGTTCTAGTTTTTTCTCTCGTCTAATTTGCATCTTGATCTTGAATGACTACAAATTTATGCAAAATAATTATATTAATATTTCCTCAATTAGGCCACCAAATTGTTTGTTAAACAGATTAACTGATAAACCAAATGTCCCAGCAATAATTTATATTATACCTCGCCTACATTTAAACAAAACGTTTGAAGAATAAGATCAAAAAACACCGGGACTGCATGCACCATCAATAGAATATTCTGATTTATTCTTTGAAAGAACACTTTCTCTACCTGTTCACTAAAACCTTCCTCAGTTAATTGAATTCTCATTCACGTTTTTCTAATATCTGTCGGCTACTTTAATGTTAAAGACCTCTTTTGTAATCGTCCGTTACTTAATTACCACATCTTTGACTGCCTTTTGTGAGAAAACGATTTTTTGTGAGTTATTTCAGAAGGATTTTTAGTGAAAATGAGTAAAAAGGAAACGATAAATAAGATTAAAGGGTTAGGATAGTAAATAATGTTAGAAATATGTTAAGTGGTTAAGTGTGCAATATAAGTCGTCCACATTTCAGAATTTCGTAGGTATTTATTAAGTGAAGTACACAGATGCTAGATGTATGGACCAAAATTATTAAAAAGTTTTATTTTGACAGTATTCGCCGCAAAATCAACCATTTTATTTTTATTAATTTTTTCATCTGTTAATATAATTATTACGTGGTTATAAAATCATGATTATGTCAAATAATCAGATCAATTCTGTAAAAATTTACTGTGTAGTAATGTAACTACAAGATAAAATATTATAAAAAATATAATGACTTTCATTCATGATAGTAACTGACCTTGCTCATACTGACAGATTTAGTTCCTATGATCATAGTAACTGAGTTACAGAATTGGTCTGAATTTGTGTAAAAAAGTATTTATACAAAATACCGGCTCTGCAGGTGCTTTTTTAACTGTAGGTGTTTTTTTGGGTGCGCTAAAAAAAGACGTAATACTGATAAGGCGCGAGCCCAAAGTGGGGCTCATGGACTTGAGCCCCCTATACACTCAAAAGACACGTTTTTAAGAAACACAATTCTCGTGAATGTGACCTTAAAAAAAGTCCCCCTCAAAAATATTTAAACTCTGAGCTACCTCAAAAATGTTTGGCTACTGAGCCATTCCCATAAAATATGAGACTTGTGAGCCGACCTCAAAAAAAAAAAAAAAAACTCGCGTCGGCAGTTACGAAGGACCACCAGCAGAAGGATGGAATATAGAATGAAAACAGTGATGGTTATACGGAGACGCACCGAGTTGATCACCTGGGGAAGACACGGACGACCTAGAGCAAAGGGAAGGGTATATAAGCTCTTCTGCTCCTAGGGGCTGCTCTAGGGGACGAAAACAAGGGATATGATAGCCCTAGCTGGGTGCAGACGGGTAAAATCCTAGGCTCACAAGTAATGGTAAAGGAGGAACCAAACTTAGAAAATACCATGACGTCTCTGAAAACCCTAGCCAAGCGACAAACAATGCGTAGACGTTGCTCAACGCGATGGCTGTATCACATAAATAATGTACAGTACCACAAAGATATAATATTATATAAAAAACTGATAATTTATAACAAAAATTATTAATATTAAACAAAAATACAGAATAACTAAATAAAATTTAAATAAAACAGCCCACATGATCAAGAGACCAGCGTGTGCGAACCAAAATGTACAAGTTACGTCGTTGTTGCGATAACTTGCACAATAGAAATATAAGTTACAAAAATATAAAATAAACAATGAAATTGAGTTAATGTAAAATTGGAATGGAGTTACAGAGTGATGGTTTCAGTCATAAATATGTAGAATATCATCCCAACTTTACATTACATGGTACTGATGTCCCAAAAAACAGGTTCCTGGATCCTCAGATGGTTTCTTCAACAGGTGTTGATGCACAAAAATTAAATGATAAACCAAGAGGGTGATATATCACTAACTCGCGATAGAGACGCGTGATTTTATTAGAAACTGTTTAATAATTGAATCGACAGGCGATGTACTCTCTGATCAGGTCAGCATATGAGTGATTTAGGTGAAAAATAATGTTGAAACCGGCAAGTAGCGGTTGTCAACATTTTATAAAAACACAAAAAGTTTTTGTTCAAAATTAATTGGTGTTAATTTTTGGCGTATAGGAACTAGGGCTGTTTTCGCCAGTATCTACCTGTTTATATTTGATATAATTTCTTAATGATATATCTATAGAGCCCATTCTCTTAAAGAATGGGACAGAATTTCACCACACAAACACCTGTTTTTTATTTTATTTTTTTTCCTTTTTGCAAGAAATCAATTTACTATAAAGATTCCTTATAACCTGGATTATGGTATTTAATACGTATTTTAAAACGAGTTGCAAGTTTAATTATGCAAAAATTGCATCAATTTGCATTTATATTTAATAAAACGCTGAGACTTATATTGCTCTCAATGGAGGCTCTTATAGTTAAATTGAAAAATATTTTTACGTTTCAGCAATATTTAATCTGTAATTAGGTATCCAGGTCAAATATTATAGGCCATAAACAAATATAAAATTAAAAGATGTAAAGATTTCGAATTCCGATATGAAAATAATTTTTATAATAATCGTATTGGCTCCGTGGTAAGACGGTCCAATTCCCGGACACCACTTTTCACAGCGCAACCAGCTCAGGGGTCGACTCAGCAATACTTAATAGTTAAAAAAAAGTACATTTTTTACAGCGAGATAATGGAATTATACGAGAGTTGCCTCTTATATTTCGGGATTGCGCTAAACTAGTGCTGCCATCTGGCAACTGACACTTCTATCGTAAATTTTGACATTTCGACGGTATACGTATACATTTTGACGTACGAGCGCGATTTGTGTTGTTTACAGCAACTTGAAAAAATTCATCTCGGCTACAAATGGAATTAAATCATGAACATTTTCGAGCGATTATTTTTTACAACTTTCGATGTGGATTAACTCAACAACAGTGCATCGATGAACTTAATTCGACTTTTGGCGGTGAAGCACCATCAAAGACTACTGTTTACCGATAGTTTGCCGACTTCAATCGTGGCGATAGTTCGCTGAAGGACGAATTTCGTGAAGGTCGTCCAAAATCGGTTGTTGTTCCGGAAAACATTGATGCTGTGCGTGAACTGATACTGCAAGAACGTCATGTGACATCGTGAGATTGAGGTATTATTGGGCATTAGTGGGACCAGCATACATACACTTTTGCATGAACATTTGGCCGTAAAAAGATTTGTTCGCGTTGGATCGCACATAATTTGCTATATACTATCGAAAGGTACCTCAAGGGAAGTGGAAAAAGTGCTTCGAAAATTGGTTCAAACGCATGCAAAAGTGTATTGATATTCATGGAGAATATTTTGAAAAACAATAAAGCTACTTTTGTTGATAAATAATTGTTTTTGATCTCAAATCCCAAAATATAAAAGGCAACCCTCGTACTCAGTCCAAAATCAAGAAGTGGTAATCATGCAATGTTCACGTGCTAATTTTGTCGAACTCTTGTCGTTCATTGGCTGTTGCACCATAAATTTTATGCGAGAGCCAATAGGGTAGCGACTTCAATCTTTCACGTAATTTTATTACTATTTCTGCATTTCGAACATTGTATAGTCAACAAATCCCGCAGATTACATGGCTTTTAAATAAATACCTTATGCGCCTCCTAGTCGTTGGGTGCTTATTATTATTTATTATTAGGTGTATAAATTAATTCGACATCTTTACACTTAATGATAACTTTGTTTAAATTTAAATATTTTCTCGCCGTTCTGACCAACCCTACTAATTAAAAACCACTATTTAAAAACACCAGAAACGGTATTTCAGTTTATGAAATTTTGGAAAATAGCGTTCCGGTTCGTGGCACTATTGAAAATATTGTTCCGGTTCATCCGAAGAACAATATTTAAAAAATGTACTATTTTTAATTAAAAACTACAACTGCTTATTCTCACCAATTGAAAATAAATTTGTTTATAAGAATTAGAAAAAAAAAAAACTCTTCTTATGCGCAAGATGCATCTTGTCGAAACGTAACTAGCTTTTTCTGGGCCCTGTGCAAGATTGCTCAAAAAGGTTATCCAACGTCTGACTTGGCCTCCCATTGACGATTTTTAGGGGCGCCTTTCGACTTGGGCCCTGTGCCTGTGCACCTGCCTGGTTTCGGCACTGATCTTGTCATATTGTTTTTAGGGTTTTGTAGGTATGTTAGCATCTAGCTTTTCACGAAGCCCTGTTACGTCACCATAAAATGTTAACTAGATGCAATCCGGAATCTGGACCCACTAATGATGAAGACTCATTAACGATAATGATGACGGCGCATTACACTAATTGGCTTTTATAAAACACACGTAGAATTTGATAGAGAGATCAGATGTTTTCTTACGTTGTAAGAGTGAATACTTAGAATAAAATAGTCTGTGAACAACTTGAGTTTTATTTAAACAATAAATCCCTTATTTGTTTACAGGTATGACCCCTTATAATGTCACTCCTGTGTCTGTCTGTCTGTACGGTAGAAATTGTGACACCAAATAATCAAGAGGGTTTAACTAAAAATATGGTTGTAATTTACATTAATGTGAACCGAATTAGTACAAGAGGTATTTTTGATCTTGAAGAAAATGTGGACGAAAACAGTGGATAGAAGACGTGAGGATTAAAACTACAAAACTGTAACTGTAAATATAATGATAAAAATCAGCTGTAAAGGTAATTAATTAAGTAAATAAAAATGTACATTCCAGTATCTTGTAACGAATTTAAATACCATTCATATCTAATTTTTACCTGTCTCCAGCTCGGAGATACCTGAAATCTGATCCTTTTCATTGCAATAGAAAACACATTTAAATATTTTAGAATATTTTTGCACATTTTATTTGTTTGTATTGTAGTAAACAGTTATATACTGAGCTGTTTTCAGTAGACATCAGTAAATCACCTACTAACGAATATATTTAAATATTCGTTTTGTAAAAAACAAATATGGACAGATCAGAGGCGTCACTACAATTTTGTTCAAATTAAAAATTAAGAATAGTAACAGTTTTCGAGTTCAGTGTTTCTCAACCAGTGATCAGCAGCTAAATTTTAGTGGTCTGCGAAAAAATTATTTATTTTGGATTTTATAATTCAAATTTTTCCGGAATTTTGAACTTCCTTGGTAACCGTACGTCTCCAGTTCATGACTGATCTGCCGACATGCCTGTTGCCTTGTTCTTTAAAAAGAACATGATATTCTCCAAACGTATTTCTTTGCTGCTTTATTTCATGAACATTTTCTTCAGATCTTGTAAATCATCATTGTCTGATTCGTTGTTAAGAAGCATATTCATCTTTTTACACGAATTCACCTGTAGATACACTTCACTACTCTTGACGAACTGACCAAAATTATATTTCGTCGCGTCGTGTATTACATGCGAGGTGTGTAAATTAAGTAACTGGACTGATTGAATTATTTTATTTTTTTTTATTCGAATAGAATTACAATTCAGTATTGTCTCCTTCAAAATAACTTCCTTGGGAAGCCACACAGCGCTGGAGACTGTTCTTCCAATCATCATAGCAGTGCTGGAACTCGGATACTGGAATAGCTTCCAGCTGGTCGGTTACAGTCGTTTGAATGTTTTCGAGTGTCCCAAAATGACGTCCCTCGAGGTGATTCATCAATCTTGGGAAGAGGAAAAAGTCACAAGGACTCAAGTCAGGCGAATAAGGAGGCTAAGGAGCCACAGGAATGTTTTTACTGGCCAAAAACTCGTTTATTGAAATTGCTGTGTGACAAGGTGCATTTTTTTCATTCTCAATTCATTGGTCAAAATCTGGTGTACGGTAATGTGAGTCAAATTCAACTCTTCCCCGATCATTCTGACTGTCAACCGACAATCTGAACGCACAAGATCCCGGATTCTGACGACATTTTTATCGGTTCTTGAAGATGAAGGCCTTCCGCTGCGTGATTCATTTTTAATCAACTCTCTTCCTTCTGAAATTGCCTTAAATCACCAAAAAATCTGGGTCCTAGACAAAACACTGTCTCCGTAGGCCTGCTGAAGTTTTGCAAAAATTTCCGTTGCACTGTGCCCAAGTCTGAAGCAAAACTTAATAGCACACCGTTGCTCAAAATTAATGTTACTCATTTTTAGAACGCACTAGAAAAAACTGTTTCACGAAAAAAATCGCTACGGACAACAAAATTACTCTAGCGAGTTCAAATTGGTACTAAATGCATATCACATGTTCAAACAAATGTTGCCAGATCAAACGCTATGTTGCCAGTCCGGTTACTTAATTTATACACCTCGTATATGCACGGTGCGTTTCAATAGTATATTTCCACCTATGGTAGATATATGTTTCTACAAGCGACATACAAACTTTCTAGAAAGATTCCACCAAAGACATCTCAAATAAAATAATATTTTAAATAAAATGTCAAAATCTACGTATGTACGAGGGGCAATCAAATTAAACGAGCTTTTTTTAAAAATAAATTATTTTGCCAGAATTATTTATACATTTCTACAAATAATTTTTCTACATAGTCTCCTCCATTTAGGATGCATTTTTCCCAACGTTTGGGCAGTTTCTTTATCCCCGTCTCGTGGAATGGAATTAGGTGGGTATCTAACCAGTTGCGCACGAAAGTTTCCACTTGATCATTGTTCTCAAATCTCTCGCCTCCAAGTGTGTCTTTGAGGGGCCTATACATGTGAAAATTGTATGGAGATAAGTCTGGACTATAAAGTGGCTGTTAAAATATTTTCCAGTGCATATCCACCAGTTTCTGTTGCGTTAGATCTGCTGTGTGGGGCCTGGCGTTGTGAATGATCATCACTCAGCAGCTTTGGAACCCAACGAGATTTTTTTGAAGCCCAATTGCTTTCGGATGATTGGTTTGAACACTTCCATAGCAGACACCAAGTTCCTCCGAAATTTCAAGCACTGTCGATCGATCGATTCATCCCGGTCCACAAACAAACAGTCACAATGGTGCGAAGACGGCGAGGATGAAATTGATTTTCAACATGTTCACGGGTTTACTTAAACTCGTGGTGCCAAACTTTCACCCTTCGCAATGAAAGGGTATCTTGCCCGAACTGGAACTGCAGTCTGCGGTAAATTTTGGCTGGTTTCAAGTTTTCACGGAATAGAAACTTTATAATAATGCGTTGCACAACAGCGACAGGCATACTCTTCGCATTCATCGTAAGGGCTACTAAACAGAACATTAGATAAACCGATTGGGCTGGTTTTTTCCCTCTACACATCCTTAACTAACGACCCCAACCGCCACAACATACATTGTTGCCTTTCCCGCTGCTCAGCCGAGAAAGGTTCGTTTATATTTGATCGACCCTCGTATCACCTACGTCTTTGCATTTACTCTAGTTCACCATTATTGGTTAGTGGCCGAAAAACTATTGCGGTGGAGCGGCTAAGGCAATATACGTATGTCTGACTTCTCGGTGACGTCATATTATTTTTATAAAAATCCGACTATACTTGAGCCATATCTTGTTGCGTGTCCTATCGAGTTCCATTTTACGTTGGCAATGCATTGCATTATTACGTATGTAATTTTATTGCGTTTACGAATTTCAGCACTTAGAATTCTGTTCTGCAAGCTTACGCTAAGCATGACTAACTCAGTTGCCCATTGCTTTTGAACAAATAGAGGCTAGGAACTGCGGTAACAAGGCGAAAAAGAAAGAGAGAGAATAATGGAGAACAGTTGCTCAGCAAGGTATAGGTGCTAAACCTGTAATGCTGACCAGTTATTATTACCATTCCGTGTTTTGTGAAATTTCTGCTTGTGTTGCGAGTAAAATTCTTTCTGTATTTGTGGTTTTGTTGGGACGTTAGGACGCCCCTGTTTAAAAGTGTAGTAGTATGGTCTGCGAGGTCCATTACTAAGTCGCCTAGGGGCAGGGCCGCATTCCCTGACTTCACAACCACAATTCGTCACAACGTGTTAACAATACCTGTCTGTATCTTGCGTATAATCCGCTGTGCAGTTCTGTGCGGCCTTGCTGCACTTTACAGCCGTCTATTTAACACCCAAGAGGCGCTAACACACACACGAACACAACCAAATAATTCAGAAATTATGAAAGATGGACTTAATTGATTTGAATTAATGTAGTACCAGTGAATCTTTATTTTTTTGTATAAATTTGAGGTTATATCTGTTATTTTTTCGGCCTCATATTTTGTTACTACACGTTTCAGATGATTATAAGACGAAATCTGCAAAAAAACTATTTTTGTTTGTCCGAGATTCACACAAAAACGGCTGGATATATTTTCAAGAAATTTAGTACAATGATAATGCAAGAATTCGAACATAGGCTATATGGCATCTCAAAACTTTTATTCTAAGTGTAATGAAACTATAATTTTTCGTAATGAAAATTCCATACCTGAACAGGATTCGAACCCAAGCAATGCAGGACACATGTGTTACCACTACGCTATGCCGGTCGGCTAATATTAACAGAAAAATGTATAGGTATAACAAAAATTGTTAATGATAAAAAAATCTTTTTTGTTCAATATTTTTTTTTTTAGTTGGATGAATATTTGGGATTTATAGGGGGCACCCTATAAGTCCACATAACTTTTGAAATACGTGCCTTATTACTGATTTAACAGAAAAAAAAAATCTTAAACAATTTGAAACTTCTCACTTCACAATCCAATCCAACCGCATCAATGAACGAGATTGAATCTAATTCTTGGTGTTCATTTATTCAAGTAGTACAAAATTTTCTTGGAAATCATAAGGCAGAGAATTAGTAGAAAGTATGCTTTCCAACTTTAATATTCTCGGTTGTATTATGACCACTTACCAGAAAACCTAGGTGATTTTAGTGAAAAACCGGGGGAAAGATTCCATCAGGACATAAAACTACGGAAGATAGATATCAAGGAAGATAAAATAGCCACATGATGGCGTACTACTGTTGGAGTCTTCAGAAAGACTGGTCTGGTGTACTCCATGCTAGAAAGTCGTACAAAAGAACATTTTTAAGTGATAAGTGATGAATGTATATTTATCTACTTTGTGAAATAAATACCTTAATTTGTATCTTTTGTGTTTATAACTGGCTGTTGGAGCAAATAGTAACACTAATAACGTGAAAAATACACAAGTTAAGAAATTATCTCACTGTAGTTATTTCTATCTTAGTACGATGTTTTATAATTTTCAATTTAATTGTTACATTACGTTGTACAGTGGGTGGCGCTGCAATCTCTATGATTTGTGCGTACCAGATTGTAGGGGGGTAAGGCTACTGACTGTCATATTAATGTAATGATTTTTGCGAAATTTTCATATATGTTTTTGGATATTTATTATCATTAATGTAACGTAGATCAATAGGGTATTTTGTCAAATTTAACTCATAGTTTTCACATCTATTATTGTTAATATAAAATAATTTTTCCTGTTTTCCTATCCTTTTCGGATTTTCATGTCAAAATTTTTGAATGTAAGTTCCGCAACTACACCATTCTCTGTGATGGATGATGTTTACGATGTTAGAATAACGTAGCATTAGTATAGGTAAATAAATTTTGTATTAAATTATAAGATTGTCACTATAGTTAAATGTTCTTTGTAGCATCTGAGGAAGCTAACAATTAGTTGGCGAAACGTTGTGTTACTTAAATATACGTTCTGTCCAAAAAAGCTGAGTGAATATTTTTTCCTATTTCTACTATTATATCAATTGGACGTTAAACTTTTTCTACTATAATCCATTTACGTCACCAATGTATAGCATTCGGTATATTTCTGGATGCCATTTAATTCTATATTAAAAGATGTTTATTTGCGAAAGAGAACCAATGTCTTGAGTGTTGTAGTCATTAAGATATAAGTAGAATCCCAACAGCAATTTCATGACCATCAACCTTCAATGAAAATATTTACTCAATTTTTATTTCAATCAATTTAACAGTCTCTAACAAGGATCCTCCGAACCAATCTGGTTAAAAGGAGATTTGCGAAAAATAGCACAATACAAAAGAAATCTTGCACCTGGAATTAAGTAAAGGACCTGAAGATTGGCGTAATTATTTAAGAATGGATGTGGACACGTATCTGAATTTACTGTCGTTAGTAACTCTACACCTTCTCCAGTTGTATTTCAGAAAAAATCAATTGTATTTCAGAATAGTCAATTTGATTTCAGAAAATGTCAATTGTACTTCAGATTAGTCAATTTGATTTCAGAGTATATCAAACGTATTTCAGATTTGTCAGTTTAATTTCAGAAAGCGTCAATAGTATTTCAAATTAGTCAATTGTATTTCAGAAAATTTCAATTGAAATTCAGAAAATATCAAATGTATTTCAGAAATCGTCAATTGTAATTCAGAAAATATCAATTGCAATTCAGAATTGGTTAATTGTATTTCAGAATTTGTTTCTGCGCTATATATTAAGATTGTATTTTTTTTTTTTTGCAAAATTACAACGCATTTAAGAAATTTTATAATTATGAGTTTATGTAGAAATTTTATAAGAGTATTTGGGGTATATTATATGCTTTTATACACAGAATTTTGAGATTTCTTAAAATGAACATAAACACGGTTTTATTTAGCTTGGTTTCATGTTTGTCTTTGTCTGGATCAAATCTTGTAATCAATTTTTTATTCACTTTTACCGAACAAATTTTTTTGAATTTTTGCACACATGTATATTTCCGGTGACAATAAAATATTTTGTCACTTTTGCCCTTTTATTGTATTTCTCAAACAGTGGGACGCAACCCACCAACGCTGTTATTCAGCCGATTCGAAAAATTATTTGAATTGCAGTTTTTTGTTATAACAACATATTGTCATAATGTCATAAACGCTAGTTTAGTCACAGACTACTTGATAATAAGAACTGTGTAATATAAATCAGTATCTTTCTGAAATACAATTGACTATTTCTGAAATATATTTGACAATTTCTGAAATACATTTGAAATTTTCTGAATTTCAATTGACATTTTCTGATATACAATTGACTAATTTGAAATACAATTGACGCTTTCTGAAATTAAACTGACTAATCTGAAACACATTTGATACTTTCTGAAATCAAATTAACTAATCTGAATTACAATTGATTTTTTCTGAAATAAACTTGTTCTTATTTGAACTACAACTGGAAAAGGTGTAGAAATAATAAGCTTGACTTCTTGACTTCTACTAACTCTTTGCGAAAAACTGTATACGAAAAAAGTTGATTTTCCTAGTTACCGTCTCCTTTTTAGCCTTACGATCCACTTCCTGTAACTTATAAAAATACTAGCAGAAATCGTCCTTGCCTGGGAGAAAAATAAAGTTTATTAAACGATATTTAATAATTGCTGCAAAATCAAAAAATTCTAATTTTTTCGGAGGTAAGCTGCATACGATCTGTCATCAACTGGTACGTGTAACGTGTAACAGCCCAACACACATTCGGCAGAGCAGGTCAATTTCACGAAGTCTTATGACATGACACGAAGCCTAACATTTCCACACTCAATCAAACATATATTGCGCTTTATATATTAGATATTTGTAAAAAATATTTGTAATACAACTGAAAAATACGTATTATTATCACAAACTACTAAAGTAAATGCTTAAAATGTTTTTCTCTATTGGAGGATAATGAAGTTCCAACTCCAATTCCTGTAGTTTTGCCACAGTTATTTGTGCAGTGTGTGGTCTAGCGTTATCATGCAATAAGATAGGAGTCGATCTGTTGACCAATCTAGGCTGTTTTCTTCAAGTGTTTGCAACATTTCGTCCAGTTGGTTGCAGTATATTTCTGTTGTGATCAATGAGCCAGTTTTTTTTGTTTTTTTTTTTGTTTGGTTTTTAAGTTACCTGTACGAAATTTGGCGAACCAATTTGATATTGTCTGCTGCGTAGTAACACTAGAGCCAAATACATTGTTAATGTTTCACGTGGTCTGCGATGCCGTAGTTCCACGTAAGAACTCATACTTCATAATATAGTCGGATTGCTGATAGGTGACTGTTACATGTATGTATCAAGTAGTGCATTCATATAATAATCTAGTTACCATTTTTCAGCGATTTTAAAAATGTTTTTTGTTATTTGTCTTAACTGTCAGTGTCTGGTAATAAATATTAATTAAAATATGGCTTGCGGCCAATTATTAAATTCACAAACTTTAATTTTAAATCTGCTGGAATAAACAACCAATTATAATCCAAAATTTACTTATGAGTATAAATTTTTCCTTATTTATAATTATAACCTTAAAATTAATAATTTTGTTTGTTTGAGTACTGCTGTAAATTTATTTTCGCGCTCTAATTAGTAAAGATATCTACGAATCATGGTGTTTCTTTCTAATGCTTTGTTTTTTATTCAAATAATTTTGAAGGTTAGTTGTCAACTTGGGTCACTATACGTTACTATGGGTATGCAAATAATAATAATGATATAGACAGAGAAAGCATATAGTATTGAATATCGATACTTGTAGCAACGAACAGTCACTTATCAGCAATCCAACTATAGTGCAAATTTCTGACCGTTCCCTTTTCAACAAAATTAATTTTAAAAAAAAGTTTATTATGTTTTTTAGAGTATACAATGATTTCTTTAAACATTAAGCCAAAGTTAAATAATAAGCAGTTAAAGTTGGCAATATTATTAACTACAAATTTCATCCTTGACGACCTGATACTTAAGGCTGAGTCGATCCCAGAATTGACTGCACAATATAGGAAAACGAATATTCCGAAGTAAGAGAATTCTATTCTCATTCTGTTGAAATGAAGAGTCTAAAAATTATTCAATTTTTTACCGTCAGCTATTTGAGAAGAGGCATCATAGTCGGTGTATCCCCGTAGGTTTCCACACCTAGTATTTACTACCTGACTTTTAGTTTTTATTTAATTGGTTTGGATCTTTTGATGAGGTTGAAATGGGATTTGTAAAATTGGTTTAAATACTAATGGAACTTTAACGTCAAGGTGGAACCTTGTTCGTTATATTTTAATTATAGTCTTTAGTATTTGTGATTTATATACTAACCCTTAAGTTATTTATATAACTAATGTCAACGCACTATTAAAATGCACTCAACACGAATATTACAAATATAAATAATGATCCTATTTTCATACCGCACGTATTATTGTGGAGCTAAAACAAACTGTTTTTTGGTGGCAATCTGGTAAATACTTTGTGGCAAAACTTAAAACGGAGGTCGCATTAAATATAAATTAAATATATGTGAATAGAAAATTTAAAAAACTATATACATGTGAATTTTCACACATTGCAGGATTTTGTAGGTAATTATTAAGTGAAAGAGGCCAACAGGCCTCTTTTAATTAAATTTTATCATCAATAAATTGAACAATTTATTTTACCTAATAATGATATTAGGTATTCGAATTAAAATTAACAAAAAAATATTTTAACGTAAAAGCTCTTAAGCCGCACTCAGAGCTTTTAAATCAATAGCTTATGCACTGTAGATTATAGACTATTCACTGTCACCAGAAAGTTTGTCATATGGTAAGACGTGAAACCGTTCAGACCTCCATATTTAATACGCTGTTTGTTGTGGATTGTGTATAATTTTCTATACTTATAGCTAGTGACATGTTTTAATGAGACAGGCATATAAATACATCGGCTATCGCATTCTATCAGTGACACCGTAGTTATCGAATGCCTTTACATAACCTAACATAATGTCATCATTAACAAATCTTGCTCAAAATTACAAAGACGGACAGTAAATATGATCAATTTAGGTAATTAGGTAGTTAAAATCTAAGACAACAGAATTATAAGAATGATAATACATATAAAATATTTTTCGAAGCTAAATAGTTGGTTTCAAAATTCACAGATGGAGGGCTATTCGTAACGTACTAATTTATAACAGATGTGAACGGTTCTTGTAACGTTAAAAAGAATGCATAGAAACATAACTTACAGCTAACAAAGCACAGTCTACAACCTCTTAATTTAAAGAGCTCTGAATGCGGCTTTAGATTAACAGACGATAAATTATTTTAAAAATATCGTTCATTTTGCCGTGATTCCTACAAAGCAAAATTTGTCCTACACACTCAGCATGCCGCCTTCACTTATTATATACCTGCGAAATCCTGCAATGTGTGAAAATTCACACTTCACATCAATTTTTTACTAAACAAAATGATCAAGTCTCAAACAATCGTTAAGTGATACTAGATTTCAAAACTTAGTTTCGCACGAAATTAAAAAACGAATAATATCAATATTTTAAAATCCAAATGTAGAGTTAAAAATCTTTTATTTAATGTAAGATTTAAGTTACACAAACCAGCTGACTCAAGATGAAAAAAGTCAACTGACATCTTTAGATTCTTTATTGAATCTCTAAGTCCTTATGTTCATTCTTACCCCTTGAAAACGATAAATCGTTTGAGAAACTCGGACCCACAGGTCTCGGATTTCCAATAAATAATTGTTCTGTCATCACCGCTCGTGTAACCCTGTTATTTACAAAGCTAAGACGTTGGCCCTTGGCCTCACACACACACAAAATGTACATGTTAACAGAATGAATTAAACTGGCAACACACTTTATAACCATCATCATAAGTCAACACTATACGATTTAAAACTCCTATGTCCCATTCTTTTATAACTCAAATTAAGAACTGTGGTCAAAAACTTTCCTCCAATATGCTTCATACTTCATAGCTTAATACAGCCACCCAAAAATCCTAATGGTGCGATTATGGCCCAACATGTAAATCTTACAGAATTTAAGGCTAAATAAATCTTTAACTTCGACTGTTAAATTATTTAAAATTTTGCTATTATGGTCAACTAAATTTAAATACTTCAGCTACAGAATTGTGACTGTGTTAGAGGCTAATTAAATAACGTTCAACTGAGCATTGTCTGTCTCTGTCTGTGCGCATTGAATAAAGAGAGAAAGCAATAGTAAAGACATGTTAATTTAATGTTTTTAGTGTTGGCTGTCAGAACATATAACGTGATATAACCAAAAACTTAAAATCTTTATTTATTGAAGAAAAAGCAAAAAAATACATAGCAAAATGAATTCAAACTACATGATTTATTAAAACATGTTTACAATATTTACCCAAAAATAATAAATAGTAAAAGTATAATTTTAAGATAAAAATGTATGCTCATAGGTAATTTTCATACAAAATAACACACATGGCTTATAGCTTTGCTTAAACTACTCTGGCTCATGCAATTAAAAATGGAGTTCCCCACAGCTTTTTGGTCAGAACCAGTTGCCAAAAAGTTGATAATTCCTAACACTTTGAGATGTAGTCGAAGTTCGTCTTGCCTTACAGGTTGTCCATTATGTAGTGGTTGCAAAATTTCGTAGAAAATCATTTCTTTTGCCAGCCGAAAAAATTTCTAAAACTCTCATTAGCCATTTCAAATGGATTGTCTGTGTCTCTTATAAATTTTCGTTCTATGCGAAGATTGTTCCTAACAATCTTACGCCTCTTTCTGACCGTCGACTTCGAGGTGACTTAATAGTGGCGTTTCGTGTCTTAACGGGGAATTATAATTGTGATTTGTCGAATCTATTTGTGTTAAGTGCGAATATGGGATTACGAGGTCACATTCTTAAGCTTAAACATGAAATATATCGAAAGAAAGTGCGGGAAAGTTTTTTGTCTAATCGTGTTTTCGATATTTGGAATAGTCTGCCTAGCTCTGTTGTCAGTTCCAACAGTGTGAATATTTTTAAGAATAATCTAGATAGTTATTTCAATAGTATATAGTATATGTTTATTATTTGGGTATTACATTTTATTCTGTTTATATTATTTCGTAATTCATTATTGTTATAATAATATGTATTATTATTTTGTTTTCGATCCTTTTGTAATAGTATATAGTTTAAGTTTGATTTAATATTAGTTACATTTTGTTACATTTTATGTCCGCTCTTTTTTGTAACACCGATGTATAAATGAATGTACTTGTATCGAAGTTCTACAAGCCTTTGGCTTCTGCTTCATGGAATAAGTAAATAATAATAATAATAATAATACAAAGTACATATTTTTGATAATTTATAATGTTTATAAATTTATCTTTTATTACCTGTTGTCATCTTCTTCGGTAATTAAATGAACTAAAACATGGATCAATTCCATTTTCTTGTAAATAAAAATGTTTAACTTTAAATACAATTTCGGGAAACGTTACAGTCTGATCCAGTGTCAAACACAACCTCAAATTTAGCGCTATAGAGAGATATATCTGGCTGTAGCTTAAAGAAAAATTTAAGGATTTATTTAACGTTAAATGGTGACCGTAATTGCATTTCACGCTAAAGACTGCGACCTTCACATTTAAAGAGCTTAAATATTTAACTGAAATGACCATAATCGCACCATAAATCATATTACCAACATCTTTATCTGGTCTCGCGACTTTGAAGTCATAGACACAGGTGCTTATATAACAAATATGTCGCGGGACATGATCTCATGATAGTCTTGACTATTCAGTGTAGACACGCCATTACAAATAACTTTTTAAACTACCGTTCTTCTGAAGTTCTGCACAATCAAAATAGCTATTAACGTACTCTAGTTTTATTATATTCATTAAATGGTCAATTAACACTGTGGAAAATAAAACTAAAACATTACTCTAATTTTAGTTTCATTGGAATTTTGCACCTGACAACACATTTTTCAGTCAATAAGATTTGTTTCTTCACCTGAGACTAAGGTACACACAATCTTACAAAACAGCACACGGTAGTCCCTCCAAAAGTTTTTTCAAATAATTATTTATTCTTGTAGTATCAAATACGCAATAGTAGCATTTCGTTACAGAAAAGTTTCGACCTGCCTTATAAAATCACAAAACGATCACTGTTCTGATCCGTACAATGCCGCTGAAATAAGATATGGATCTTATTTCACCACGACAACGCGCCGGCACATACTGCCTAATGAACAAACGATTGTTTAAAGATTCCCAGGAAATTATCGACTTATCATCCGTATAGTCCTGATTTGAAATAATTTGAACTTCTAAAAGTAAAAGAAAAAATCTGTGGAAGGATGTTTAAAAATTCTTGGCTACAAAAAGATTTGATAGAAGGCTCGGTCCTTCAAGTCTGACCAGATGTATCAATTACGGCTGCCGAGAGCAGGCCCCAGACTCGGTAAAACAATAAATTCGGGCCCGGGTACTGCGAAATCAATAATTTCGGACTTGATGGCAAGAAAAAAAAAAATCAGCTGTGGCCACCACAGGACCGACCGCCATCAAAAAGTACTTGTATAAAATACATTTTAGCAGCAGAGTAGACTATGAAACTTGGCCTAATATTTTCTAACAGAGATATTATTTATCATGACCATGAAAACGTTACATATAAATATGAAAAAATTGAAACGTCTCAAATAAAAGTTATTACTTATTGCATTTATAGCAACTTTTGTTGAATAATTTTTTTCGAAATATTTTTCTGTTGCTAAATATTTGCAAAAATCTTAAAATCGATACGAGTAAACTCCCATTTCTAGTCTACCGATTTTTACCAAAAGTTGATCAACTCGTGTCATTGATGTCAAAAGCTTAAATATGCAGTTTCATAAAAATCCTTTCAGTCTAATTTGCTCTGTACGTGTACACAGACGGACAGACAGACAGACGGACAGACAGACAGACAGACGGACAGACAAACAGACAGACCGACAGACATCATGCTAAAAATAGTCAAAACGTTATGTAGGGACCTCAATTCGTGGAGATCCATCGAAATCTCGAAATGTCAAAATCGGTATGATCACAATACCTCCCTTATATATGTTGACGGTCGGTAAAAATGTGCAGATAAAAAAAAAAGTTCTTTAATTTTTCTGTAATATAAAAAAAATATGTGTGTGCTTAAGACTACACGAGTTAGTTAAAAATTTTGGCGCACTAAAGCGCAGCCCATCTAAATGACTACACTACATATTAAAAACAATAAATTAAACAATCAATAAATAGATAAAATCAATAAAATTACGCTTACTCAATAAATAAATCTTGCACAAAAAAATAAGATAAAAAAGTCTGTTCGAAAAATTTGAACAGACTCAGGGTGATGGTAAGAGGCTGAAAAGGCGCCAATTACCATCGAATATCACAGTGTAGAAATAGAACACATTAAAAAAAGGTGCAAGACTTCACACATAAAACAGTAAGTTCGATTCTTTGAAGAAGAGTATCAGCCTGTCCATGAGTACTCTGTCGTCACATAAAGCAACTGACGGGTCATAGCACAGGCCTAACCTCTCCCAAACATCCTCGAACTGTACACATTCAGTAAAAAGGTGTAACACAGACAAATCTGTGTTACACGTCTCACAGATAGGGGACTCATCACCTCGAAGGAGGTGACCATGGGTCCACCAACAATGGCCTATACGGAGGCGTGTGATGGCGGTTTCCTCCCTGCGGTTAATTCTGCAGGAAGAACCCCATGATTTAACGTCTCCCTTAATCTGTCGCAACTTAACGTTCTGTGTGCGGCTCCACTCATGTTGCCACATGTCTAAAACCAAGTGTTTCAGATGACTCTTTGCATCATCTAGAAAAATGAAACTCACATCAATCATAAGTATGTGGGAGGCGGCTTTTGCAGCTGCATCTGCCGCTTCGTTGCCTTTAATACCAACATGTCCCGGTATCCAAAACAGCTCTACCCTCACGGATCGAAAACTTCTATGACGATCGAATCAATTTCAATTAATATACATATTTAAAAACAAAAAATATGTATAAATGATAATAATATTATTATGGATAGTACAAGACGAAGCAGGAACAAGACATAAATTAATAATATACACATGTATATGTATATAGTATATGTATATAGATAAAATCTTGTTGTTCTTGATATTTTGAATCAAAATCTCTTTAAATATTAACTGAAATATGTGATAAATACTTTTGATTGAAATCTGTTTAAATATCTTAAGAAAACTCTATTGTAGTTCCACTTTTTGTTGTACTCTCCTTTTGGTTATTTGACTTATCTAAATCCAATGTGATTTTTAAAAACTCAATTAATGGCTCTGATTCTTCTTTTGAGAAATCCACATTAAAATCTCCACTCAAAATCGTAGGTAATTGATGTAAGTTCTGTTTCAGCAGAGTAGATCGGGCTGTTGTATAAATAATCAAATTTTCATTAATTAATTCGATGATTTTATGTACACTTTGATTAGGTGCGATGTAAATTGCAACAATTATAATAATGAATGCATATTCCGATTCACAAATTTCTCCAACAGGTGATTTGTTAAAGCCATATGATTGAAAATTACTAATACTACATCCATCTGTGAACTTATAATGTTCGTTGTGTCTTTATTGTTTTTGTATATGGCTACTCCTGCAGCTCTGCACTAAGGCCGCTTAAACTTAACACAATTAAAATTTGGAATATGTATATTTTCTTCGTTACATCCACGTTTCGGGTAAAAGCAATATGGTTGAATTTTTCATAACACCGTCATCAACGTCCGAACCCCTGTAGACTGTCCGGGCCCCGATTATTTGGGCAAGTTTTCTCCCCCTCTCAACCGCCTAGATCTTAATTTTTTCAGAGCAAAGAGGCAATGTTTGTCTAAGAATAACTGGATGAAGTTGAATCTAACAAAATGTTGTGTAGTTATTGATAATGATAACTGTTACTTTATTAATAGTTCAGTTCTTTAATTCTCTCGATACATGTCAATTTATAAATTAATCTATCATCTATCTTTTAGCTGAATACAGTTAGTATCTCATAACGGTATCTCAAGATATCTGTAAGTAAAATGCGATGACAGTATAAAAACAATTGATATGTTCAGTAGGCAGTTAAGCGGTGACAACAGGTCTGATCAGATGCCAAGCAGTTTAGATTAGGCCGACCAAGGACCAGATTACACATGTATTCTGTCGCATCGCTTCATTTCATACGTCAGTTCATAACCACAAGAAATCTCATGGCCGTAGAGAAGGGGACAGAAGGGGATTTAAAGAAGTGGTATATATTGAAAGGCTGGTATCACCAGAGCCGCATTAAGGTTTTCGTAGGCTCTAAGCATTTTTATAGATTTCGTAGACCCTATAGGAACTCTTGTATTTGCCTCTCCGTCACGCCACGACGCACGAAGAGGGACAGATATCATTCCAAAAATCACTGTTCTATCGACCTCTGTCGACGTCAAAACATGCATATCAATTAACACATTCCCTGCATTTTTTAAAAAACAAATTATAGAATTACAAAGCGTTAAAAATTTAAATTTTAACCCTTTGGTTGAAATATCTTTATCTTTGTGACGGATTAAACATTTTATTATATAGAAGCGGTGAGCAAAAAATGGTCGAAGGAAGGAAATGGAAAAGATGAAAAAATTTCAGTACTGAAATCAGATAAAAAATTTCATTTCTGTTTTATACATTTTATAACCTAAAACAAATAAATGAAAAATAGTCAGTAAACAAAATAAAACGCCACTGAAAAGTAATCGAAAAGTTGCCTCAAGAAAGTTTAGTTTAAATTTTGATTTTGATAATGATTTTCATAAAAAAGTTAGAGGGGAAAATTAAATTTGGCGATTTTTATGTAATTTATTAGATAGAAGAATATTTGCAGCTCGAAGAATAGCAATCAGAAAATATGAAGCAAAAAAAAAATTAAAATCTTCTTCCATAAGAATGTTATTAATTATTAAATATTAAACAATTTCAAAAGCAGTCATTTAGCTGGCCACCGGAAGTGTCTTATGAATGGGTATCAACTTGAAAGTAAGATGATACACGTACGTTAAATACTAATAAGCAGAACTTCCACTGGCGGCAGCTACGTCACAATGGCGGAAAATGTACAAGTTTTTTTATTAATTTTTTTTTTTTTTGCCAAAATCAACAAAATTTACAAAATTAAATATGTCACTGTGAAAAACAACTTAATATTGAAAAGAAATTTTAAAAAAATCACTACAGGTCTATTATAGCGTGTGATTAAAAACAAAGTTCAGAGTAGGCCGAAAAAAAAAATCACGTATGTCTTTGAATAAATTTGAAAAGTTAGAATTACATATTATTACCTTTGACTCTACAGATCTTGCGAAACAATTTTTTTTTTTTTTTGTTCTAAACAGATAGATTTTCTTAAAAATTTTTAACACACGTTATAATTTACACAATCTTTCCTTTTTTCGTAACCAATACGAATAAAAACAATAACCAAAGTGAGAGCAATGTCGGTAATAAGTAAGGAAACAACGCATTAGAGAGAAAGAGAGAGAGAGAGCAGCAAAAAAATTCCACTTTATAACATTGCCTTCAGCGTGAAATAAAAGCTTCCCTATGCTTTCTAACGCTGTCTTTTTGATTGGAGTGGAGTATAGTTAAAACGATAATTTTGCCTAACTTAACCGTATATCTTGTAGTTTTCGAGACCTCATAGATACCTCGTTTAATGAGATACCAAAGGCATTAATAATCTAAATAAAGTGCGGATTTTTGTCTAAAAAGTGGAACATCTTTAAACTCGACAGACCGTGAGACAAACCATTAAAAATTGGGACTGTCCCACCAAAAACGAGACATGTGGTCGCCTTAGTCTTGGAAGCAAGTACTCCTTTGCTACCCGGTTAATCGGACAATGCCTGTCTTCTATCTATGCGATGGGAACCAATTATTATTATTAAATTACAAAGAATAAAATAGTAAATCTAACAACATGTTGCAACTTGGTGGTTCTTTGAAAGTAAACAGTGTTCACAAAGAAGTATTTCTGTCAATTTGCAACGCATTCCCGTAAGATGTCGGTGAATTCGTCGCGCACACTACGCCTGAAAGTCACATAAGTCTGTCACATAACAAGACTCCCATTGTCATCTACATTTTGTAATGTGACACTAAGTATTATTTGCAGAAATTTATAGAATGTATGTTACGCATGTAAAAATTAAAAGAAATTCTTTGAAAATTTTAAGGGTCTTAGAAAATGTCAAATTTTGATGCGTGAAATTTAGTTCGACGAAAAATTAAACATACTAGGTATTATGTTTCTAGAGCAGATGGTTAAATATTGGTTTCCAATTAGTTTTGGTGGATAAGTGACCAAAATTCTCCAAAACTAAGACGATAGTAACCTGAAACCGAACACAAAGTTTTGTCAAAAGTGCTGATTTAAAAAAAAAAAAATAATTATAACTACAAAGCAAGCTTTTGATTTCGGTTGCAGGTTTACGCAATTACGACCCCTGCCACTATTCGCATGTATTAATATTAGGGGTACCAGAAAGTTTTTTTCGTTTATTGGGTATTATTAAAATAAAAACAAATCGAAAGAAAAACATGTATCAGGTGGTCAAGGATTTGTAGTTAGTAATATTGCCAACTTTAACAGCTTATTGTTTGACATTGGCTTAATATTTTACCGTTCTTTTTTTTTTTTTTTTTTTTGTTGGAAAGTTACACATCTCGCCTGTTTAAAGAAATCATTGTATGATCTAAAAAATATCAAAAAAAAAATTTTTTAAATTAATTTTGTTGAAAATTGAACGGTCGGAAATTCGCACTATTATGAAGTACGAGTTCTTACGTGGAACTACGGCATCGCAGACCGCGCGAAACTATAATAATGTATTTGGCTCTAGTGTTACTACGCAGCAGACAATATCAAATTGGTTCACCAAATTTCGAACAGGTAATAAAATTAAATCAGAAGTAAAATAAAATCACAGCAGAAATATAGTGCATCCAACTGGACGAAATGATTCAAAAACAGCCTAGACTGGTCAACAGATCGACTCCTATCTTAATGCATGATAACGCTAGACCACACACTGCACAAGTGACTGTGGCAAAACTACAGGAATTGGAGTTGGAACTTTTTCATCATCCTCTATACTAACAGACCTAGCCCCTACTGACTACCACTTCTTCCGCAATTTGGACAACTTTTTAATAGGAAAACAGTTTAATTCCGACAATGCTGTAAAACTGGCCTTCCAGGAATTCATTGACTCTCGTCCGCCAGGATTTCATACCACCAACCTGAACAACCTGCCGCTTAAATGGCAAAAGTTTATACACAATATGGGTGCATACTTTGATGAATAAAATAATTCCTTATATTTGTAAGTTATCAACCACCTTTGCCTTTTTTTTCTACAAATTTCATCCTTGACGACCTAATATTTTATTGAGTAACATAGTTTTCATCGTGATCTATAGAGAAAGTCCTAATATAGGCCCACTTTTTGTGTCTTCTAGACAATGTTTAAGTTTTTGATTAAATTTTAATTAATAATAACAATAATAAAAACGTATTCGATTGGGAGTTGCTCTGGCGCGGTCGCTAGTAAAACTCGGATAGAGCATGACGTCATTTACTCGCTCGCAGAGCAATTCTAGAGTGGTCCAATCGAATACGCCATTAGTTTATCACCATAAACACTGCAAATGTTTTTTGTAGCAACTGTAGTAGAATTTTTTTAAGGTACTCATACAGCATTAAACAGCGTAAAAAATGTTTTGATGGAAATTCTTCCGCCATTTTAAAATGTAAGGGTTTAAAATGAAACGAAAACAATAATTAGGTACTTAAGATTAGAGTTTAAGCAAAACGCAAAAGACGTCTGTTCAATTCAGCGAGCAAGTAGTGACTAGTTTGCATACTGCACTAATAATAAAGTTATCTCAAATACTATAAATAGCACAGAAGTAAGAACATTTAAAACATCAGTGAACTTTTTAGACGGTAGAGACGTATGGTGATCCATGATTGCCGAGGTTTGTACCAGATATGGCTCCTAATTTGACTGGAATGGATTGGCGAAGAAACTTGGTTGATCTGAGGAAAATTGTGTAAAACTGCATTGTATTTATATATAAGTATTCTAGGAAGGATACGTCTCGATACATATTTTATTCCAATTTTTTAAAGATAAGAAAATAAATATTAAATCTACAAATATGTACATATAGATAAATGAAAATAAAATATCTAGAGCGCCCTTTATTGTTGTTCCTTCTAGGAAATAAAAAGTCCATGCACAAGAATATCTGTGGCCAGAATCTTATAGTATAGAACTTGTTGTATTTTTTTATTTTTTAAAACAATAAAACAAATTCGAAGCGATGTTCGGAGACAAATGCTTGACAAGGTATTCCACTTAGAGGTTGGTAGTGGCCAGTCTTCGTCTTGCATTATAAATATTTGTTAATCGTTAAATGCAGGTATATCTGCCTTGCTCTAACTCCGCCGGTAACGGAACAATCTCCTATATCAACAAAGACTTTTCTAAACATTATATCTCTGTTTAAACGGATCTAATCAAATATCGAATATTTGTCAACATTTTTCAACAAATGAAATTTAAAAGACTTTACTGGACTCACGGTTAAATGTGTTAATTTTTTAAACACAAATTTTCAATGTCATTAATAACTGACACTAGTTTTAAATCTTATCACTGTTACGCACACATTAAATTTTCTCGAAAATGAAGAGAGCAAAAATCAAATCATATCTAAATAGGGTTAGCATACATTACCGCTCAAAAGTTTGGAAGCAGTCGAGTTTTTGTTAAAAAAACATAGAGAAAAAATAATTTCAAACCTTTATTCACAATATAATTAACAATTACATTAAATTAAACTTTTACCAACTATAATCTGTCAATATTGTCTTAATTACACAAAAGCTTTATTTATATTTTTGATTCATCAAATTGTCCACCTTTATTTTTAATTACAGCTGCGCAAATTTGGGGTATTCTATTTATTAATTTTGCAAAATATTCGCTATCTAATGAGTACCATTCTGTATGCAGATACTCCCACATCTGTGTAGCACTACTTGGAGATCTACTTTTAACTCTTCTATCCAACTCGTCCCAAACTAGCTCAATTGGTGACAAATCAGGTGATTGGGATGACCATACCATAATTTCTATAAGTTTTTCTTGTTTTTTCTCATTCAAATAGGACATACACAATTTTGATGCATGTTTCGGATCATTATCCTGTTGAAATATGAAATTTGGTCCAATAATTTCATTTCCAGAAGGCAAAGCGTGATCCTGCAAAATTTGTAAATATCCTTTTTTGTTAAGTTTGCCATCTATTTTTACTAATTTTCCTGGCTTATTAATCCCGAAACATCCCCAAACCATTACGTTACCTCTACCATGTTTAATTGTTGACACTGTACACTCTGGCAAAGCTCTTTCGTTCTTAGATCGTCGGACAAATACTCTTCTGTTAGAACCGAAAATTTGAAATTAGGATTCGTCCGTCCAGAGTACATTTTTCCATTCTTAAGTGACCAATCTCTATGAGTTTTAACCCAAACCAACCTGTTTTTCTTATGTTGTTTTGTTAATTTCGGTTTTTTAGCTGCTACACATCCTCGGAGACCGGCAGAGTACAGTCGTCTTTTAACTGTTGAAACTGACACTTTACTTGGACGAATTTCATTTAATTTCGCTGCAATTTGGGAGGCTGTTAAACGACGATTTCGCTTTGATGTTACTTTTATAAATTGATCTTAGGCTTTTGTTGTAATTTTGGGTCTCCCACTACGTTTCCTGTCTTGATTACTGTTGGTTTCTTTCAAAGCGTCCATTATCTTTAAACATAAATAAAAGTAGTTATATCGTACAAATTCGATTAAAAACATATAAAACTATATTGACTTGTTAAAAATGAAGAAAATATATCATAAAAATCGATTTCATCAATATATATTGACATTATTTTCAATTTTTCGAAAAAAAATTAACTGCTTCCAAACTTTTGAGCGGTAGTGTAGGTCCCGAAGAGAAAATCGACTTATCTATAGGGTTCGGAACAATCCACTTCAAAAAGTTTTCAGTTTTCATCTATAAAAATGTACGTTTCTTAGTTCTGTTTCTCTTATTTACCCATTTTATTCTAAACAAGCCAGATCTCTTTCAACATATCTTTTATAAGTCTTTGAACCTGTGAAACCGCATCCAAAAATAAAATATCAAACCCTAACCATTAAAATTTGTATATATTTCTTAAAGCTAAAAGAAACAAGCTACCAAAAACCACAAAAGAAACTATTCTTTTGTGTTTAAATATTTAAATACTCTTAAGTCTTAAATACAAAGTTAAAGGATTGGTCCCATGTTGGTAATGTATTTTTGTGTATTTGAAATATGTTTATTAAGTCTTATTATGTTTGTGACATTAGTATTTATGTAGGTATAGGTATTTGGAAATATACGAGAAAGCGGTGACCAGCTAGGTATTATGAAGGTGCTAGCTATGTGAACAGATCTCTATACAGATATACCGGTATCACTTTTCGGATTTCGATGTTAATCCTCGTTAAATCACCACCCGCCCCTTGGGCAGATTTACACCCGGCACAGGTACAAACAGTGGCGCACTTAAAAGACACTATTAAGGGTTAAACCTTTCTGGCTATATTTATTCACACATTTCAGGGTTTTGCAGGTATTTAATAACTGAATGATGATTATTTGGGATGCCAAAACAAATTTTATGTCAAAATATTTTTTTATGAATTTTAATTCGAATGCCTAATACCATTATTTAAGTTTCTAAATATATGCAGTATTTTTTTTTTTACATAACAAGGTTCATTAAGATTTTGAAAATTGCGCCTATGGCTTCTATTGGTTGCTTAAATAATTAGCCCCGCCCTCTGATTTCGTATACATTCATTATAATTTCAACACTTCCCAGTGGTTATTAAATTTACGCTTTTAAAAATTAAATGCAACATTTACCAAAACATAACTAGAATTTTGATAAAATAATTTAAACAAAAGAAAACTGCAAAAAAAAAAACAGAAAAATTAAAATTGACAGGATTCGAACTCTAGTTTGCAAGTTACCTCTCTGGCAAATTTCAAAGCAATGACGAAACGCACATCGCTATGAGCGCTGAGTTATCTAGTAGGTTTCATAGCGAATTAAATATTTAACATATTTTGGTTAAAAACACAAAAAATGCGTTATTTTCCGAAAACGTAATCTGATCAAAAATTCCTGTTGTACTATTCCGGTTCACACCAATGTACATTACTTAGAATTTTTTCAGATTTTTAGTTTAAACCATCTGGGCTACAGGGTGTGGGACAAAAATTTTTTTGCACAATTTTGGCAAAAATCGCGTCAAAATAATTTATTTTGCAAAAATAAAATTTTGATCGTTAATCCACGTACCAAGGGCTTTCATTTGATTACCCTACTCAGAATTATAAAAAAATATATTTTTTTTCGATGAGCACATATTTGTTTATATTTTTAGTAGGATATGTTTTTTAGATGTTTTAGTATTTTTCCTATGTGCGGGTCAAAGAGTTGTATAAGCATGCCAAATTTCAACTCTCTAGGTTTAGCCGTTTGGCTACAATTTTTACCGGACAGACAGACAGACAGACAGACAGACAGACAGACAGACAGACAGACAGACAGACAGACAGACAGACAGACAGACAGACAGACAGACAGACAGAGAGACGACAAAATGACGGTATAAGGGTTTTTTGGTCATACCTACAAAACCCTAAAAAGACATGCTTTCTACGTTTTTTTTTTTTTAATATACATTTTTGCTATATCTATATTAATAAAATTAGAGGCTAAACTGTCTTTTTTTTTGTTTTTTCGGCCTCATATTTCTCCACGTTTCAAATGATTATTATAAGACAATATCAGCAAAAAACATTATTTTTTTGTTTGTCCGAGATTTACGAAAAAACGGCTGGACATATTTTCACGAAATTTGGTACGAAGAAAGAGTAAAACCAGGATTGGAACATAGGCTATATGGCATCTTAATATTTTTTTTTTCTTTAGTTGTTCCTTGGTTTACTAAAAAAAAATATCTGCCTTATTACTGACAACAGAAAAATGTATACCTATAATAAAAATTGTTTTCAATAAGAAAACACAGGCGCGTACCAAAAAAATTTCTTGGGGGGGGGGGATTAGAAGACGAAATTATTTAAATTATGAAAAAGGTTCTCCCTTCTAAATCAAGTAATGACTTAAAAAAAGTCGTCACTTCTATTTTGACAAAAACGCATATAACCCCTAACAACCCCAAACCTTAAATGGAGCTGGGGGGGGGGGGCATCACTTATATTTTGACAAAAATATATAAACCCCCGTATTTTAGGAGCTCTCGGGGGGCTCAAACCTCCGACCAAACAAAACTTCTGAGTCAATCTGAGAAAACAAATCCTTTTTGTTCAACGCATGTTTTCAATTAGATAAATATTGGCTGAGTCATCGGAGGGGGACCCTAAAACTAAAGCTTTAAAGAGTTTTAGCTTAAATTTAGTTTTAAGACTTTTATGCAACCGGGCGTTATTAGTTATTATTTACTTTACATCAAAAATGTATGTGCGAAAATGCGTTAAGAATGAGGAATCATCTCTTTTTTGCTCACTGCAGTTTTTAATAAGAAAATTATTTAGGGGACCAAGGGTGGTGTTACCTAGAAAGTTGAAATATCTCATCTACGACACAGCAAATATGAATAAAATTGAAGTTTTCTTTTTATTAATATTTTTGAACTTAGCTATAAAGGCAGTAGATACATTTTTAATTTTTGAACAATACAATTTTTGGACAACAAAATTTTTGGACAACACAAATATCCATGCCATAACCGGGATTTGAACCCGTGCCCCCACGGCCTAGAAGTCAGTGCTTCGATACACAAACCACTAGGCCACGGTGACCGGAATAATTATAATTGAAACGCAATTCGTTGCTAGGTAATTTTGTGTTTAAATATCGAGTTTTAGCTTATATCTAGTTTTAAGACATTTATGCAACCGGGGATAAGTGAGATATTTCAAGAGTTTAGTTGGTGACCCCCGTAACTTCCCAAATATTTATCCAACGAAAAAATTTATAGAACAAACTAAAATATTTGTATCTTTATTTTAAACAATTTTTGTCATATACATTTTTGCTGTTGAGTCAACACTAAGTAAAATAATTCAAGATTTTTGGTTAGAATAACGCATTATTAGTCATAACTTAAAAAAAAATCCCCGATTGGTTCCACTTAAACCACAGAAACGAACTATATTTTCTCTACAGATTTTAATGTTAATATAAGATGTCTGATAGCCGTTTGATGTTTTTTTAACTTTTTTTTACTTTGTTTTCATATTTACAGCAAAGTAATACTAAACCACAATTTAGTTACAAACTTTCAGCCAATTTGAATATTAATAATAGTCTTTAAAATGACTTTGGTATATTATTTATATAATTTTTATGTTGCAATATAGACATTAAACCCACTGTTGTTCATTAACTTTTAATATATTGTCAAATTTTATGTTAAGAAATTAACATGTTGGAAACTGAAAATGTTGATTTATTAACAAACCAGTTCTGAACATATTTTAATTAGTTTTAGAGATTTTAATCATCAAAGATAGCTTCCGCGTTTTTCTTAATCATATTTCAAAAATATTTAATATTGGCAAGGACAAACAATTTTGAAGTAAAGGTTGTTTTAAAATAATATCGTAAGAAATGTAACTTTTAGTATTTCATTACAAAAAATTATTTGATAAAATTCAGGTTAATACATATTAATATGAACCACGCCCTCGTAAAATGATAGTGTGGTGTAGAATTTGAGCAGAAGATGAAATTGGACTTTATTTCCTCAAAGATACTGCTGTAACTGTGAATGACGACCGCTACCCTAAAGTTTGTTTTACACAGTTCAATTTACTGATCAATAAATTGATCAATTTTTTTGTTAATTTATTAATAACCTTGATAATAAAAGGCTCACTTTACACACATCAATTTATTTATCTTTTTTTTTTGAAAACTTTTACATTACCAATTGTAAAACATGTTGACATATTTATCAAAATGAAAATATTGAAAAAATATACACATAACGAGCTGAGAACAAATAAATAAATAAATAAATAACCTAGATGATGACGAATTAGAACGTTTGCGGTTCTGTAACATTTGAAAAAGAAACACAACCTATACATTTCTTGGTTATGCTACAACTAAACATATAAAAATAAAATAAATATACCTAGAATTCCTTAAAAAATTGATGAAAAATATACCTTGTGCTATTTTTAAAATAAATTGATCAATTTTTTCATCAATAAATTGTTCAATTTATTGAAGAAATTTTAACACTACATACATCAATAAATTGAAGGCCAATTTTTTCAATTTATTGATCAATGAATTGAACCATGTAAAACCCACTTAACATGATGGAGAAATTTCTGTCACATCTATTAGGTTTCCCAATCTTTTTGGCAACATGAACCCCCTTTAAAGTCTTTACAAATTAGATTTCCTTTCCCATTGGATGGTCCTAAATGACTTTTTTTTGTCATTTGTTCACGCGGAATGTCCTTTTTAGGTCGCGAGGTTCTAGAAGGGGGACCAAAGAAAATTTCGCAGGGGGGGGGGGGCAATAAATGAAGTTATACTTCTGCCTGACCGACAGTGCTCTAAAAGTTAGAGAGAAAGATCTCAATCAGACGATCTAAATCAGACAATAGGGGATAGGAATGATTTTTTTAATTTTTTTTATTATATTCTTTTTGTTGCATATAAACATAAAAAACAGTTTTGCATTTTTTTTTTTTTTTAATTTGAAGGCTTAATAAAATTATAAATGTATGTAGCGCGCGAAAACGACGTGTGACGTCATACTCCAACTAAGTACAGCCTACCCAGTGTACTGCTTACAGCCTGGGTTATATATAGTTAGAGTGATTTTAATTAAAATAAAGTTTAATTCTATAAAAACAATTTATACATGTTTACCGAATTAAATTTTATATTAAAATATAGAAGATCCAGGCCCCAGTACTTCGAAACATAGTCGAAAATATTGTTTAGTACCGATGTGCACAAATAGTTCAATTAAAAATCCAAAAAAATAATTTATATCATTACCTGATGGCGAAAAACAACAGAAAAGGCGAAATTTGTGGCTGAAAGCTAGGAGGCGAAATAAAACCGATATTTCAGAAAAATGTAAACTTTATGTTTGTGAAGACCATTTTAATGTGAGTACATATATTTTATAAATTATTTTAATAATAAATGCGTGAAAAATTGTTTAAAAACAAATACAAAACTCTCAAACAATACAATATACACACGTAAAGATTATGTTTAGTCTGTATCTGTGACGTCAAACCGCAGCAGTCTCAGTCGTATTTACTCGACAACCTTCGCGGCGTGGTCGGCTTATTTCAAATTTGCAATATTTTAATTAAAAAATTTGGCTATAATATTAATAAAATGTGATTTTTGTTGTGTTAGGTGACATAACTAATAGTAAAATATCAAAAAAATTTAGTTTTAAGGAAATATAAATTTTATGCGTATCCCCTATTACGAATATAGTAATGACACATTTCAATATTGCCACCTAGTGGTCGTTTGTAAATACATAAAAAGTAACCCTCGTACCAGTGATTCCGTTAGTTATAGGGAAAATCGTCCTATACAATAACCCTCTTCTTCCTATCCTGTCTCTCATCTCTCTCACACCAGCCATGATTCTTTTTAAAGGTTAATTTGTTTTATGTATTTTTACTTTATATTATTAATCATTTTTATATGAATATTTTTGGGTTGTGGAACGAATTATCTGAGTTTCTATAATTTATTATATAGAAATTCGCTTTGATAAACGAGTTCTTTGGATTATAAGCAGGTTTCCGGAAGAAATATGCTCGCAATCCAAGGTGTTATTGTACTTTCCTTATTTCGCAATTGAAAAGTAGGAAAACATTTAATATTTTTACAAAAATTCCATCAGTATTAAACCAGTGGGGTTCCATTACCTTGATAAAATGTAAGTGACAGAACATTATCGCTAGCCATTTAGACGTCAATACCTCATTCAAACATGCAAGCACCTTCAACACACGATTATGTATATTACATTTACATAATTACTCATACATTCTCAGCCCTTTTGCTTATAAACCATATAAAACAACCCTTAGATCAACTCTATGATTCTGGCATTAACATGAATTGCAACTTTCCATGCCATCCAAACAGTTTTTAATTGTTAATTGTTTTTAAATGTAAATCCAGAAAAAATAGGTCTTTTCAAATAATTATAGTGTGGATTTTTATGGAATTTATGATGTTTAATCAAAGATCTCAAGCAACGAAACGTAAAAATCTATATACGAGGGGTGTTCAAATAGTACTTAAGTATTTCGTCATAAAATCTTTATTTGTCATCGCTCATCTGACTTTTTTCTATGCATGATTATCTTAAATCTGTACACTTATTCTACATACAAATTTATTAATTTACACCATCTTTAAAGAATTGACAAGGAGGTTTCCGAATCGATTTTTGGATTGTTGTTTCCACCTCATCCAGTGAATTATAACGCTGTCCTCGAAATGAATAAATTCAAAATGCAGATCCGGGTAACTGTGGAATACGATGGTTGGGGGGAGGCGCGCACCCCGGGTTGGTACATGGGTGTCATGAGCTATAGCATACATTTAGGCTTACATTTTTGAAATAAGAACATTTTTTTAGGTCAATATTTGCTTTTTGGAAATACGGATTTTTGTTTTGATTTTGTCTTTGGTTCTAAAATAATTTTGTCTTCTAGCCCGCCCCCCAAGACAAGATACTGGGTGCGCGCCTGGATGGGGGGGGGGACAATTTTTAGGCCCTAATATTATATGTATTCGAACCATATGAGAAAAACAATTATTCTCTGTCTTGAAAATATAAACATCAATTTTGATTCTAGGTAGATTATACCATTTAAATTATTGGCTATAACTGTCGTCTGAGTTTTGTGATATACCAGATGGCCCAAGTCACGGCGTGCAACATGACTTTTTTTCAGTTAAACAATGTTAGATTATCTGGACCGTCAGATTTTGTCCATGATGTCTTTCAATTATGTTCAATCATGATGTCTTGCGACGTTTCGGTAAGTAATACTTGACTTCTTCAGGTGCTTTCATTTAAACTAAATATTTGAAATTATTTCATTATTAAATTTTCCGTAACCTTTTAACATTTTAAAAAATATGTTAAAACACATGAATAAAAAACAAATTCCATTCTTCCATCCTACGATTTGGTGTAATTTAAAAAAAAAAAAATGTTATTGTGTCCCATTAGCATACTGATATTAATAGCTGGTTTCTTCTGGTCCCACTAACAAAATATTATGAAATATGAAAGTTATTTTTGTACAAATAAAAAATTTTCAATGTCTATGTCGCAGAGAGGTCATATTTCCATTTGTAGAGTTGGCAGTAACAAGTCCGTTGCCTCATCAAGAACAATCTAGATTTGGCGCACCTTGTGATTTATTGGACTTGTCACACCCAGCATTTTAAAATCAATTTAAATCCATTCAATTCAAAATCATTTACTTCCTATTTTGTATTTGTATTATTGTGTAGCAAGGAAAACATAAACAAAATTGTTTAAAAAACAGCAGGAATCAAAATAATCGCATTTCGAATCGTGGATATAACTAGTCTTAATATTGAAAAGATTGAAAACTCAATAGTTATTGTCATATTTTAGTAGAGGAAAGTAGTGGAAAACGTAGGTGCCATCTCCCTCTAAAACATTAGTAAATTTTGAAACTTTTTTGATAACTTTTTCAAGCATATTTAAAGTTATTAATTAGAGCTCAAAACCTCATTTTATTACGAAACCCCAAATTTTGTCGGCGGAACCCTAGGGTACCGCAGAAGAAACACAAGTTGGGAACCGGTAAAAGAATGTGGTGAAAAGAATCAAGATCAGGAAATGACAATAGAATCAGACTGTGGAAAGAGTAGAAGATGGCAAACTAACTCGCATTTGTAAGAGCATGAGGTATTAGCTTGTTTATGTCGTTTGGATTCATAGGAACGCTAGAAAATAATAGAGAAAGAATATATATGCTCCAGTGTTTGAGATGGATGATTGTAGGTACAGCTTGCATCTTGAGAGTAGCTCCATTATCTACCCAAGAAGCTAGTAAAAGTGCTATCCGTGTCCATATTCGGTTCGTAGACGATCCAAAGATATCTTGACAAGTCTTTTAGCCTTAAGGCGCCTACAGACGATGTGCGAACGTTCGCCAACGCTGGTACTGACGTTGGCCGTAACATGTAACATGTACTACAAGTACAAAAATAGCGAACATGGGCCAACGTTTGGAAAACGACGTCTGACAGTTAAAGTGACGTTATGGTTGTAGCTTCGACCTTGTTTTTGATATTTAAAGTATATTAAAAGTATAAAAAAAATACTTTTTACTTTAAATAGACTTCATAATTAAGCAATAATGGTTATAACCTTCCTTTTGAGCACAACACTCTCCACTGATGTGATGACAAGTGTGTGCATGTCGTGTGTACGGTGCTTACATGCATATACAAATCTGCACCGATGTTGGGCAAGCGAACGTCGGCCAGCTCCAAGCCCAGCGTACGTTGGTTGTGATTTATGACTTGTTGCCCATACACACGATCCGCGGAGCTAGACAAATGTAGACGGCCGTGACTTGCCACGCCGTCTGCAGGCGCTTTTATCAAGTCAATGAAACCAAGCTGGTTTCATTGTAAGCTCGAAGGTATTTTCAAAATGAAATGGCCACTCTTGTTAAGAAGCTTAACAATGCCGTATGGCAGTAATCCTAAGACTCGTTGCTGTAAGAAGAATATAAGAGATATTAAGGGAATTTTAAATTTAAATAGAATAAATATAACACTAGTTCAATTGAGGTTTCTTAAAAACCATTAAGGATATTTTCCAAATTTATAATCCTATTGTTTCTAAATTTTAGGGGTTGTTATACTTGTTTGTTAGATAATTTTCAACGTTCATAGTGTGCATATATTAACAACATGGCGCTTTGTCGACCATTTGATTTTGAAGAAATTCCTAATTTGTGTAGTGAAAATAGTGAATCTATGCAAGATGACTTGGAGTGCGAAAATGTGGACGTGGCTACTATTTTACGCCTACCGCCATATTATTAATGTAAACCGAATTGTGTTTAAAACTCTATAGAACTAATATGTAGCCAATTAAAAGGTAATGTGCGCCGGAAAAATACAACACCGACAGAATGTGACATTGTAGTACAATTAATTAAAAACGAAAGAAGTGCAATAAGTAGTGATTTGTGGAAAAAAAGTCAATTGAAACCATTTTTTTTTTTTTATAAATCCACCAAATCTTCAATAATTATTAATTTAAATGACAGTGGTAGTGACACAAACTCTGATAGTGATTTAAACAATGATAACAATGATAATGATTAATATTTTAATAATTTTAAATTACCATAAATTGACCAAGTTCAAAAAAGGAATGATTTTTGTTTGTGCAAATTTGAAGTATTTAATATAAACTATAAAGACTTTAAAACAAAACGATTTTTAAACATGCCTATATAATTCAAATATAGCCAGTCCTAAGCCTGATAAAAATGTGAAGGAATATCATGTGAGCATATACAGTGCATTCGGAGCCGGCCTTAGCAAGTCTGGCGCCCCGGGCGAGATTTTTTTGCCACCCTCATAAAAAAATAATAATTAAGAAGGTCCTCACTTCCCAAATCCAAGTGAGGAGCAAACAAAAAGGTCCTCACCTACCAAATCCAAGTGAAGAGCAAAAAAAAAATCAAAAAAAGGTCCTCACTTCCCAAATCCAAGTGAGGAGCAAACAAAAAGGTCCTCACCTACCAAATCCAAGTGAAGAGCAAAAAAAAAATCAAAAAAAGGTCCTCACTTCCCAAATCCAAGTGAACAGCAAAAAAAAGGTCCTCACTTTTAAAATACAAGTGATGACCCAACCGTTCGCCGCCCTTCCTGGCCTGTCGACCGACGCCCCCCCCCAAGGCCGCTTCTGAGTTCATTCTAAATAGCAGGTAAGAAAACACGTTTATTTTAAATAATTATTACTGTCCTGGCAGCTATTTTTAACAGAACCATAAACTCGCAGGTATAATGGTTATACTGTCAGTCATTATTAGAATCAGTAAGAGTCCTTTACATTTGATTTTCTGCCATTGAATAGTCTAAACTTCTTGCAGGTTGAAGTTATATTTAAGAAGTGGTAAGAGGGCTTGTTGTGATTTTATCGGTATGTCATACAGCACGTTGTTATGTGTGATAGATCATGCAGCGATGAAATAGATAGAGGTGAGAAACGAAGACATCTAAGTTTCCATTCATTGTTACCAAATATTCTTCTCATGTCTGGTTATATTGACTCGACTACCTTGTAGTAACATTCCATAATGTTTATATTAATTAACAGTTAGGTAAAGAGGCATTGTGATTCAATGTTTAACTGTCATTACGAGCGAAATCGAAAGGCAAAGCATCTGAATAATTCACCTCTTGACGGCGAGCGGTTTCTGTGTGTTTATAATTACGCCACTTGCGGTATTTAAGTAAGGTAATTACTGTTTGAGATTCGAAATCTTTAACTGTTTTATTTGACAATAATTTGCGACGTCTGTTCGCCTTTTATAAATGGAGATATTCAAGAATTTTAAGGACGTAATTAAGGCTATTAAAAGTAAATGTGAATTTATAAATAAAGAAAAGATTAAAAGCTGTAAAATACAGAAATAAAATACAATCAAAAAATACAAAAATTTAGTGTCGAAGAATTATATATTTTAGTAGTATACGTCAGTGTTCTTCAACCCGTGGTCCGCGGCCCGATGCCGGTCTGCGCTACTGCTCAAACTATTGCTACCAACCGCTACTGCTCAAAATATTGCTAAGAAAGTAGAACTCATCATCAATAATGAAAATACTAAGAAAAGTTGCGAGACAGTGCCCGATAATGACCAATCAAACAGGAAATTACTGAACTAAAAATATGCTCCAAAATTTATAACTAATGTCTTTTTCCTCAAATTTTACTTTCAGAATTCTTGCCAAAATATTTTCGGTATTTTAATTAACTAATAATAAGCTACATTTTATGAAACTATTTCCTAACGAGCAAATATTTTTTATAAAACCAAATATTTTTAAATCTTTCACTATGATACTTAATCAATACGATTGTGATTTTTGATAAACACTAAATACATACAGTAGTGATAAACTAACCTGTCAAATAGGTGTAAGTCAATAGAACTTTATTTTGCAAACATACTGATAACAACAATAATACTATGAACTACAGACGTGCAAATATTAGAGATAAAATTGATTTTTACTAAAAATAGCAATACCTGAAATTGTCTATATCGGCTCAAGAGACTGACTGACAGATGCAATCTCTGAGCAAATTGGAGCAGTAGATGATTTCAAATATCTAGATAGCATCGTCAACACAGTGCCGGCCTTCTACATTAAGGAGCCCAGGTGCCAAATTTTTTTGAGCTCCCCAAATAACTTCTTAACAATAAAAACGCTTAACATATTTTCACGAAAAGATTCCTCTAACTATTCCTCTTACATAATACCTAACTATTTTAGTTTTTGAGAAAAAAAAAAAAAAATAGCAGAATTGTGCCAATTTTAAAAAGTGCCCAGGATTCTTTTCCGCAGTAATTTGTCTATGAAAACATTATTTAACAAAGTGAAACAAAAATTATGTAAATCAGTGGATCTGTTCCGAAATTACAACCATATTTAATTAGCTTTATTTTGAAAATATATGTTCTTATACATAGACATGCTAAGAAATCTCGTGATTGGCAGATAATCCTATATCCTTTGACCGATATGAACAATATTTTTCAGATTTATTCTCTAAGAATCTGCGGACAAAATAACATACAGAAATGTCTAGGCTTTCGTAGACATAAATAAGAAACTCTAGACACTCCTATATTCTTTGATCGATATGAAAAATATTTTGCAGATTTATTCTCTAAGAATCTGCGGGTAAAACAACGTATAGAAATGTCTAGAGTTTCGTAGGCATAAACAAGAAAGTCTAGACACTTCTATATCCTTTGATCGATATGAAAAATATTTTGCAGATTTATTATTTCAAAATCTGCGGATAAAATTACTTACATAAATGTTTAGGGTTTAGTAGGCATAAACAAGAGACTCTAGATACTCCTATATCTATTGACCGATATGAACAATAATTTGCAGATTTATTCTCTAAGAAACTACGGATAAAATTACATATAGAAATGTTTAGGGTTTCGTAGTCATAAACGAGAAACTCTAGACACGCTTATAACCTTTAACCGATATGAACAATATTTTGCAGATTTATTCTCTAAGAATCCACGAATGTAATTACATACAGCAATGTCTAGGATTTCGTAAGCATAAATTAACGTCTCAAATTATGTTTAGTTTTAAAAATATAAATGTAATGTACTGAGTAAAAATGAATCGTTTTCCCACCTTAAAAAGTTTATGAATAAATAATCGTACAATAATAATTAGCAAGTGTCTGTATGTAGTGTCATAGGGTAACATTGTGACGTCAATTTTTTCTAAGGTTCTCGTGATTGGCTAACTGGGGACACCCTGTCCCTTGATTGGCTGACAGGTGACACCCTCTCCCGTGACTGGCTAACTGGTGATATTCTGTCCCGGGATTCTCAGACCGGCGGCGAAATTAAGATACGTTAAAATATTAAACCAAATACACATACAAACAATTGAAATTTTTATATTATAAAACCGGCATTGTTGACGAGTTGACATAATTATCCTGCTAGTAATTTATATATTTCAATATTGTAATACTGAGCAAAAATTGGCAAATACTCATCTTTTTAACGCTCCCCCCATTTCAGTGGCGGCACTAGATTATAAAATCTGAGGGAGAGGGGACAGGAAATATTTGAGGGGCGCACCATTTTTTTCTTATCGCTATAAACATTAATGAAAATATGATGGTTTTGAATTTTGAGAAGATGAAACCAGTCGTTTGGCCCGTTTCCATCTTTCACAATTCAAAATATTACCAAAATGAACCGGACACTTAGTTTTATCTAACATTTTAAATTTTAGATAAAACCAGGGAATAAAAGTAATGTGGATGCGCCACTGCCCCATTTGCACTGCTTTGCTAACAGTGTTCAAGACAAGAAAGAATGACATGTTACAATAATTAAAATTAACAACTGCTTAACAAAACAATCTCAACAATTTACTATTACAAAGATAGTAATAAAATCTTGGAATCTCCTAATTAATTTTCTCAGAAGCTATTATTTTAAGAACAACATTTCCACAAAATATTTATAGGATCTTATTTTGATGTTTTCTGCTTCAAAACATTTAACCTGCGGCTTACATGGAACTAAACCTTCCATTTTTATAACAAAAGATTTTCCGATATACCTCTTTAAGTAATGTTCTACCTTTTTATATTTTCTATCCAATAGCTTAGATCTGGATCCAATTACGAAAGAACATATTTTCCACAAAGAAAATACAGAATGGACAATTGTTTTACATGTTTGGTTTTGAACTAACGAGAGCATACAAATAAAACACTAATGCCCGGTTGCATAATAGCCTTAAAACTAGATGTAAACTAAAACTCATTAAAAACTCATTAAAACGTATTGTGTTGGTAGGTTATTTTGTGTTTTACATCGAGTTTTAGCTTACATCTAGTTTTAAGACTTATGCAACCGGGCATGAATGCTTAGATTAAAACTACAAAAAAACGGAATATTAAAAATTATACAACTAGCTTTAGCATAACAGTACGCTTTTCTTTGAAACTGGCGATTGTTGTACGTAAGTTTAATAAAAATACGCAGTTGTGCGCATGCGCAATACCTAGTAGTGGAAATGGGGGAATATCTACTTGATATGACGCAGTTGTCATTTGTGAATTGACTGCTTTTGAGTTAGCCGGGCACCGGAAAAACAATAATCCCCAACCTCGAAAAATGATAGGGTGTTTTTTTTTAATTTTCATGAATATAAAGCAATTTTTATACACATTGGCATATTTAATTTTGTAAATTTCGTTACGATTTTGGCAAAAAATAATTATAAATACTTTTAGTAATTGTACGAAATTTGGCGAACCAATTTGATATTCAGATCAATTCTGTAAAAATTTACTGTGTAGTAACGTTACTACAAGATAAAATATTATAAAAAGTATAATGACTTTCATTCATGATAGTAACTGACCTTGCTCATAGAGACAAATTTAGTTACAATGATCATAGTAACTGAGTTACAGAATTGGTCTGATTATCTCATGCTAATAACATAAAGTTTGTTGTTTATATCATTTTATATTTTAAGCATTTGTTTTAAAATTTAACAAAATGAAATAATAATGGGTATCATTGACGACATTTGAGCTAATGGGAAATGGTTAATCGAAGACACCTTTGTGGCCAGTTACATCACTAAAGGGCGGCGTTTGAAACTGTTTAATAATTAATAACTTTCATATGGAATAAGATTTTTTTTTACCAGCCCCCCCCCCCCTTCTTGGCTGCGCCACTGGATGAGGCTGATCGAAAAGCTTATCTTTTTGCGTGTCTGTTTAAAATTTTGTTGCAAATTTGGAAAGATGACGATAGAAACACTTCTGAATACACATTTGGAGAAGATGCTTGTGTCGAATTGTGCGTTTAAGTAATATTATACATACGTCCCGAATTGGCCGGGACAGTCCTGAATTTTCGCATTTGGTCCCGATTTTTTTCAGAGGCAATATTTGTCCCGAATTCGGTTTTTTTGTACCGAACTGTCCCGAATTTTAGAAAAGGTACTTATTTTCAATATTTATTTTTAATACATTTCAACTAAAAAAAAATCGAAAGGGTATTTTCCTTAATGAACAGCTTTTGGACAAGTGACAAGACTCAACTTGATGTAGACACATTAAAAGCAATATTTCTGATTTAAGTAAATTATGAAGAAAATTGTGCGGATTTTTATAAAATACTTCAAAGCAAAAAGGACCTACTCAAAAAGATCCATATTTAGGATAAATATAAATAGTTTTGTACTGAGTAATTTTAATGAATACATTTTTAATTCGTACAAAAAATACTGTGATTTTAATAATGTTCCGTAAGTTATTTATTGTATATAATTTGTATTAAAAAATTTAACTAAACAATTATATCAGAATAATTAACCCCCCCCCCCCACACCTATGAGCTCCCGTCCAGAATTTTGAACTAAAAAATATGGTCACCTTAGTTTAAGTTGTTTTAAAGTTTATAAAAATCTCATTTTCATATTGTCTTTTTAAGTTTAAATTTCTTAAGTTTACAAGGAGTGTACTTTGTACCACAAAGACTTGAATAATTGAAGAATGATTCAAATACTTTTTAGATGTTATCTGTACGGTGACATATAACTAGCACCTAGCACTCCCTCGCCGATTTAAATGTCAAAAACATTAGCACATTGACTTCCAGCAAAGAAATAACTTACTTCAAACGCGAAATAATTTCAAATAATCATTTGGTACACTCAAATTGTCATAAATCAAAGTAAACATAAATAACAACAAACTTATCACTTGGCTTAATAGCTACTTCAACATAATAACTATAAAAACATTTAGTAAAAAAAGGTTTACAAAATATGAATGATTGATGGAGACAAAACTAATTTTAAAACCATAATAGTTTTTTGGAAAAACAGAAATAAAGCAGAGCACAGAAATCAAAATGCTGTAGAAAAATAGATGCAGATATTTTAATTTTTAATATTACCTGCTATTAATTAATATACAATTTTAGTACAAAATGTCTCCCTCCTCTTTGTATATGCCATTGTTTTATAATATTAGGTGCATAAATTTAATGTTTTTATATGAGGTCGTCAAGGATGAAATTTGTAGAAAAAAAAGCAAAGTTGGTTGATAACTTCCAAATATAAGGAATTATTTTATTCATCAAAGTATGCACCCATATTGTCTATACACTTTTGCCATTTAAGCGGCAAGTTGTTCTGGCCGGTGGTATAAAACCATGTAAAAAAACCTCCCAAAAACTGGTAAAAATGAATTTTTTTCTTTTAATTTCGGGACCCCCCGGTTAAGAACTGCTGGTCTAGACCAAGGGTCGGCAAACTTTAGAGGCTAAAGAGCCAAATTCACCCTTTACGGCACCTGGAAACATTTTAAAGAGCCATAATTTTGTTTTAATACATGATTTTTTCAATATTTTCTAAATTTTATTCCTTCTTAACTTACTTTAAAGAGCCATACGAATATCCTCAAAGAGCCGTATGCGGCTCTCAAGCTGCGGTTTGCCAACCCCTGATCTAGATTTACAATTATCACGTAGAACTCTATAGAACTCGTAGATTTGTAATGAGAAAATGCAGATTTTTCTGTCAAGTAAGTGGAAAAACAAAATACCCAATTTACTATTAGCATTAATTAAACACTTTAAAATAATCTTTCGATTGTTTGAACAACTTGATTTTATGGACTTCTTGGTTTCTGTTAATTCACATAATCGACAGTGGTATAATCGGGCAAGGACGACGTTTCGGTACTTTTTTGTAGAAACGGAACGCGTTCCGGCCCTTTTTTCTAAATGATATAAAAGAAAATCCAAATTTATGAAACAATGGCATAAGAGAAGGGGAAGAAGAAATAATATCTATTTTACCCATTGCTATTAAAAAATATATCATGAGGATCTTTTTTTAAATTTTTTGGTTGTTTTTTACGTTTGAAATTTTTATTTAGAAGTTAGAAATACTGAAAAAATATTCTAATATTTAATTTATTTATTTTTGAAAAAAGGTAATCGACGGGCGTTCCGGTACTATTTTTTAACAATACACTACTGCCCATACTCAATTTATTATTCTCCTAATTAATATCGTTATAAGTTAACCCCTTAACGCTGTTTTTATTTTAGAAAAGACGTAAAAAAAAATTATTTTTTTTCATTAAATAATTTATTACTAATTTATTATTTATATATAATTAAGTTGTTATATATGAAATTTATTGATAAAAGATATAAATTTGTCTAAAAATTCAATTCTGTGTGGTATATTTTGAAGCATGATTTAGCACACAATCCAACATTGCAGACTGAGCAATAACTTCGGGTTTCCTTTCTCTTCTCTTTGCCTTTATCATCTCTTTGATTACAGCAAACTGCACACAATCTTGTGGGATTATCTTTTTTTCGGTGGGGGGAATATATTCGGGAAAATGTCTTTCTGAAAGTCTCAAAGGTCCTGGTTTTTTTGGTCGGCCGGGTTTCTTAACATTTGAATGGGATTCCAATGTTAAGGGATTTCTCAATCAATTTCTCAATTAGACCTAATCTAAATTCTAAATGATCTAATTTTCCATGATTTTTATTATATAGGACAAATGCGTTAAAAACACAAATATCCAACAGATGGAAAAATATTTTCTTATAATCAGTTCTCACAAATTACGACTTTATTTATTATATTTTATTATAAATAACTAATCAAAATTTAACTTATAATAAATCAAGTTGACATAAATAATACTTTTTTCTTAAATTTTAAATTATTATACATGCCCGAGTTCAATTCTGGTACGTAATGTTTTTGCGTACGAAAATTCACGTTGCCCGAACTGGACTCGGGTCTGGTCATTTTTGCAAGTATAGTATGCCCGAACTGAGCTCGGGGCTGGGCGTTAAGGGGTTAATTGTAGAATAAAATTTAAAACACTCTTTTTGCCTACAGTGTCAAATATGCAACAGCATACTTGTTTATATTTACTCAACTTAAAACCAAAACAAACACAAATGTGTAAATATATATATGTACCAGTATTTCTTTTCGAGAAACATTCCAAAAAAATCCTGTTAAAACTAAAATTTATAAAAATCACAAATTTAAAAAACACTCACCACCAACTAGCAAAAACAGTATTGAACAAAAGTCCAACAGCGACGGCTGAAAGGAACGGCGCGCCTTGACGCGTCGAAGCCATGCCGTCACCGCTAAGGAAACACCACAGAACACGTCCTTTACTTTTGAAATCCGACACTGAACTGCCGCGCTCACAGGCACCACGAGAGGCGGTACTCCGGTATACAATCCGGATTGGCGGACTATCTCAAAATGCACGCCTCTATTCCGGTACATTTCCGGTGAACGGTGACAGATAACGCAGGATTGTTGTGATGAGATAATTATTTTACTAATTAAAATATTTTTTACCTTACAATAGAACCAAATAAAACTAAAGTGGGGCTTGTAGAATATGTTATGAAGGAGCCCTAAATTAAATATTAAACAAACATTTTAAAACATAATTATTTCCATAGTTAGATAATATTTAAATGAGTACATAAAGAAAAATGCAGTACCGGATTAAGGTTTTTATGGGCTGAACAGACAGGATGGGTCCTTAAAGGAAGTCGGATCGAAGTGATAGCAAAAAATCGGGGTAGGTTGTGTTCAGGGACGAATACGTCCGCGTGGTCGTCCTGTTGTACTGTACTGCGCTCCATTTTTGCGTTTCTGCGTTTTCTGTACGTCCTGTAACTTTCCGCAGTAAGGAAAACTTGCGCTAGGGACAGAACCGTGTTTTGGCGCCCTTAGCAAATAAAAACAAGGTTCTCACCTCTCAAAATTTAAGTGATGAGCAAAAAAAAAGGTCCTCACCTCCCAAAATCCAAGTGACGAGCAAAAAAAAAAGGTCCTCACCTTCACAATGGCGCCCCTTAGTCCAGTCCGTCAGCGCCCTTTTCCTTAGTGCGCCCAGGGCCATCGCCCCCTCCGCCCCCCTTACTGCGGCTCTGCCTTTCCGCATTGATGTGCAGCACTTTTTTGAATTTCTCAGAATTCGATCTATTCGATTTTGATCATTGGATCGATTTCTGCATTTCCTGGCCCCCCCAAATTTTTGTCAAATTTTTTGCCCCCCCCCCACCAAACCGCCATATACCAAAACGATGTAATTATAGGACTGTAAAGATAAATTATATTTTAAATATCTCCGATTTATTGTGAATTGACGTTAATGGAACCGTTGTAAATAGAGGGGTACCTCTACTAAGATTATTGACAAAGAGATTACAGAAAATATATAACAAAATCACAAATAATAAAATAGGATAGTGATTTGTAAGCAACTTATACATCAATTTAGGCTATTAGCGCCCGAATGACGTATAGATTTACTTAATTGTATTAAAAATATTGAATTGAAAAATATTCCAAAAAAATATAGAAATATATATTCTTGAAAAATAATTTAAATTTTTTTTGAGCCAATTACAAAAAAGCCGGCCGGCGTAGCGTAGTGGTAACACATATGCTCTGCGTTGCTAAGGTCTCGGGTTCGAATCCCGCTCAGGCAAGGAATTTTTCAAAAAATAATTGTCCTGGCTAATTGCCAAAGCAGCAATGGCCATAAAAATAAAAAAAAAAAAACAAAATAAAATCTGAGGTACAGATTCAAAAAAATATCAAAAAATCCATTTTTTTGAAAAATTTCTTGACAAAAAATGTGCCGAATAAAATATACTTACAAAACCTGAAGTAAAAAAATCACATATTTTTCAGTAACTGGTAAAAATGGTTTACAGCAGCTTAGGCTATTAGCGCCCAAAAGACTTATAGATTCACTATTGTGCTAAAAATATTGAATCGAAAAATATTCCAAAAAAATATAGAAATATTTTCGAAAAATATTTTTAAAAAATTTTGAATCAAGTATATAATAAAATCTGAGGTAGATTTAAAAAAAATATCAAAAAATCCATTTTTTTGAGAAATTTCTTGACTTTAAAAAAATGTGCCAAAAAAAAATCACTTATTATATACTAACAAATCTTGGCGTAAAAAGATCGCATTAATTTTTCTGTAACTGGAAAAATGGTGTAGAACCATATTTAAAATCCAGATTTTTTTAAAATTTGAAAAAATGGTATGCTGCATATTTGGCTAGTAGCTCCCAAAGAACATACAAACTTACTTAGAGCTATTAAAAATATTGAATGGAAAAAACATTCCACAAATTTATCTTCACAATACTTACAAAACATTTAAATTTCACAGAATTTTTGAAATTTGAAAAAATAGTGTACAGCACTTTAGGCTATTAGCGCCCAAAGAACATACATACTTACAGCTGTTAAAAATATTGAAACGTAAAAACATTCCAAAAATTTACTTACACAATACTTACAAAAAAATTAAAATCAACATAAATTTGTAAAAATAGTGTGCAACATCTTTGGCTATTAGCACCCAAAGAATATAAAGTTAAAGCTATTAAAAATATTGAATCAAAAAAACATTTTCAAAACCATTTTTCTGCACAATATTTACAAAAATCTTAAAATCCACAGAATTTTTTGAAATTTGAAATAATGGTGTCCAGCAGTTTAGGCTATTAACGCCCAAAGAACATACAAACTTACTTCGAGCTGTTAAAAATATTGAGACGTAAAAACATTCCAAAAATTCACAATACTTACAAAAAATTTAAAATCCACAGAATTTTTGTAAATTTAAGAAAATGGTGTGTAGCATTTTCTGCTATTAGCGCCCAAGGAACATACATACTTAGAGCTATTAAAAATATTCAATCGAAAAAACATAAAATTTACCTGTACAATACTTACAAAAAATTTAAAATCCACAGAATTTTTGTAAATTTAAGAAAATGGTGTGTAGCATTTTCTGCTGTTAGCGCCCAAGGAACATATGTACATACTTAGAGCTATTAAAAATATTGAATCGAAAAAACATAAAATTTACCTGTACAATACTTACAAAAAATTTAAAATCCACAGAATTTTTTGAATTTTGAGAAAATGGTATGCTGCATCTTGGCTATTAGCTCCCAAGGGATGTCGACTCAGTATAGGATGTCCCTTCTTAACCCTTCAATAGACACTCAACTTGTTTCATCACTATTGCACTTTTTAAAATTTTACTTTTTATAAAACTGGTAAAAATGTGTACACACAGCATTTATGGCTACTAGCGCTTAAGGTAGTTATTAATTTAAGGGTATTTTATACAAAAAATGCGCTGATCAACATGTGTTGTTACATAGAACGTGTAAACGATTGTGAACGAGAAATATTTGGAAGGATTAACGACGTAATGTAATAACCTAAATTATCAAATAAAAGCTTAAGTAAAGAAATTAATCCTCTTAATTAGTTTCGCTAATGAATATTTTAATGTGGATTTTTTTGCGTGGTTCTGTATTGCGTAAACAATAAATGGTCCACGACAGTGCACAGAAATTTAAATATAAAAATTTAAAAATATTTTTTTAAATTTATAATAATTTTGCTAACCAGTATTAGCATTATAGGCTACGGTTACGTTTACGTGGAAGTAAATTGCTTTTGCGTAGTTTTGTATTTTAACAATAAATGTATAAACAATAAATGGACCCCGACAGTGCACAGCATTTTTAAATATAAAAATATAAAAATGTTTTTTAAAATTTATTACAGGGCTTCGAACCGTTATTTTTTTGGGGGGATCTGGGCGTTCCCCCCTCCCCTGAAATAATAGAATCGCAATTTCTTTTTTACTTGTCAGAAAAATTACGATTTTTTTCTGCTCATCAGTTTAAAAAATAATCTTAAATAAAATGTAATTTATATTCACTCACATAACCATTATCTGAACCGAAATAAAACGATATTTTTTTCGGTTCAGTTCCGGTTTTCGTTCCGTTTTTTTCGGTTTTCGGTTCAGTTCCGGTTCGAAACCCTGATTTTAACAAACATTTTATCTTAACAAATAATTTATATTACATAACAAACTAATCAATTAATTAAACTGATTTTTTTATTTATTATTTGTTTAATTTTAATTTAATTTGCCGCACATCGGCCACTATTTTAGTACTTTTTAGAAGGTTATGTTGCATTTATTTAATGTAAATATTGCATATATTTTAATGTAACCGTACAAAAACAAATGACAACAAGCATAGATTAGTTATTCCATAACAAATGACGCAAAATGCATAAGAAGATAAGTGCTTTAGAATAACATTCCAACTCTTGTGTTAGAATATTAACTTTCTGCAGTCAAAAGTGATTTTAGAATTGGTAAATTCTATAGTGGTTGTGGAGAAAAGATTTTTAAAATAAAAAGCAAATATTTTTTCTCTACGATCCTTTTCACAAGGATGAATATTTGGGGGCAATGGACAACTGGTACCAAATATGGGTCTCTATAATTGGTTTTAAGTATTAAAAAGTTTTTTATGTTGAGATCTTGCACCTAAAACTCTGGTTTAGAACTAGTTGCAAAATGGATTAAGTCTTTTAAAATAACTACTAAACTAATTTAAAATGTTACTGCTTAAAACCATAATTAGTTGTACATTCTAACCGGTTTTAAGCCCTAAAAATAAATCCATGTTAATTTAGGTACTGCTCTACTTAAAATAAATTATAATGGCTCAGTTACACGATGCAAGTAACTTGCACCAGTAAGTACTTGCACCAGTCACTGGCATCGTGTAAACGTACATGCAGTACTGGTGCCAGTACTGGCACAAGTATCTCATGCAAGTCAAGTGAATAGAAGCCGTTCCTATTTACTGGCACAAGTAGCCGTGCCAGTGACTTAAAAATGGCCGCCATGAACAGCTGATGTATTTTCGCGGTTACAAAAACAAACTTTTTCACACCTTTTTTAATAAATGTAGTTTTTGGCGCCGATTCATTATTGTTTAGAAAGACGTACGCATAAAATACATAAAATTAGGTTAATCATCGAAAATTGGCGCGTTAAAAAGACGGTTTTACCCATAAAAAATAATTGGAAGCATCCACATTTTGCAGTGTGTTTCGGGTTCTTTGCAAGGTTACTTAAATAAGATACTGGAATACGTGTATGCGACAAAACGACTTGTGCAAGTACTGGCACAAGTATTTGTGCCAGTACTTGCACAAGTTACTGGCATCGTGTAACCGGGCCATAACTAAAACATAGTTTAATTTTTGTTCTCTTTGTGTATATGTATTGTCTTTTCTATTTTTTGTGAAAAAATTGTTTATAATATCCTCTTCGGAATGAATAAATGCGGTACACTTCTATATTCGCACTTACGCCGTTCTATACCTTTCTGATTGGTTGAAAGATTATTTAACTCCTATTGGTTCATTTGAATTTAAAGCATTCTGATGGGTTACAGGAATATTTGATTCCTATTGACTGATTTTAATTTAGAGCATTTTGATTGATTACAGTATTGCTTGATTACTATTGGTTTATGTGAATTTTAAACATTTTGATTGGTTACAGAATTATTTGATTACTATAAATAAATTTAGAGCATTCTGACTGATTGCATGATTATTTAACTCTCTTTTACAAAAAACCCAGATAATTTTCTAAACTAGAAAAATTGATAATTTCAAAATAGCAAACCTCCGAACGCTATATATTACAATTTTAACGCTGTATACATATTATTTTTTAAAACTCTGAGTGTAGTAAAAAAATTATTCAAAAAAGTTACATTTTTTTAAATGGTTTACATATTCAATACCCAAAGTTTTCCTCTAATAAATTAAATTATATCTTCTGAACAACTAAAAATTACAACTATTGATCTGAATTCGTTGGAAATCAATATTTAACTTTTATATTATATTCGTTCATCTATTCATTATTGGTAAACTTTTGTTCCAATTTTCTTTTATGCACCTACCAATTCTGTTTCCTAATGTCTCCGCTAGAGAATCTGTGTCAGCACTTGCTAACTTGTTTACAACCGCTTTTACAAATGGTGCTTGTCACAGCTGACAGGATGCCCTTCCAAAAGGCGCCAAAATCACGCTGTCATAGCTGTCAACAATGCTGTAACAAGTCAATTAAGAGTGGTTCAAACTTTAAATTACTGAAGTTACAATAAATCTAGTTTATAATGAGAATTGTGTGTACTGTTGCAATAGGGAATAGAGTGTTATCCACTTTATCTGTCAAATCACAGAATAAGCATGTGAAATCAACTCTAGCCTTGTGTAAGCATCCCAAAAATGATAATGATTATATGATTATACATTTTACTGCTCAAAATAAAACTGGCACAAAATATAAATTGTTAAATAACATCAATGGAGTTCTTACTAAATTTATTAATGAAGGCAAAGCAACAATACAATTCAAAGAACCTCCACATGACCTCTACATTCAAGCCGAACAAATTCAACTAAAAGGGTTTTTGCACCTTCTTCGGAGAGCTTTGGAGAGAAAAATAACACCGAAAGAACTCACTTTATCAAGCATGTCAGTCACTGCGATTCCAGCGAAGAATATCGCACCAAAGAAACTAGTTGTCAAGAATCGTTCAGAATTACCCACAAAAGGATTTCCGAGAACATTAGAAGCAGTACACATCAACGAAATTGGCCTTTGCAAATTATGTATCGGAATACTTCAACTACAGAAATTAAGAGTTTTGGATGTAAGTGACAATTGTATTGAATATTTACCGAGTGAATTAAAAAATTTACCTATCGGAGAACTAAACATTTCTAAAAATCAACTCGGTAAAAGTACTTTAAGACAGTGGAATTGGATTGGTGGTGTATTATTAAAATCTTTAAGAACTATTAATTTATCCAATAATAATTTACGTGTCTTACCGGAACAGTTTGTAAAATTCGAAGGTTTAATAAATATTAATTTAGATAATAACGACTTAAGTGCACTGCCAGCCGGTTTTGGCAATTTCCGTAATTTACGTTCTTTAACCGTCGCTAAAAATTCCCTAACGCAGGTTCCTGGAAGTATGAAACGTTTACATTTAGAAAATTTAGATATATCGCACAATAATTTTCAGCCTATAAGTGTAGCTGCAGTTTTTCCTAAAAATCTTCCAGTTTGTACGTTAAAAGAAAGTGCGGCAAGAAAAGTGCTTCATGCTAAACTTCCATACACTCCAGAAGATGTGCCATTAATACTTGTTGAATATTTAGATAATGCTCATTATTGTGTCTGCGGTCGGGCTTGTTTTGAAGTACACTTACATCACGCCAACGTTCTAATGTTGAAAGCTATTACGCAGACCTGTGTTGCTACATTAGGAGACTTAGATTATGTACCAATGGATTGTTATTATTGTTCCTTACGATGTTTTAGACGTACTACTTTTAATTCAATGTTAAATGTCATGTAATATTTATTTATATTTGTGAAAATTTGCGCAGTTTCATTAATGAATTATTAATTAAATTATATTATTTAAAAATTAAGTATAAAATATTTTTAATCCTTAATTTCCTTCTTATTATATCTCTCTATTAAGCATTGTCAGTCCGGTAGACTTAAAGTTTTATTCATACAAGTCCTTCATCTTGATCTTTTACCATTCTATTCATTGTAATCATCTGCCTGTCGTTTTCTGTGTGTTTTTAATTATATCTGTACCATAGAATAAAAGTGTATTAACTTGGATTCTACCAAATTCACAAGAGAGCAAATTGAAAATTTGCAAAACCTTTAAACCAAAAATTTAAATATATGGATTTAATATTATTAAAGCAATATTTCTTATACTAATAAAAATAGAACAAAATACAAAATTGCATTTGAAAGAAGACAATAATAAAAATTGAGTTAATACACAATTATTCTGGGTATATTTAACATAGTGATTTTTGGGTTTCGGTGGCATAACATCATCTTCAGGCTCTCCACGCAGAATTTTTTTTGGTTCCCATGCTCCCACATCTTGTCTTGAGGGGTCTGTCAAGAAATCTGAATGATGCACATTGATTTGAATTCGAAGTTCAACATGAATTTTTAATCAGATATTTTCGAAAAATATCAAATTTGGTGTATAGTAGAAACAGTGGCGCACCCACCCCCTAAGAAAGAAGGAAAAAATAAAATTAAAACACACTAGAAAATTTTATCACCATCGTCTTAGGTAAATATATCTATTTAAAAATAGAGATGGGATTTTTTTTAGATCATCACTTGAAATTTAGTGAGAAACCTTATTCATAATTTAAATAATATTGTCTTCCGCCCCCCCCCCTCCAATTCCTGGGTGCGCCACTGAGTAGAAATGTAGGTGTATTATTATCATTTTTAATTTGGTGCACTATCAAATTAAAGCTCTTGAAGTGTAGATACGTAGTAACGTAATTTTTAAAAAACATTATTTTTTGCATCCTGTAATTAGAGGGGTCGGTCTAAAACTTTTAAAAAATTGAAAACAATGTAGAATGATTCGAACCGAAATAGTACAACGGAAATTTTAATCAGATTATTGATTAGTGATCAATGTCATCACTTCTCGTGATCGCTGAAGACGGAAACAGATTGTTGAGGAGTTTCCAAAACGTCCGAATTTATTTATTTTATATACTCATGAAGTATTATTTTTTTTGATACTAATACTCATTATATTGTACTATTCTAGCCCAGTACTATCAACAATGGGAAACGTCCAAAATAATAGTGTCCGCACAAATATTTATTCATTCTTCAATTAATATTATATTTGAATGTTTTTTATTTAACAAAATAATATTTTAGATAAAAATACATACATTTTCTATATTCTGTTAACTTTCTTTTCTATAAATTATTCTCGCCCTTTCCGTCATAGGTGAATACTTTGTTTCAAGCATAATAACACATTCCAAAACATCATCTCTCAAAATATAATATCTCTTCGTTGCAACAACCAATGGATCTTTCAAAAAACTTATATTCGAAACAGCAGTTGACTTTAATTTTAAACAATAATTTTTCACCTTTCCTTCTTCAACGGTAATCATTCCGGAATTATATGTTACAGAAAATGCTACATGACGTGAACGTGGTATTATTCTTAAAAAACCACATTCGATAACTTGACCACTTTTATTTTCAATCGGCCATGTACGATGTTCATAATATAGTAATGGTTCACCAGTGAATTTAAATTCCATTTCACCACAGAATTCTTCGAATGGATTTATTTTTGGATAACATCCTTTAGCACTTACTACTGTCCATTTACCGATTAACCAGTGAAGCGGTTGTAGAGCAAGAAAAGAAACAGATTCCATTTTATTTGTGTATAAAATATGTGACATAAAATTTTCATTGATCTAATCAGGTAAAACTGATAAATTTTGATGCTAATAAGATCACATGAAATTTCTGACTTAAAATATATAATTTTGACAGTTAATTTGCCATTATACTTGTCATTTTGACACATTATAAGTATATTTTCAAAAATGGGCGTAGCGTAGTGGTAACACATGTGCTCTGCATTGCAAAGGTCTCGGGTTCAAATGCTTTGGTTATACCTATGAAATCCTAAAATCAGACTTAAAAATGGAACAGTCCAGATAGTGCTAGGTGATCAAAATTCCATCGTAACAAAAATCTTTATTCATTATATATAATTATGTATAAAAAAAAAAAACAATACCCTATAACTAATACTGAAATTAACAAAAAATAATAACACCCAATTATAATAAAATCCAAAAATATTTTTATTTAATTTGCTTTTTTATAAACAACCTTTAAATGTTCGGTAAGAAGTGGAATATGTTCTGTAGCCATACTAACGGTACACTCTAAATTATCACCATCTAATTTAAAGTGTCTTCCCGTTTCAATAACAGCTGGGTCCTTCGAAAAGCTCATTCTTGTTAACTGTGTACTATTTAATATCAACTCATTCTCTCCAACAGTTCCTTCTTCAATACTCGTTACTCCAAAATTATGAGCGACAATAAATGCAACATCTTTTGTACCTGGTTTGATTCGTAAAAATCCTGATTCAAGATGCATTGGATTTTTCTTTATATTGTGCCATGATTTTAAAGTAAAATTTAGCATTGGTTGCCCGACTGATGTGAATTCAATTTCTTCGCAGTATTCAAATGGATTTATGGTTGGATATTGTCCTTTTGCAGAGGTGGAAACCCATTTTCCAATTAACCAGGAGAGTGGTTTTAATGCTTCATGTATTGGTTGCACTTGCATTTTAATATTTATGTTTGACAAGTTTGGTAAACACGAGAATTTTGAGGTTATATTATGTAACAAATTTAACCTTCAATTATTCCAAATACAACAATTATTGCCAGTGGCGGACTGGCCCGCTGGGACATCGAGTTGTTATTTCTCGGTGGGGCCGATTTATTCCAGGACCGGGAAAATTTGCTAGTCCGCCACTGATTTATCAGAACAGTTTGAAGCAAAAACGTTTTTTCTTCAAGGTAAAACCTATTTTATAAAATGTGTTTCAAGATTGTACTTACTTCAAAGTTTATTAACTTACATTCTAATCATTAACTTCAATAACTTACATCCAATAGTAAAGCAGATTTTTAAATTTTGGTGCTACATTAGCTGAAATGCCAGTTGTCACACCCAAGCTTCATCTCTCCCTTTGCGTCTCTACGTTCCATGGCTGTCGACACATTTTCTGCACTACGTGAGCAATGTACTTATCATACGAATCTCAGGCGCTGTCTGAGTGTTTCATTGTTTCAATGAAATTATAGCTAAATTGATTTCAAACCACTTAATATTTTTATAATGAATAGTTTACATATTATATTAAATAAAAATGATCGTCAGCTGCCGACATAACGGGATAAAGATCGTCAGTTACACCACTGATTACATTATAAAATGCTTAGGCTAAATGCCCTGTCAGCAATTATAATCCCTCAGCTGACGGTTTTACCCCCATTGTGCAAACAGCTGATTGTTTTTATTGAATTTGAAATGACTACATCCTTTTTCTTTATGACAAGTTTATGCAAGCGACTGACGTATAATCCCCCACTACACACGTAGTTTTTTTTTTTTATTATTATTATTAATATCACTTAAACAATAACTATGTAAAATTTCAATTGGCATTTTACAAGATGTACATTTTCTCACGACCAGCCCCAGCACTACCAACGCAGCTGACGCTTAGATCATCAACTTATTACCCGAAAGGAATACTTTCCAATAGGAATCAATCGGGATGAATATAACTTATATTTATATAATTGAAATTGCAGCATATTGTTTATATACCAAACATTAAATAAATATTAAAATAAGGCATAGTAAAAGATATTTAATTAGAGCAATTTATAAAAAAGAATTGGAGCAAGGAGCATATCATAATTTGGTAGCAGAAATACGTTTAAAGGATGTGGAATTGTTTTATATCAGGTCCGTCAAGGATGAAATTTGTAGTTAATAATATTGCCAACTTTAACAGCTTATTATTTGAAATTGGCTTAATATTTTACTGTTCGTTTTTTTTTTTTTTGTTGGAAAGTTACACTTCTCGCCTCTTTAAAGAAATCATTGTATGTCCTAAAAAAATATCAAAAATTTAAAAAAAAATTAATTTTGTTGAAAATGGAACGGTCGGAAATTCGCACTGTTATGAAGTATGAGTTCTTACGTGGAACTACGGCATCACAGACCGCGCAAAACATTAATAGTGTATTTGGCTCTAGTGTTACTACGCAGCAGACAATATCAAATTGGTTCGCCAAATTTCGTACCGGTAACTTAAAAACAAAACGAAAAAAAAAAACCTGGCTCATCGATCACAACAGAAATATACTGCAACCAACTGGACGAAATGATGCAAAAACTTAAAGAAAAACAGCCAAGATTAGTCATCAGATCGACTCCTATCTTATTGCATGATATCGCTAGACCACACACTGCACAAATGACTGTGGCAAAATACAGGAATTGGAGTTGGAACTTCTTCATCATCCTCCATACTCACCAGACCTAGCCCACACTGACTACCACTTCTTTCGCAATTTGGACAAGTTTTTAATAGGAAAACAGTTTAATTAAGACAATGCTGTAAAACTGGCCTTCCAGGAATTCATTGACCCTCGTCCGTCAGGGTTTTACACCACCGGCCTGAATAACCTGCCGCTTAAATGGCAAAAGTGTATAGACAATATGGGTACATACTTTGATGAATAAAATAATTCCTTATATTTGTAAGTTATCAACCAATTTTGCCTTTTTTTCTACAAATTTCATCCTTGACAACCTAATAATTATTTGCGCATGAATAAGGACCAGTTTGGTTATTTAGTGAGGATAGTCGGATCAAAAATGAGGTTAACTTCTCAAGTATACCTGTGACGTTTCGCTTCGACAAGGATCGCGATATACTAGAAAGAGAAAACCGTCTGTTTTGCCGGACGAAGTTGAACACGATCCGACTTTTCGTGGGTGCCGGACGAATTGAAATATTTGCAGGCCTCTGATTGGTTAGTCGGACGAACGGATCTGTCGAGTGGAGATCTCAGTATGTACCATTACATTTGTTTCATTTTAAAAGACAACCAGCGCACAGTTATGAAAATGGAAAAAGTTGCGTTTTTTAAACCTCTGCGGCTTAAAGGTTAAAAAACCGCTCGTACGCTCCCACTTATTGTAAACATGTGTTCTATTCAAGATGGCTAAAAAACCGCAAACTTTAATCAGATAAAAACTACTCATAACTGTAATAATATATTATTACTGAGGATGAAAAAGACACAAAGTTAGTTTTAATAGTTTCTTTTCACAGTTAATCAAAAAATTATTTACATCCATAACATAAAAATAAGTGTAGAAATCTACTTTTAACAATTAAGTGCGTAATTGTACAACATTTTTATTTCAAAAAGTTGTAGTATTAGAACTTATTAAATTACTAGAAAATATTTTATACGTATTAATAATGGAGGCACACAAAATACTATTTTAGAATTTCAAATAGTGTTGGATATAAAGAAATCGACACTATTTGAATAAGAAAATATTATTAAACTATTGACTTATTAACATTCTATAAACACTAATGTTAAAAAGGAAAAAAAAAACATAATTTAATAAAAAAATACATTTAACTTGATCACTTTTTTTTAGTACCTCGTGTAAATTTTTTTGCTTCTTTAATCATTCGTTTTCTTTCTTGCGATTGAGACTCATCTTCTGTTTCACTTTCTTCATCGGATGATGAAAGAGACTCAGTCTCATATTCATCAGAACTTCCATCATTTAAAAAAGGATCAGAATAGTCATAATCATCTTCTGAATCATAGGTATATTGTGGGTTTTGGTTAGGTGTTTTTCTCCCTAATACATTATAATATATTAAACTTTTTATTTAATTTTAATAATCATATTTATGAACTATAAAATATAACAACATAAAATTAAAATATGTTCATGGTCAACAGTAATAAAGAACCTTAATTATATATCCACAGATTCACAATTTTATTTATTAAAATTTTCTAACACTACCTATTGCGTAGTGTCCTAGACTCCTAGCATACTACGCAATCAGGTCGGACAAAAACACTAGTTTTATTGAATATCATTTTGATATCAGTCAGTAATTAGATGAATCTGTGGTAAATCTTATAGTTAAATATAAAAATATGAGAAATTTACTTTTAAAATCACCTTTGGAAATATCAAAAATAAATATAATTATCAGAATATAAGAAAGTTATAATAAATATTTATAAAGTATTGCACAAATATTAATATTATATAAAAATAAGATTACATACACCAGTTTCCATATTGTCATCTGACACTACCGATAGAGGCGCCACTGCATTTTACATCATGGCTGACGCAGATAGGATATTTTTGACAGGTTCAATGGTATCTTCATGTGATATTTATTGAAATTAATTTATTATTCAATATGAGGGTTGCGTTAAATCAAATTTTTCGTTTTCTAATGTCGGGTTGCTAACGTAAGAGTTTTCTCTAACTCAAGTTAAAATCATTTGTTTTTATATGTTACAACATACAAAAACAAATGATTTTAACTTGAGTTAGGGATAATTCTTACTTTAGCAACCGGCCATCAGTGCCCAAGTAACCTCTAGGGTTATAATTGAAGGTAATATATTAAATATGTTATTTATTTTATATCTAATACGGTAAAAAATGTTAATTAACCTAACATTTTACGCAGGCTTTAACGTTATGTATATTACATACTGGGCCAAAAATAATCCTGCTTTGTAAAATGACGGGAACACACTTTAAAATGGTCTTTAACTGTCTTTCCACTTCTAAGAACATATTCCCATGCTTGTCTTCTGTCAAAACTACACGTGCACCACCACGTAAATTCAGAAACACATTTTTTTTGCCACGTTTCGGAACACGATGAAAACTTAGGTCTCTATCACGACCTACTTTTGCATTGCAAAGATAAACACAACAATTCACGTTGCATTTATTTTTTTCTTGCAATTTTAAAGACATTTTTTAAAAATTTGCTATGAAAACAACAGTAAACAACCTCGACTATCCTTCACCTATCAGTTTCTCAAAATCTCACTAGAGGCGCTTCAGTTATTGTCAGTTGACAATAAAGAAATATAGCAGTAACCTGCATGCCTTGACTTTAAAGTCCGTTCAAGATGACAATGAAATGACGTCACGGTTGAAAAATGTGCTGTGTTGTTAGTTGTTATTTGTTTACAAATGACAAACAAGTTAGGTTATATCCAACCACTTCTATAAAGAGATTCAAAACCTACATTACCTAGGGAGAAAAGTGTGGGAGCGGTAATTTAAGAAAAATAATTTCATTATTATTAAAAATAAAATTATTCAATTAGTTAAAAATATTCAAATTATTTAAATATAAAAACTAATATATTTTAAGATTAATCTTCAAAGATTAGCTGAGTTATCAGTGACTGTATTTTTTTTAGTTAAATGTTGAAAGACATGGGTACAAATTTACGATCGTATAGGGCATGTTTCTAAATTCAGCTAACAATTTAGTGCTAACTTCTAGCGGTAGATGTTCGCTGTGATGCTAGATTAATGAGCTAAATACAAAATTTCAAAAATAAAGAAACGACTTGCTAGGTTGTTGCTAGGTTTCAAGGAGGTTATATAATTGTTAGTAAAGATGACATTTTATGTAATGAAACGACTTCTATCTGACATCTTCTGTAATGAAACGAAATCATCATCAAGTTCAGAAGAAGAAAGTGATGAAGAACACTGTACTAAAGATTTAGACGAATTATAATTTTTATATAATCTGTCTAAAAAGACAAAAAGGTGTATCGTTATATTGAAGCGTGTACAATACCAAATTATTGTTAGGAATTGCTATATATACAAATTTGAGATAAACGGCGTGATTGCAGAAAATTATTACGTCAAATGTCAAATTGTGATATTTACCTCTCTAGCTCTAGCAGCTAGCAGCCTTATTAACCGCTAGATTCGTTGTCTAGCGCTAGTACCTAGCGGACATTTAGTGCTGTAATAAGAAACAGCCTGCTAGAATTTTACGCTGAATTAAGAAACGATTTGTTAGATTTCTGCTTTATGCGCTAGATCTAGCGCTGAATTAAGAAACATGCCCATATTATATGTTTTTCTTTAAATATTATCAGCGTTTATCACAAGTACATGGTCGAATGTTACACAGATTTTGATATGCGACCATATACTATTTTCAGTGTCCATAACACTATATTTTTTATTTTTCATTTTTTATTTTTATATTTATTTATATTTTATATTTAAAATTGTAATTTTTATATTTTAAATTCTTACTTCTTATATTCTATCATTTGTGTAGCTCTGATGAAGGAATAAAATATTTCGGAACTGGTCAGCTAGATCTAGTTGTATCATTTATGTCCACAATCCGTACAACCTTCTCCACATATAATTAATACAAATACATATTGTTTTATCGGCAAACAAGTTTGGATGTTATGACGCATGCCTTTTGATTATAATCAAAACTTGATTTTACAAATGTTTTATTGATTTACCCACAAATAACAAAATAATTTTGTAAACATCATAGTTTTCGAATCTTATATCTGCAAGTTTGTCATATGGTAACGCGAGCAAAGGTTTAGATTTCTAAATTTAATTTGTTATACGTAGTCGATTGTCGATAGTTTCCAAACTAAAGCCGCATTCAGAGCTCTTTAAATTAACACGTTGTAGACTGTTCGTTGTTCACCGCCGCAAATGCGGTGCTCTTCGCGTTCCAAACCCTATCTCCTTGCTAGAGGATTCCAGGGAACTCGAACGCTCATGCAGAAAAGACTACATGGCTTCTTAAAATGTTTTCTATCTATTATCATTTTTATAATTCTGCTGTTCTAGATTTTAACTAACTAAACATAACCTAATTACCTAAATTGATCATATTTACTGCCCGTCTTTGTAGTTTTGAGCAAGATTTGTTAATGATGACATTATGTTATGTTATGTAAAGGCATACAATAACTATGGTGTCTCTGATAGACTGAGATAGCCAGTGTGTTTATATGTCTGTCTTATTAAAACAACTCACAAGCTATAAGTTTAGAAAAGTATCCACAATCCACAACGAACACCGTATTAAATTTAGAGGTCTGAACGGTTTCACGTCTTACCATATGACAAACTTACTAGTGACAATCAACAGAGTACAGGATACAGTCTATAAGCTATTGATTTAAGAGCTCTGAATGCGGCTTTATAGTTAGTGAGTTGTTTTAATGAGACAGACATTGGCTATCTCAGTCTACATCTTAGAGAACGTTTACATTGTATGCATTTACAGAACCTAACAAAATGTTATCGCACCGATTACAACAAATCTCGCCCAAAATTACAAAGACAAACAGTAAATATGAACAATTTAGGTAATTAGGTTAGGTTTAGTTAGTAAAAATCTACAGCAGTTAGACAGAATTAGAAAAACAATAATAGACAACAAACATTTTACGAAGCCACCGTAGTTGGTTTAAAGACACACAGATGTCGCACTATTCGTAACGCACTAATTTCCCTAGCTGTAAACGCTGCCTGAATGTTAAAACTATCTACTAAACATATACACAACGCACAGTATTAACTAATTTAAATAGCTCTGAATGCAGCTTTAGAGTTGCGGAACCTTAAATTTAATTTTTTATAGGGTATTTGTTGAAATGGTTCTTTGTTTGTGAAAGGCTCCCGACCCCTGGTATAGTTAATAGGGATACAAGTCAATTTTTTAGTATTAAAGCCAGTATATTAGAAACATTTAGAAGAAACAAAATATTTATTATAACTTTCGTAAGTCTTATGAATAAAGGAAAAAATTCAAGTTAAAAGTACTTGTACAGTGTTTCAAATTAAAAATAATTTAAAAAAATAGTTCTAATCGGAAATAAAATGAGATTACAAACAAGATTAAGAATAGGTAAAATTTGTAATCAACAAATTAAAACAGTGAACAATTTTTAAGTCTTAAGTATCATTTTACTATCACTCATCAATCACTTTGATAATCACTATCATCATCAACATCATCATCACAATCATATAGTTCCATCATTGGTATGTCACCAAAGAAATAACAATTTTTGAAGTGAAAATGATAATGTATCCCCTTACTTTTATTAGGTGATGCTGTTTTTGGCTTTCTATCTTTTGGTGGTTGTGTCTGTCCAGGATGTCGATAATGTTGCCTATGTAATTTATTTTTACGATAACATTGGGATCCGAAACTACATACTGGTCTAGTATCATTCGGATCTGAATCATAATCATCATCTCCAGGATGCGATAAATCTGATTTGTGTTGGGGGTTTTTTCTGAAACAAATAAATTCTCGATAATTTGCATAAATATAATTTTAGGGTCTCAAAGGTAAAAGTAAGAAACTTTTGTACTGCTACTTATGTGGCTGTACAGTGAAAATGTGGCCAAATGGATGGACATAGAGTGTTGAAGTTTGTCATGCATATACAGTTCTTTAAATCACATCTATGAAAAATACTGAGATTTCAAAAAACTTGAAAAATATAAAAACTATTCATATTGATACGGCCTTTTTTCGAAAAATATTCACATAAAATTTGTCCTACACGTTATAACCCAGAAGGATTAGTTTAAAAAACTACAAAATTTAGAGTAATGCACATTAATAGGAAGTGGAAGACACAAAAATTTTTGATCATTATTTTTTCGAAATATTTTTTGATAGTTGAAAGAATTATTAGTTATTAAAAACATATAGAGGTATCAAAAAAAAAAAAAAAAACGCAAGCCTTTTGGATATTTACTTATAGGACAATTTTTTCGATTTTTTTTTTTTAATTTTAAGAAAATATTGTTTCCCAAACTTCCAATATGCGCGGAACCCTTTTAACCATTTATGTTACATGTGAACCCGCTCCCAAAACTAATAATTGTGAAGAATAATTGTAAAAACATAGATGTTCAGAACTCTTTATCCTACGATTTTGATTTACACTAACGTGTTCAGAAATTCTTTTCGCAGGCTGAATCATCTTTTTTATGCCTTAAAACTCAATTTAACTTAAAACATAATTTCTTTGAATAAACTAAAAAACATTCAGGCGCTCGGCCTGAGACTCGCATGTTTAATGCATTTCTCACGGAACGCAGTGTTTCCCAACCGCTGGCACCGCTCCGCGAGATTTTTTTTGCCGGTCCGTGATTTTTTTTTTATTTATTTTACATCGGCCTATTTCTGCACCGGGGCTAATCGCCGATGCCAGGGGGCGAGCTCCTACACCTGGATGAGGGGTGAATGATTGTGAAATGAGAGTAATGTAAACATATTATTCTCGCCCGAATAATATCACCAATGGAGAATCGAACTACCGACCGCACAATCCAGACTGTTTTCACCAGTCCAAAGTGCACGACTCAATAGGCCGGGCACTCCGTTGGCGAAATTATTTTTTAAAAAAAATGTTTTTTACTATGCAACTATTCGCCGAAAATCTCAGTCCTTAATCTGTTAATTGCCTTAATAATAATTTGTTTCCTTTTTTAATAATTATATGTGATTTTTTATTTGTTGTTTTTTTTGTGTTTGTAATTTATAAAAAATATAAAACTTTTGCAATACACATTACTTTCTAAACTTGCCGGTCTGCGAATTTTTCGCTTGCCGGTCCGCCATAAAAAAAGTTTGGGAAACGCTGGTTGGGAGACGCAAAGGGAGAATGAAGCTTGGAAGAGACAACGGACATTTCAGCTTGTATAAATAAATATAGTAATACCTGAAATAGAATATAATAATATCGATTTTATTCTTAAAAAATCCAGGAAGAAATTTAAGAATTAAAATTAATAAAAAATTTTAATTTTGCATGGATCCATTTAAAAACTTTAGCAGAGTCCGCGGACCATACTTTGGGGAAACACTGATGTTGGGTATTAAATGAAAGTTTGTAATATTGGATTGCCAGACAAATATTTGATTTTAAAAAAAAACAAATTATTTGTGGCGGCTCCGATCAATATTTCTTTTATTAGATACCCACGAAATCCTGAAATGTGTAAAAATTCGCACATCATTTTTTTTATAAACACATACCTATAACACTGTGCTCCATACCAGCAACGTTCTCTTCTCGATGTACCGCTAGTGGACGGTTTATCATTAACATCACCTTGTACATTGTCATCAGCCCCTTCGTTCTTTACACTTCTATCTGTATCATTTTCAACATCGGCATTACTTCTTGTGTCCGTACTTTCACTCCCACAATCTCCGTTAACAATATGGGGTATTCCTTCGCCCTGTACAAAAACTGTTTCGTTCATTTGAATAGTATGAAAAGTTTCTTCGACTTCTTTCGGTAAATCTTGATTGGATTTCTCTTCCTCTTGATTCGGTTTCTCTTCATTTTGATTTGGTTTATCTTCATTTTGATGGGATTTATCATCATCTTGATGGGAAGTACTTGGACCATCTCTTCTTTCCAAAGTGTTGTCATCAAATAATTCTGGTTCCTCAATTTTTATATCTTCTAGTTTTATGTCTGTTTCAATATTTACAGTTTCATTAATTTCATTCTTTACTTCTTGCGCTGCTTCTTCTAATAAATCAAAAAATTCATTTTTTTCTTCTTTTACCTGTAATTATATTTAATTAATTTAAGTTTATTTAACTGATTATGGAGACTTAAGAAGAATAACCCTGTACAGCAAAATGAAATGTGAACGTACATTTGACCGCATTAGCCGCTAAAAACGCCCCACAATATTGGTATAGGTCAGTCGTTCAATCAAAGCAGTTCGTCATTTTGCGTCATAACTTCAATGACAAACTTAGTAGCGCAAAAATAACTACATCGATTTTTTTTGCATGTGAATTATAGACTAATATTGCTCTTCACTCTTTTATTTTACTAAAACATACCTTTTGCAGTCATATTTAGTTCAATAGTCATTTTGAAGATTTACAAATTTTAAAAATGTTTATTTAATATAGGGACATTTGTATTGATATCGCTAAATAAAACTATGATTACATTTGACATTTTATAATACGTTCTGATGTTTTTGATAGTTGTGTTCACATATCTAACTTATAGTAATTTCTAAACACCTTTTTTATTTAGTTTGTTGTTTATTTAACAGTTTTGTGTTTAGTTACATATTTTTTTATAGATATCTTATAGATTTCCATTTGATATTGTGTGTAGTGTATAGCTTTTTAGGTTAAATTCAACGTATTTCTATTTTCTTTTCGTTGATCATATGGATCATATCAGCTCTTTTTATGACTATTTTGCCTATTAGAATAGTTTATTTGGTTCTGTTCTGTTGTTATTCTTATATTTTCATTTCATTTCGATACAAGTGACAGCGTACAAATATTACATTCGTTAAATGGATGCATGTTAACGTACTAAATATGACGTCACAAAAACATATGTGACGTTTCCAGTGACGCAACTGCACTGATTCACCGACAACCCTATATCTGGATTATTCAATGCAGATTGGATTAAAAAATGCAGAAATTTCAAGTTTTTCTTGATCTAAGAAGTATTTTAAAAAATAATATAGGAAATTATACAACACTGAAAAGCAGAAAAATATATTTTATTTTATTGTAACTACCGTAATTGTAATTATGACAATGGCGAGAGCCGAAACTGCAGTGAGTACATTAATAAAAGATTGTGTGAAACACAACGTTTTCATTTAACAACCTCTACTTTATTTTATAGTCATAGAAACGTAATGTAAAACACAATACGTTTTAAAGAATAATTTTTGTAAGATGACTTTTCTTTAATAATTTTATAGGTATGACCACAAAAAAAATCTTATAGCGTCAATCATGTGTGTCTGTACGGTAGAAATTGCAGCCAAATGGCTGAACATAGAAAGTTGAAATTTGGCATACTTGTACAACTCTTTGACCCACATACAGGAAAAATATTGAGAATTTAAAAAAATACACATCGCGAGATAAATATAAACAAATATGTATTTAATGAAAAAATAAATGTTTTTTATTTTAAATTTTGAGTGGGGTATCAAATGAAACTTCTTAATTTTATAAACAAGCAAATATTTATTTTTGAAAAATCAATTTTATTATGGTATTTTGCAAAAAATATGCCAAAAAACTTTTGTCCTTCACTCTATTTCCCAGAGGGGTTGATTTAAAAATCACAAAAAAAAAAAAATCCGAAATGTACAATGATGGGAACCGGAATAGTTCACCAGGAATTTTTGATCAGATTAGTTTTTTTTTTTTTGTGTGGTATCAAAAGAAAGCTCTTAAGACATAGATTAAAGAACGGAAAGTAGTTTTTTAATATTTCTTTATTTTAACAGGTTTTTCAAAATTACTGTCCCGCACCCTTAAATTCAAAGGGGTTAAACTAAAAATCTGTAAAAAAAGTAATGTACATTGACCTGATCCGGAAACGGATGACAAGAATTTCCAATCAAAATTTGGAAAATATTGCAGTTTTTGTTTTTGACAAATTTAATTATTTTTTTAATTCATGGCTTACGTTATGGATTTTTTGTGTTTATGGCGAAGGTAGTGTGTGTCTTCTTGTGAAATTAAAAATATAATAGAAAAATTTTAACAGCTCAGAATCGAGTTTCAACTCAGACTATACTACGTTATGTAATGAAACTTGCGGAGCGTTCATGTGTCCGCCTATTATTATACATCATGATTCAATCTATTGTTTGAATTATTTTAGTTTTTTGTTTTTAAGGTATTAAAGAAAACTAAATCATTTATATTACGGAAATATTTGTAAATCAATAACACATTAATAATAGTGAGAAATACGAAATTAAATATAATAGGTATAATAAAAAAAATTAACAGCTGAGAATCGAGTGTACACGCGGAGTAAACTACGTTATGTAATGCAACTCGTGGAGCGTTCATGATTCAATCTATTTGAATTGCCAACCGGCGTAGCGTAGTGGTAACACATGTGCTCTGCGTTGCTAAGGTCTCGGGTTCGAATCCCGTTCAAATTTCCAGTTCAAAGAATGAAATTTTCCACAAATAAAAATTGTCCTGGCTAATTGCCACAGCAGCAAAGACCATTAAATTTTAAAAAAATCTATTTGAATTATTTTAGTTTTTTATATTTAAGGTATCAAAGAGGAATAAATCATTTTTATGCTATGATTAAAACTATTTTTGGCACAATCACTTTTGGAATATTTGCTATTAAGGGCGCCTATGCGGGCCATAAAAATAGACCTCACGGGGTTTACGCCTCTTATTAAGCCTCTATATTCAAAATTTACACATGAGATATAACATACCACAACATTGCCTTGATCTTCAGGTGTATTTTCTTCAAAATTCCTATTAAATTCTCTTGATATATTTTGAATATCTTCTGTAATATCTTGTTGTACCATAAGTTCTTCATCCGTACTTGTATTTGATTGCGGTTTAGGAAAAATTATATTGAACTCATCTTTGACTTCACCAGAAAGGTTATCGAATATCTGTATTTCTCTACACGTTGTTGATGATTCAGAAGTAATAGGTCTAATACTTGTATCAGATTCAGTTTTTATAACTGATTCAGATCTTGATGTTGATGCAAATAAACTATCGAGTTGAATTATAGATTCTGATTCTTTTTTTGATTCTGGAATTTTAATGGCAGTCTCAATTTTTGATTCTATTTGGTTTAAATCTGGTTCTATTTTTATTTCCGAGTCAGTTTTTAACACATCAATTCTTTGTTCACTTGTTTCATTAATTTCTTTTTCTGCATTACACTGAATTTGTAAAAAGTCACCGTCTAAATTATCTTGTTCGAGTAAGTCTGGAGTTGAACTTCGTGAACTAGATACATCGTTTTGTACAAGATTATTATCTACATTTTCTTGGAAGTCAACACTTTTTCTCTTTTTTCTAGGATTCTCATCAATTGTACTTTCTGAATGATCTCTTTTTAATCTGGTTTCATCTATTTCTATTGAGTCAGTTTGTACATCAGCAGACTGTACATGAGATACTGATGGACAATTTGTTAAATTAAAATCATTTTTAACTGTATTATCTATTTGTACTCTAAACCAATATTCATCGGGTAATAAGGCAATTCTATCACCATCTCCGATGGAGACTGTACAACCATTTTTAACAACCGTCATATGGTTTGTTGCTTTCGATATATGAAAACATGGATTATGATGTGTCTAGAAATATGATAAAATAGTTACGATTATGAACAAAAGGTGTTTCTTATGACTCGTAACAAATAAAATGATTCATAAGTTATGCATAAAGTAAATGCATCATAGTAAATGCATAAAGTGACTAGTTTATTAATACAGTAGATACCCATTAACATAAAACCATAGGAACAAATATTTTTTCGTGTTAAAAAAAAAGAAAGAAACAAAAATACTTGCTGCCAACGGAGTGACCCAGCTCGTTAAATCACACAGTTCTGACTGGTAAAAACAGTCTGAATTGTGAGGTAGGTGTTTCAAGTCCCAATATTAATCGGGTGAGAATAATATGTTAACATTACTACCATTTTCACAATCATTCACCCTTCATCCAGGTGTAGGAGCTCGCTCCCTAGCCTCGGCGATTAGCCCTGTTGCAGAAATAGGCCGATGTAAAATAAATAAAAATTTAAAATATTCGCCAATGTTTTTTATACTGTAATAAACAAAAGAGTTAATATGAAAGTTTAAACCCACTCTCATTTTTCCATTGTACAGTCGAGGGAAATAAATTTACGGATTTTTAACTGAACAAAAACATTACAACAAACAAATTCATTAATAAAAATTGCAATTAAACACATTGATATCTCACAAAAAAAAAGAATCAGTTTTTTACAATACTATAAATAATTTATAAAATACTGTGTAATATACAGTATTTTACTTTGATCCGTTTAAGTAGTGTTGGAGCAGATTTGCAAAATGCCGAATAACCGGATACAGTATATTCAGCGAATATAGCGGGGCGAATGTCCGGCTCCGGCCGTAATTGAACTTAATTAACAAAAGAATAAATAATTTGTTTGTGAATCATTTTTTATTTTCATAAAATATTATATGTAAATCCAGCCCAAACAGGACAAATTCCAAACATGCGGTACAGAGGCAGGATCGGGCCGGAAGTTCGCTCTATTACTAGTTGTAAGAATATTGAATGAAAGTGAGCCAGCTATTAACTATTTGCCAACATACCACTGCATATACCTCCCTTATTTTTAGCTGGCGAGTTATCATTACAAATTGCGACTTACCAATGCCTACAATTTTCAAGGGTTGGTTACGAAACCCTACAAATAATATAAAGAAATAACAATAACAATAAACTCATTTTTTTATATATTAAAACAATATAAATTAACCTATTCAATAAAATACGTATTTCAATGGAATGAATTTCTTAAATATTCTTCATTATTTGCAATTTCTGTATAAAATTCTTCACAAAAATTAGTAAAATTGTACTTTTGTTTGCAGGGTCTAGATAAATATGTCGAGTTTGCACTGGTTGTGAATGTACCCCAGCGGAAAGATTAAGTAATAATGCTACTCTCTTATTACTACAATCAGTTGTATTTTTTTCTAATGTCCATTGAAAATTCTTTTTGTTGCAACAGTATTTATGATCTTTTAACGTCTACATCTTTGTAGCAAAAATGTAAAATATATAATCGTAATTCATGATACAAATATGATGATAGTATATTTAATCTGGGATGTCTGGTCACTTTATACAAACATTACGTATTAATAAAAATTAAAAGAAATACATACAGCAACTAAAAATGCACCTTCGTTTGGTGTCACTCGTATCAACCCATGATTCCGAGAAACTTTTTTGGACGTACACTAAAACAATTGAAAATAAAATTATACTCCCCCAATAAAATATAAAACATTTACCGCTAATAAAGGCCCTCTTCCTATAACGTGCTCTCCAACAGGCAGTGTTACGTTATTTCTATTATCCTTATCTTCGCGGTATAATATTAAACCATACATTTTTGAATTTAATTACCAAATGTCATATCTTACAAACTAAATTATGAAGAAACTACACTTCACATTTTGAAAATAGCATATATAATCACAATTGATAAAAAAGTACTGGATAAAACGTAAAATATAATTTTTTGAAGCTTTTCAGGTACATATCAAAACAATCTGACAGTTTACGCCGATAAAATAGGAATTTTACTTACGATGATTTTGAATAGGGCGCCATGTATAAAATTTGCAGGTGTCAAAACTAACTAAATAAAAGAAAAATGCTATTTCATTTTGTTTCATCATATTGAATGTACTTGGAGAGTAAAATTATTTATAAATGGATACAAAAACATATAATACAAATGAAATTATGTTAAAAATCGATATAAAATACAAAATATGGAAACTGTTTAAATTCCTAAAACATAAAATTACACTTTTTGGATATTTGGAGTTGTAGTAAATATTATTTAACAGTTATATTTGATCTATGAATAATGCTGAACAAATTTAAACCCAAATTAAATCAAACTGTGACTCATAAGTTTAATATTTTTCATAAACCTACAACATAATACTTTGTAGATATAAAAGGCAATGCAAAATTTTGAATTCAAGTGGATAAAAATAATTTTTGCACTCAAGTGCACACGTATGTTGCATAAATATTTTATATAGGCCGCCGCATACGTTTTCTCGGTCAAGGAGCCTTTATATGGGTCGGGAAAAGATAATTTTGTTTATACTTTCAAAGATTTATTAGACAGACATGTCAAAAACATTAAAACAATATTTATAATGCACTATCTAACTAGCATACTGACCCAGAATATAAAATATTTAAATTAGACTAACTTTTGCAGAAAAGAAAAATGGAAAATGTTATATGCAAAAATATACAATACTATATAATGTTCCTCTAAGTTTATAAATGATTTTAGTTATGGTAAGAAGGACATCTTGCAAGTTAATGAACTGCTGCGGTGTTTAAAATCATACATTAATAACCGAACTCAGTATGTGGTTGTAAATAATTACAAATCCTCTCGTTCTAGTAACTTTAGGAGTGCCACAGGGTTCACATCTAGGACCTCTTTACCAGATAATTTGAAAAATATAAATGCATTATATAAATTATATTCTGTTTTGTATCGTATACAGTAAAATAAATAAATAAAACAATTTCTGTCTTTTGCTCAGATATTATTTATTGATAAGAAAAAGCCTTTTAGTTTTATTTGCAGTATTTTCAGAAAACCGAGACAAAATTGTAAACTGATCGGGACAACGGAAGCAGGCATTAAAACTGGGAATGTCCCGGTCAAACCGGGACCTACGGTAATTCTAACTTTAACTATGGTTCACAGAAGTTAAAACTTTGAGAACTACTGAACTATATCACAGAGTTCATGAAATACAGCCTTAACAAATAATATAAATTACTTTCGATTCAGTCTAGACACCAGTAAATCTAGAAGACGCCAAAGTAATTAATACTTGCCAAAACTAATTAAAGAAACCAAACATACAATAGTCATGAGTAACATAAAAGGTCTAACAAGTATCAGGTCTATTTTTTACGTACAAGGTGACTGCATGAATTACCACGCATTGTATTTGTCATCAATGTCAAATACAAAGGTGTGGTAATAAATGACAAAACTTAAACAAAAATAATTATTACAAATAAAAAAATGTAAAACTTGCCAAAATATTTTACGCTAAGAGGTTATGGCAAGTGGCCAGATTTTCTGTCCATTCAAAACACTAGTCAATAAGAATATTTTTTATCTTTTTTAAAAGAAAAAATAAGAACCCACAAAAATGTTTTGTGAATCTTCTTCTTTTGTTGATAAGGTCTAAGTTAAGGTGCAATCGGCATAAGCTAATAATCTACACATTCTGCATAATGTACACAAGAAACATTCGGCATAAAGTTTCTGTGCTCTGTGCTGCACGAAGATCTTTCGGCAAATATCGTGCAGTGCAGTTTGTGTTGCACAGTCGTCACAAGTTCAGATCGTGCGGCTATTTATGCAATTGTGTTTTTCACGTTAAAAATATAAATTATTATTTCTACAAAACAATATGAGTGAAAACAATCAAGATATCATTGTTTATGCCTGCAGCATTTGTAAAATAAATAGTACAGACATGAACCTCATGATGGAACATGTAAATACACTTAAAAATACTCAAAATTTTCTGGATACAAGCGGAAATGTACTTTAAATTGATTTGTAGTCATGTTTGGAACAGTACTCTTTGCATAAGGTTACCAACCGTCCTACTTTAGTAGGACATGTCCTACAATTTACCTCCTTGTCCTACGTCCTACCTACTGTTAAAAAATATCGGAAAATCCTACTTTATAGTATTTTTACTTTTGAAGACGCCTTAAATTTAAATGCCAAAACAGTTAATGATAAGTGTAAAACACGAGGAACAATTTTACGAATTTTTAAAAATATGCCAGTTTATGTTTGTTTTCCAGCGCATAATGCTGTTGTGGAAAGAATTTTTAGTTTAATGGAAGCACAATGGTCAGACGAGCGAAAACGATTGTCAGTTGATAAAGTTAAAAATTTAATGATCGTGAAATTTAATTATGAAAATAAAACATGTTTAGAATTTTTCTATGATATCATTAAGGATAAAGCTTTATTAAAAAAAGCAGGTACATCTAAAAAACATGATTTTATTAAAAAAAAAAGAAAATGTGAACCAATAAACATATCTAATTATATTTTTTATTACCATATATATTTAAATTTGATTGTTAATTATTTATTAGTTGTTTCTTATTAATTATGTATATATAAAGAAAATTTAAAAAATGTTCTATGATTTATTTTATATTTTTATTTCTAAAATGTGATTTTGTTAAATATAAAGAAAGATGTGAACCAATAAATATATAATTAAATTTTCATATTAGCAGTATTACATATTATTTATTGATTGTTTCTTGTTAATTGTATGTTATTAAGAAATTTATAAAAATGACTATAATTTATTTTATAATTTTATTTCAAAAATTAAACCATAATTAATTAGGGTTGGATCCCATAATAAGGCCTTTTTGAAAATTTGTTTAATAGTATATAATCTATAATAAAATGTTTTTACAATATTATTAAACAAATTTAAAAAAAGGCCTCATTATGAAAAAAGGTCTTATTAAGAAAAAAGGCCTTGTTATGGGATTTGACCTTAATTATGATAGGTACCTATATATTTCGTAACATAATAAAAATTAAAAAAAAAAAAACTGTCCTACTAAACTACCATTGTTAGTAGAAATATCCTACTCTGTCACGAGAGACATTTGGTAATCCTATCTTTGCATATTCAAACACTTTTTCCAAAATATTTTCTGGTTTGGAAAATTCTTCTGAATTGTCTTCCTCATCATATAAAATTTCTTTTATATTACTTAAAAACATACCAAAAACTTACTCATGCGTCATTTTTATACTATCGTACAAAACAAGTAGCAAGACACAGATTGCTTGTGAAAACTTATGGTGAATGTGCTCCATCGGAAACAGTATGTAGAGATTGGTTTCGACGATTCAAAAGGGTGATTGTGACATTCACGATAAATAGCAGCCAGGTCAATTGAAAAAGTTTGAAGATGAACAACTGCAAGCTCTATTGAAAAAAAAAACCTGCTAAAATACTCAAAGAATTAGCGTAACAGCTCGATAAATCAACTATTTCACGACGTTTACAAGCCCCCATGGCTTGGAAACAATGACCGAAAATTCAATTACTAATCGTTTAAACATCTCGATTTCTTTGCTTGCAAGGCATAGAAAGAAGAGTTTGTGGCGTATCGTGACCGGCGATGAAAAATTGATCTATTTCGATAACCCGAAATGCAAGAAATCATGGATTGATACTGCTGAACCATCAACATTGACAACAAAGCGAAACATCCATGTTCACAAAGCAATGCTCTCTATTTGGTGGGATATGGAAGGATTCGTGTTTTATGAACTGTTAAAACCAAAAGGGACAATCACCGCCGAACGTTATTGACAACAACTGGAGCGTTTGCATAATAATTTATTATTATTATTATACATTGAAAGAAGCAGAAGCCTAAGGCTTGTGTAGCTTCATTATACATAAGATGAAGTACATTAATACAAAAGAAAATACAGTTAAAACAATACATATTACTTATAACAAAATACAAAAAAAAAATAAAAATAGAGAAACAAGTAATTATATTAACACAACAGAATTAAATGAATCTAAATTATTTTTGAAAATATTAATACTCCTTGCATTGACAACTTGCGAATGTAAACTGTTCCATTGTGCAAACACACGATTAGATAAAAAGTTAGCACGCACATTCATTTTAAAAGTATCACGGCGCAACTTAAATTTGTGACCACGTAGTCTATTGTCATTCTTAAGCATATAAATATCTGACATATCACAATTAAAAGAACCAGATACCGAACGGAACATAGTTATTAGGTCACCGCGGTTGCGACGCTCTTCCAGAGATGACAGTCCAAGACACAGTAGTCGTTGTTCGTATGGCTTGTTTTTAAATCCAATGGGTAGTCTGGTAGCACGTGGTTGTACACTTTCTAGAAGAATAATATCTTTTTTAAGTAGGGAGACCAAACTCCTATAGAAAATTCCAGATGTGGACGAATATAAGCTATATATAATTTTAACAGCAGGTCAGGAGATAGACGACTGAATGATTTAGAGATTAAATATCGAATGTAATTCGCTCTCTTAACACATGTCAAAACTTGTTGCAACCAACCAAGATCTGATGTAACAGTTATACCTAAATCCACATGTGAATTCACTAATGAAAGGGGGTTTTCATTAATCCAGTAGATGTATTTAGGATTGTTACGACCAATATGTAGAACTCCAGTTTTAGATAAATTTAATGGAAGAAGCCACTTGTTAGTCCATGCGAATATTTTATCAAGGTCGAGTTGAAGAACATGTCGATTCGTACATGGGTAATTGAAGACTTTCGTATCATCGGCATACATACAATACTGGGAATAAATAGAACAATAATTTGTTGCGAAAACTACCATCTCAAATCGCCGGAAAGTGATTCTTCTCTATCACAATACTCGGCTTTATGTTTCTATAGCCGTGAAACAAACTCTGATGGAGCGATGGAGTTTGAATGGGAGATTTTTCGGCATCCAGCGTATCCTCCGGACCTGGCCCCAAGCTATTAACATCTGTTCCGATCGATGCAACACGCTTAGGAAGATAAACATTTCCATAACCACGGAGAAGTCGAAAATAGGGTTGCTGAATGAATTGGCTCAAAAGAAAAACTATTCTTTCGTCGTGGAATTTAATCTCTGCCAGAAAATTAATTAGTTATGATTGTATTTGAAACAATACGAAAATAAGGCAAAGACCACTATTTTCGTAAACTATAGTTTACGAATATTGCAATATTTCACTCTTTTACCTTGGATCTTAACTTTGTTCTCCCATATAATAGTGTATGACTAATGATATTTCTTAATGTTTTCATTTTCGCCGCTATTAAATTTATATTCATTTGATACATTTTGGAAAAATGCTGTCATCTCTTTAGAAATCTTAAAGAAATCATGTTGAAAACAGTTTCGATTTCGCAAAACTAGGTTTTTAGATCAAGTTTGCGAGAACTTATGGAAAACAAAATATGTCATTTCATTTCGAAATATAATCGGTTTAAAAATAAACTTTTCGTTCAGAAATATAAGATATTTGGTACAGATTCTAAATTTGTATTGAGATTCGGAACAGTTTATTCGATGTTTTTAATCTAAATTAAAAGAAATGTAACAGAAATTTTATTTTCACTGCATTCTTCTTTAATATATATATATATTTGTTTTAAAAAACTAGGACAGAAAGTGATTAATGATATCGTTGCCCTACGAACGGAGACTACATTGACTGTTGCTACTTTGTATTATTAGCACGACGGTGTATATTGAGGGAAAACAGGATGACCAATTAGTGCAGAGAGAATCAAAAACTACTTACATAAGGAGAGTTTGTACCTTATTAATAATAATAATAAACTTTATTGACCTAGATACACGTACATGTTTAAGTCAGTCAACAAAAAATTAAGATAAAATACAAAAAAAAATAAAAATTGTTACATTTTAAAATTATAATTAAGAAACTCCTCTGTAGAATAAACACATTTTCCACTAAGAATGATTTTAAAAACGACTTGAATTTATTATATTCCAAATTTCTGAGGTTCGTAGGAAATTTGTTCATAAATTTCACAAAATAATTTGTACTGTTCCTAGAATTGATTAACCTCAGAAAGTTGGGATGTATATTAGTCCTGTTTCTTGCATTGTAGCTATGTATTAAATATCGGCATAAGTTTGATTTTCTCTCTCCTTTTTGCGGAGGTATAATTTGCGAAGGTCATTATTTTTAATATATTAAATTGATATCTACAGTCGGACCTGTAGGGTGTAGACGTTAGAAGTCTTACTGCACGCCTTTGCAGAGAAAACACTCTTGAGGCTGGTGACTTTATTTCATAGGGATCTAGAGCAGCGTTTCCCAAACGCCGGTCCGTGAGATTATTTTACCGGTCCGCGAGAGTTTCGGAGGGGAGGACCTTTTTTCTATTTGCTCATCACTTACATTTTGGAGGTGAAGACGTCTTTTTTTGCTCATCACTTATATTTTGGAGGTGAAGACCTTTTTTTTTGCTCATCACTTGTAATAATTTTCCGATGCACATTACTCTAAACTTGCCGGTCTCAACATTTTTTCTAGGTCGCTTGCCGGTCTTCCATGAAAAAAGGTTGGGAAACGCTTATCTAGAGTACAAGAGGTATAAGTACAGTTTACGTAAATACTATACATATTATACAATTATTATAAGGAATAACGTTTTTGTTAATTTATTATTAGAAAATTATCCATGTCATAGAATGAATATTAGAATGCTTGTAGAATTTTCTTCATACTGAAGTTTGTTCTCAATTTTCTAGCAAGTTCATTTACAGTCACTTATGCTCCTTATGCTGTAGACCAGGGGTTGCGAACCTTTTTTATGTCGTGGTGGGATAACTATAAGCCAAAGAAGACAATTGCGTAAACCAATAAACGTTATTACTTTTCGGAAAACAATTATGTTTAGAGTTCCTTGTTCCTTCTTTTGTATGTGTGTTGGTGAGGGTGGGGGGGAGGCTAAGATACCTCGCATCGGTATGCCTACTACCCTTTGGCGAGCCCTGGCTGTAGTGTAGAACAGTGCTTCTTAAAGTGGTGGGCCGCGGCCCCCTAGGGGGCCGTGGTGTTCCCACAAGGGGGCCGCGAAGAGTCGTAAATATAACACTTAATTATTTTATTACTTAAAAAGGATGAGTAGCTTTAACTTTAATGCTACATAAATATTATTCTTCATTATACATAGATTATTGAATGATCTGAGCGCAAAAAACTGTATGTATATATATATTTTAAGTAATCTTGGTTCCAAAAACAAAAATTAGGAGGGCCGTGGGTTATTGATTTGAGTTACAGGGGAGCCGCGACATCAAAAAGTTTAAGAAGGACTGGTGTAGAACATGCATTTAAAAGTGAAAAAAGCTATGCTCTCAATAGTGAACTTTTCGGTTAAAGACACTTTCCTGAAACGTAACAGGACATTATTATGAGGTATGCCTGTATTGTGAAACGCCGAAATCGGTTAGTCAAGGTCTGTATTTCGGAGTCATATAAGTATGGGGCATATAAGTATGGGGCATACTATAATTTGGTAGACTTGATTTTAGTGTTTTAAGAGATTACTCTTTAAGAGACTAGTAAAAAGAAAATTTTTAACATTGGAAATATATGTTAAAATTTGACAGAATAGTTATGAATCTGTGTTTATAGTTTTGATGACTTAATTCCAAAATCAATAAGTTATTTTAGGTAACCTTAATGAAGACCCAAGTCCTCTGGTATATTTAGGATAGGTTACCTACATAGTCTAACAAAACAAACAAAACAGAAACCCTCTGTTTGTTAGTGTAAGTACTAAATTTAATATTTCTCACGGCCAAAAATATGGCTGATAATAACTTGTAGTAATATATTAAATTTGTAAAATTATTTATAAAATGATTAGTCAAATAATTTTGTTAATTAAAGGTGATAGTTGTAGATATTTAGATGAATTACTCAAAATATTGCGTTGATATTTAACATACAAGAGACAGGTCTTTGGACATAATTTATATAAAAATATATTTTGATATATTACTTTAGAGTTTTGATTTATTACATTTCAAATAATGTTCAACAGGAAGAATTCGTAGAATATTTTTTCTAGGTATTAATATGGAAACGTTTCCTGTCATAAAACGTTGTATGACAATTAAATCACATTGGGTGCGTTTTGTTGTGCCAATTCTGGTTTCGGTTTAATCAGAATACGCGTTTTCTTGCGACAATATTCTCGTTCTATTCATTCTACTCATTCGATGACTCGAGGTCGAACGACTGGAATGAATAAGTGTGGTGGGGATGAAAAGTAATATATATTTGAATGCAGTTGTTTTCATTTGGTTTTTAAATGTTTCAGAATTAAATCTTGGTATTACTGCTTCAAAATTATTTTTACTTTTAGCTATATTCTCATTTTGTGTCCTAAAATAAATATATACCTATATGATTTTAATATGGTATTGTTAAATCTAAACTTAAAATGTATTTACAATTCAATTATTCGTTCTAAAACATTACGTTCTAGAATATTTGCTTCAAATACATATAAAGTTTTCTTATTCTGAATTTATTATTTAGATCATCCATTTAGGTGAAATATGTTCGTTATTTGTTCTACAACCATATGACTTAACCTCCATGTAACTGTCATTCCATATTTACTTCACGATCAAAATTGCCGTTTTTTTGCGCATCAATTCTAGTACTTCTAACCAGCCACCAACAAAACGCACCCATTGATTAAATCTGTATGCGGATTTAGATCTGCTTTAAATGATAATCGTGGTAGAACCGAATTGTTGAACATTCTTATATTTTTATAAAAAACAACTTACTTCTTAAATTATTTTTATTATTTTGTAGGGCAAGTTCTTAATAAGGTCCCACTACCGAATAGTATATTAATAATTCTAGGCAATATTAAACTATATCCTATTTTGTACAAATATGTAAGCACAACAAGCATCAAAATTTAATGTATCAAGCTAGTATGTAAATTAATTCGTACACGTATACTTACTGGCTGACAGTTACGAAAGTAAGGCTGTTCCTTTGAATAAAAGAAAAATAATAAGTCTATTTGCGTTATATGTAATTATAGTTACGCAATAATTAGTAATCAAAGCTAGGCAACCGAATAGTATCAATCTCCTAGGCATATCACGGAAAAACAATTTGAACGTAGTCTTATTAACAGTTGGCAATCCTGTGCTGTGTTGCCTAGTTGTTCTGACATTTCGGCTTTCATTAAAAATATGTTTATTCTTATTAAATGATACTTTATATCATACAATTATGTATTTTCATACCCGCTGAATATATATGTGTTGAGTGATACTGTTCTAAAAGAAGCACATTTACATTTGAAAAACGTGGCAACGTTGCGTAACGTTAGATTAATACGCAACTGTAATTTTAACGTAAATATACATACAAAAATATGTCTTTCTAGTTTAGTTAAATAACAATAGTAAAGGTATTTTTTTTTGTTCTTCTTCCAGTATCCCTCTGTTTCTTCCTATTCTCCTTCCGGCTTCCCTCACCTATCTCCTTACTTCTTGCTTCCAGTTTTCTCGCCCATCTTTCTCCCTTGCCTTCTTCACTCATCAGTTCCTTTATCACGTCTTCCCAGACTGCCATCTCTCTCCATCTCTTCGCTATATTCTCCAAGGTTTCCTCTTCTTGTTGTTCCTCTCTTCGTTGCCGCATCTTAACCTCGCTATCCTCCTGACTCTACCCTCTGATCTTCCTCTTTTCCCCTTTAGGTATCTCGGTATTCTTATCACTCTTATCTCTTTATATCATTTTGTACTCATCGATTGATCTATTCTGTCTGTTCTTTCCTGCTCCTGTATCTCCTTATCCCTCCTTCTCAATTCATCTACTATATTTGTTCCTCCGTTTCTCTTTCTCTCTGCTTCTCTTATGTTCATTCTACACCTCCAAAAGTCTCTTTTCTTGTCTCTCCTCATGCCGACAATTTGCCTTTTTGTTTTTCCTTCATTCTTTCTTCCCAGCATCCCCTTACTATTTTTCTATCCTGTTCCCTTCTTACGTTCGCCGTATATCCGAATACGAGTTATAAAAGACGTGATATAGCAGCATTTTTTAAATTTGTCCGAAAAAGACCATTTTTTTAGGTTATTACTTGTATTTTAGAAGCGAAAACCTTTTTTGTTTTTAGGTCATCAGTTGTATATTGGAAGTAAGGACCTTTCTTTTTAGGTCAACACTTGATGAGGGATGAATCTCCTACGCGAAGATCTAACAAATATTGGTATAATGGGTACCTAGAAAGGCTTGACAATTAACAGATCAAAATGGAGGATTTATGTTGACGCCAAAAATTAAACCGACTGACATTATCCCAACAAAATTAAGAAGATTAAATTGTTAGATACTGGGATGTCACCTTTAAATAAATTCCCACATCAGTTGGCAAATCTTCAAATTGGAAATAAAATCAATTTTAAATCAATATAATTAATCATTCTGAGAATATGTTATTTTAAATGTCCCAATAGCAATTTACAAATAGTTCTGATTCACTGAAGTATTCAGGAAAAATATACACTACATTTATATTGTTAATGTAATTTATTTAAAAACTATAAGACACCTGCTAGAGGTGAGATGTTTATCTAATATATTGGACCCGTGTCCATGCTAAATATAAAACATTTTTTGAATTATTTTGATGTGATGCGTATAAACAAAATCAACACAATTCTAACATCAATCTTAGACTTAAATTTTTATAATTAAGTACCTATTGAGATCCTCTTCCTCCTTAATTTTTCAATCCATAGCATTTCTCCATGCTTCCCTGTTATTAGTCAGTCTTTTTAGTTCCACGTACGTGTTGCAATTAATGTCTTTCATCATCTGTTTCGTGTACTCTAGCCTTGGTCTACCTCTACTGTTCTTTCCCTCGATTGTTCCGTCCAATATCATTTTCACTAGGCCTTCATGTCTTATATGTCCCATGCAAACATCTCTTCTCTTCTGCAACATTCCCCACAGATATGGTTCCTCTTTCATTTGCTTCAGTGCTTCTTCGTTTGTTACTCTATCTACCCATCGAATTTTCAACATTTTTCGATAACACCACATCCAGAATGTTTTATCCTCTTTTTTTTTGTCACTCCTAGTGTCCAAATTTCGCTTCCGTACAGTTAGATGTTCGAAACAAAAGTATAATTTTTTAGACTTTAAATTTGCTGAATTTTATATCTTGGGTAAGGTTTTTTTCCAAATTGACTTGCATATGATGCAATAGCAACGATAATCTTATTATTTTTAAAGTGTTACAAAGGTACAGAACAGCTAAAGGATGCTGTATGTAAGTTTTTAACTAACCACTTAATCTTGGAAACAAACACACGGTACATAATTAGTGGAAGGTCATAAGAATCTCGGTTGCCAGAATACCTGTAGCAAAGTCATTTAGCAGTTGTCACAACACTAACAAACAGCTAAAGTAACACTTACACCAGGACAACTTCATTTATTACTTTGCATACATGTGTATATTAGCATTTTCAACACCTATAGAACTCATCAAAATAGTCCAAGTTAGTTGGTTAGTTAAAATGTTTGGTGTACCGCATCAATGGCTATTTGTGTCTAACACAGACCATCTAAATGACTAGATAATATACGCATCCGGCAAATTTAAAGGATCAGATTGAAAATTATGTTTTTTTAAAATTTTATTCTCTTGAAGCCTATATCTAGATAGTTTTGAATGCTTTACTAAACCGTAGGGAAAGATTGTATCGACGCCAAGGAGAACAAAATGCACCATTTAATTTTGCTACTACTGTATCTTTTGGTGGAGGTTCAATTATGATGTGGGGTGGAATATGTTTGGGAGCTCACAGAGTTACTGGTGATTGACGGCGGAACGTTAACTGCAGATAGGTGCATCAGAGATATTCTTCAAGACTATATTGTACCTTTTACCCCATATATCGGAGAAAATTTCACCCTAATGCAGGATAATGCGCGCCCACACGTCGCCCACTGTGTAACAGACTTTTTAAATCAAGTAGGTAAAACAACAATGGCTTGGCTAGCGTGCTCCCCTGACCTCAACCCGATGGGGGCGCCACTGTGAATACTTTAGCATTGTGAAGGTAAGGACCATTTTTGCTCATTACTTGGATTTTGAGAGACGAGGACCTTTTTTTTTGTTTACTCAATTTACTTTATTTGTCAAGGGCGCCAAAAACATTGCTACGGCTCTGGTTGCACTAAATCTATAATCCGTTCAAACGCTAGAATGCAGTATAGGGCAAATGGAGTAGTTCTTTTTCATACTCTCTAATGGGTTCTCACAATTTCTATCCTTTCCTTTCTTTGCGACGTTATCTATGATCTATGAAGACACGGTATAAATAGTTATTCATATTTGTACCGTGTTACCTAATTTTTGTAAGATATACGATTTTCCAATACTTTTTCTATTTAGTTTCAATAAATTAATAATAAAAGAAAAGAAAACTTTTTTACAATATTTGGCAACACCGTTCCTATTCATCATAAGCAATACTGCATTCTAACGTTTGAACGTACTATAGCGCCTAACACAGTCCATCTAAATGACTAGATTATATATTAACAAAAATAAATATAACAATAAAGACACAAATTTGGAGACAATAAAAGAAATGTTGGACGGACAAACACAAATAAATTAGAATAGTCTGTTCGAAAAACTGAACAGACGCAGGGTAATGGTAAGAGGCTGTACAGGGGGCAGTTACAATGGGTGGCGGCTTTTTCAGCTACATCATCCGCTACATTATCTTTAATATCAACATGTCTCGGTGTCCAAAACAGTTCTACCCTCACATTCTGAGCATTTCGATTGTAGAATAGCAACCGGATGTTTAGTACAAGAGAGTGTACTGGCAAAATGGTCCAAGTATATTTAGTGAAATACCTAATGAATTTTAAGTGTAGCCGTTGTAAGTAGAGCCGCCGTGCGTACCACATCCGCCCGTGAGCATATATTAACAAGATTTGCGACATTTGGGCTCAACCGGTCCGGCAAATTCACGGGAGGCATAGAGAAACGCGGCGGCTCTGCGTAAACACCATTATCAAAATCTTTATAAAATAGCAAACAAACAATTTCAATCAAGTTTCGCCAAAAATATGTAAAAAAACTTTTGTCCCCCATCTTATTTGACAGAGGGGTTGATCTAAAAATCTGAAAAAACCTCAATAATGTATATTGATGTGAACCGAAATAGTTCAACCGGAATTTTTGATCAGATTAGTTTTTCGAAAAATATTTTTGGGTAAAATTTTTTTACCAATTTTTTTCCCTACTTGCTTACACAACGCGTGCGAAAAATCGTGTGCCCTCTCTTTTGACCATAAACTCTGTATATAACAAGAAACGAATGAAGTACGAGCACTTCAACTAATATTACATAATTTTGCTAAACATGAATATCCTTGTTTCTCTTGGCTTCTTACCCCACCCTTCTTAATTATTCTGCAAACAGTGCTGCCCTCTTTGTGTCACTTTAATTTGTCGTACTTAACATCTTAACTTGTCGTCAACTTATTCTACATAGATTACTAGGCCATCCACCTCTCTTAATGAAAATCTAATGACAACAAATCACCTAAAAATACCCCATTTCAAAATCCTATCTACGCATCAACAACTACGTTTTTTAAAATCTAAAATCAGAATATGTATAAATTGTTTATAAACAGAAAGAAATCTTCCAGAACGTTTGATATAAGTAAATTTATGACGTCAGTAATGACGTTGAAATTTGAGCAAACATTTTACACAGATGAGTCTTTTTTAAGAATAGCAGTGTAAATTTCGAAACGTAATCTTTTAACAATGCCCACAACCACTACGCTAAATAAACAGGAACGGAATTACAAATTTTGGAAAGGTGAAATGGTTTTACGGCACCTTCATCATCAGTCCTTTGCCTCCTATTAGAGCATAGGGCGCTATAGGGCGATACTGTGGCATTGATTTTGGGTGTTTAGGGTCGCCACCCATATACCCTTTGCACTACACTACTCTAGAATAATCCAGTTTTGGTTTTTGTTTCTTCTTAAAATGTTAACAAAGTTTATGAAAATCTCTACAATAGTGATAAAAAAATTGATTACACCATTTACTTTTTATAAGATTTTCATCACTTTGGTCGATTCTGTTTCAGTTTTGGCGACAGTTTTTATTTCGTGCCGTGACCGATCGATGTTGTTATGTTCACTGTTCATTTGTTTCTTCCACGTGTCCTTGGGTCTTCCTTCGATACAGCTGTTTATTTATATTAGTGCATAACAAATGTATAAAATTACATAAAATTTTGAAATAAAAGTTTTCTAAAATGAAGGATTTTTTGTTTTAACTCAGTGGCCCCAAAATGATTATAAGCTCCAAGCCCCCGAAAGAATAGAACCAGATGACGACGCTTTGTAGACCTTTGTTCCAACCAAGAACTACTGGTAACTACATATATGTTTTATTATTATTTTTTTTCCAGAACAAAATTAATGGGTCCAAAAATAGAACTTAAAATAAAAGCCCTATTAAAACAATATCTTGCACAGAGTACATGAAAAGCTATTTACTGTACTAAATAAATATTTGAGTAATATTGTTTGTATACACAGTATTCCAAAACTTGATCGGGAAAGCTGCTATAAAACAAAAATAATTGAAATGTTTTCAAAAATTCCTTTTTACCGACCGCCAACATAAGGGAGGTATTTATAGTTGAAGGTAATGGGATTCGGACCAGTCAGAAAATAAAAACAAATTTATTAACTTCGCTAACGTTTCGATTTTAATTTAAATCTTCATCAGAGCTTAGTTAGAACTCAGAGATAAGCAATTGCTTATCTCTGAGTTCAATACCGGACAATATGATGTGTTCTGTATTAATTTTAAAATTGTTATTTTATATCGTGACTATTAACTAAGCTCTGATGAAGATTTAAATTAAAATCGAAACGTTAGCGAAGTTAATAAATTTGTTTTTATGTTCTGACTGGTCCGAATCCCATTACCTTCAACTATAATTACTAACATACGGACGTAACTCATCTAATCAAGATAAGGGAGGTATTGTGATCATACCGATTTTGACATTTCGAGATTTCGATGGATCTCCACGAATTGAGGTCCCTACATAAAGTTTTGACTATTTTTAGCATGATGTCTGTCGGTCTGTCTGTCCGTCCGTCAGTCAATCCGTCCGTCTGTCCGTCCGTCCGTTTATCCGTCTGTCCGGCCGCCCGTCTGTCTGTCTGTATACACGTGCAGAGCAAATTCGGCTAAAAGGATTTTTATGAAACTGCATATTTAAGCTTTTGACATCAATGGCAACGGATTCACATCATGAAGTTTTTCGAAGAAATCCAAAAAGTACATGGCAACACTGTTCGCACTGCGCTCAAATCTTGGTCCAACTTTTCAAAAAAACTGGCATCGCTCTACAATAGAAAAACATTTCTACTCAAATGCAGACAATACAAGCTCCGATGAAAAATAAAACTTATTCGAAACTTGTCAGCTGATTTTATTGGTTTTCATTACTGTCCGCAACCCGTACAACTTCCTTCTTCATATTTATCAACGGACACGACTATTCCACAACTACACACATTAAAACTAAATTGTGGCTCTTTAAAATATTTCCAGATGCCGTAAAGGGTGAATTTTGCTCTTTAACCTCGAAAGTTTGCCGACCTCTGTATATGTCGTCGCATTTTTAATATGCGCTCCATCTATTATGATATACCGATGTTGTTGATTTAATGCAGAGATGGGCGTCTACGCGTAAACTTGAATTTTTTACGTCTACGTGTAAATTTACCGTAGACGACGTAGAGAAGTGTAGACTGTGTAGACACGTAGAATTTAGCGTAGAATAATGAAAAATGAGGTTATGTAACGTTTAAAAAAATAAAATACCGCCAGTTTTGAGCAGAAGATGCAGTAAAGAACTCAAATTTAATATTTTTGACAGCTTCCTGATTAAAACAATTACTAACTTTTAATTTTAATTTTACTTTAGTAGTTCATACAGTCAGAAACCAAGTAATTTATATTGTCCATAACAACATACGATTTGTGAGATAACATTTTTGGAAACAATATATGTAATAGAACTACATAAAATTGAAATAAACAAACATTAAAGTAAACTATTTAAACTATTACCATTCTATTATTTCAAATATTACATTTAAACGTACTGCGCATGTACAGTTTACATTCTACATTCGACACGTAAACAAAGGAATATTCTACTTGACATGTTTACGCGTAAAATCTACATTAGTCTACATCATGTATTCTACGCGCCCATCACTGATTTAATGGCAGAAATTATTAAAAAAACGAAGCAGTAAAGCATGAAATTAGTTGCATTCTTTAAATTTTCTTCTGTTTTTTTGCAAAAAGTTGTATGACAGATCGACTAGTCCCAGATCTTCTAAACAATGAAATAGTCCCACCCTGTCCGTCCACAAAAATCACATATTCTATAAATAGTTAAGGCGTCCGTTGCAATGTTATGACGTTTAAGTTATCCCGGGAGTGTGGTATAGGATCCGAAGACGATTCAACGAAGGCACAGCACCTCGAGACGCCGTCCAACACACAACCTCTCTTCGAACGAATCATCAATCAGCCAAAATGGTTTACGAGTCAGATTTCTACACTACCCGCCGGCCTTATCGCCCAACACCAAATTATTCCTCGTACACAGTTTCGGTAAGATATTGTTTGTTTGTTTGTGTTTGTAATTGATTGATATAAGTTTTAAGTTTGGAGTATTTTGGTGTAAAAGAAAGACTTTGGTGTAAATAATAAAATTAAGTTCTTCATCATTTTTGATTGGAGAAATTTAAGTTTCGATTACAAGTTTGGAGTATTTTTGTGTAGAAACCTATTTTTGGTGTAAATAATAAAATTAAGTTCTGCTTCATTTTTGATTGGAAAATTTTAAGTTTCGACTACAAGTTTGGAGTATTTTTGTGTAGAAAAACTATTTTTGGTGCATTTTAATATCGTTAACTTACCTCTAGTTTTTGACTGGATAAATTTAAGATTAAGTATTTTGGTGTATAACTTCATTTGGTGTATTGCAAAATTAGAATGTTTTCTCTATATTGGTTTTAATTGAAGACATTTAAGAGTCGTTAAAGTTTAGTGCAGGAAAACTATTTTTAGTGCATTTTAAATCATTAATAGCAGGTTGCTAAAGAATAGTTAAGTGTTTTAACTCGAGTCATCCTTAACTCGAGTCAAATCAACGTACAAAAACATATCATATTAACTTGAGTTTGAGATAGTTTAAGTTAAAATATTTAACTCGTTCTTAACAACCGGCCGTTAGTAATATTTATCTTTGTTTTTGACTGGATAAATTTGTTTGTGTTGCAAAATAATAACAAATTTGGTTTTAATTGGATAAATTTAAGATTAGATCAAATTTAGAGTATTTTGGTGTAGAAAAACTATTTTTGATGCGCTGTAAAATCATTAGCTTATCTTCATCTTTGTTTTTGACTGGAGAAATTTAAGATTTGATAAAATTTGAAGGTTTTGGTGTAGAAAAACTATTTCTGGTGCTTTGTAAAATCATTTAGTGTTCTCCATCTTTGATACTGATTGAAGAAATTTTAGTTTATATAAAGTTTCCAGTACTTTGGTGTAGAAAAACTATTTTTGGTGCTTTGTAAAATGATTAAGTTCTCTTCATCTTTGTTTTCGATAGGATAAATTTAAGGTGCGACAAAGTTTGAAGTTTGGTGTAGAAAAACTAATTTTGGTGTATTGCAAAATCATTTAGTTTTCTCCATCTTTGATTTTGAGAAATTTAAGTTTAATTAAAGTGTAAAATAACAACATTGGTGTACATTACAAAATAATTAAGATTTCGTCATCTTTGTTTTTTGTTTGAAAAAAAGTTTGGTGTAAAAAAGCGACTTCGGTGTAAAATGAAACGACAAATTCAGATATAAAATGGATTGGAGAAATTTAACATTGAACAAGATTTTTGCATTTCGGGTATTTTGGCGTAGATTGTCAAATCATCATATTTGCTTTATATTTGATTTTGGTAAAGTGGTAAAGTGGAGTATTTTGCTAAACAAAACTCATTTGGGGTAAATTAAAAGGTGCTTAATAGTTGATACTTAATAGTGAATACTTAGGTACTCATATGGACTTCTGTTAGCTTTGAGTTTGAGTTCGTCGTAGTACAAATTTGGATCTTATATTATAGAGTACGCTATGAATGAAACTACACATTTCATTCTAAAAAAGTAGCATTCTGAAATTCTTTCTAGTCCCAAAATTATAACACATTCTTTTTACCGACCGCCAACATATATAAATCAGATATTGTAATCATACCGATCATACCCATTTCGAGATTTCAATGGATCTACACGAATTGAGATCCCTACATAACGTTTTGACTATTTTTAGCATGATGTCTGTCTGTCTGTCTATCTGTATGTGTACTCGTGCAGAGCAAATTCGGCTGAAAGGATTTATTATATGAAAAAATTATATGAAATTATATGAAACTTCATATTTAAGCTTTTAACATCAATGGCACGAGTTGATCAACTTTTGGTAAAATTCGGTTAACTAGAAATGGGAGTTTACTCGAGTCGGTTTTAAAATTTTTGCGAATATTTCACAACAGAGAAATATTTCGAAAATTTTTTTTAACAAAAGTTACTGTAGAAGCAATAATTAACAAATTTTATTTGAGACATTTTTTTGATTGAAAAGCTATCGACATTTTGTCCAAAAACTGTATTCTTTAATTTTAATATATCGACAGATATCTTGCATTCTATTGGTCTTACTAAACACCTACAAAAGCCTGAATTATGTCAAAATTTATATGTCACATCAATATTTTTCAACGAATCATTTTCTGCAGTATTAATTTTTTTAAATTATGGTTGTGGCTTTTCTAAAGTCCGTATTTGGTAAAAATTCGTTATATGGAAGACTGTTGAACGGGGTAGCATTTATTGAGTTTTAGGGCCAGTTTCTGAAAGCCTAGTTAACTATAACCAAATATTAATGCAGACACCTTTATTTTGGACGTTTGCCATTGCTGATAGTACTAGGCTAGAATAGTACAATATAATGAGTATTAGTATCAAAAAAGATATAATACTACAAGAGTAATATAAAAAATTTTCGGACGTTTCGGAAACTGCTCAACAATCTGTTTCCGTCTTCAGCGATCACGAGAAGTGATCGCTGAAGACGGAAACAGATTGTTGAGCAGTTTCCGAAACGTCCGAATTTTTTATATTACTCTTGTAGTATTATATCTTTTTTGATACTAATACTCATTATATTGTACTATTCTAGCCTAGTACTATCAGCAATGGCAAACGTCCAAAATAAAGGTGTCTGCATTAATATTGGACCATTGCAAAATAATTTCAAAGATATTATAACCAAATAGTTAACAAATGGTTGCTATGGTTACTTATGGGATTGTTATATTGTAATCGAGTTTAGCCAAATGGTTAACCACGGCTAAGCTCTCAGAAACTGGACCTTAGTATACTTTTTAATGAATATTGAAAAGCAATATTTAGCCTTCTCTAAATCATATGGAGATAATTAAAGTTTAAAGTTGTTTATTTTGCGTAAACTGTAAAATTTACTCAGTAGGTTTATAACTTATATACTTATCTATTTGTGGAATTATAACATTGCATAATAACTTTACTACAAATAAAACTAATAGATGTCTCTAATTAGTTTGCGGTTTGTTTCCAGAATAAATTCAATTATATTTAGTGAAATTCTGTTTTGCTAGTTGCACTAATGATCAAGCTCTACATGTTATGTGCTTGAAATACGTGTTCAGAATAAAATTTAATCTACCCTGAATATAGAAATTATGTTCTAGTTTTTAACTAGAACTAGGTGAAATTTAATTTTAAAATTTTTATTTTAAACATGCATAACATTTTTTGACACAGTTAAATTTATTTAAAACACATGGGAGATTATAATTCATGAAAACACTGGGAAAATTGTTTTATACTAATGAGATTTTATGGAGTTTGTCAGGCGAGATACTTATATTTGGTGTACAAATTAATTCTGTACTTCTTTTAAAGAAATTATACATTTATAGAAAAATGGAATGCGTTTTAACTCTTGAAATATTCGCCATGATTTTCGATGACTTTGTTCTACCTGTCGGCTTATTAATGAATCTGCTCTTGAAAAAAGATAGCGGCTTTCAGTCGGTAAAGTCTTCAATGCTTTTTCGGACCTATTCCACTGTTTTGAAGCGCATACCTGACAGGATAAAATACCGGGTTTACATTGGTAGAGTAAAAGAACTAGTAACTAGCGCAAGTAACTAGGAACTAGTTACTATCCCTGTGTAAACAGTTGACAATATGACTAGTAGAGTACTAGCTTTAGTAGTTAGGCTAGGAAAGCAGCTAGCTCGTCGACGTATTTACTAGCTACTATATTTTCCCCCTACTACGCAAAATTGATTCATTTCAAATTCAAAGCGGTAACTTGTCATAATAAATAGAAAAAACCCATATCGGTAAGTTACAATTTATTTACATAAATTGCGTAAAATTGATTTATTAATTGATGATTTCTGAAATCATCTGTGAAATACATGCCTTTGATACACGAAAAAGATATTGAAGACTACGATAACTATTTCCTGTGGCTAGGAAATAAAGCGTTAATTCCAATTTTATTCTTGCTGGAATCGCATTCCTTATTAGTGTATCAGTTCGTTGTATTAATGGACTAACTAAATTTAATAGCCTATTAAAATCATCTGGTGTCATTCTTAAACACAGTCTGTACTTTTTTTGATCTTCCACGGCTAATTCACGAAATAGAAGAGCTGATGCACCATGGGTAGCTCTTCTATCAATCCATTTTTTTAACCCAGTTTCGTTTAGGCTTATATTCTGTACCGATTTCTTCAGTAAGACAATCAGTTATTTCCTCTACAAGAAATGATGTAATACAAAATACCATTTTTTAATGGCATCACTTCGGCGACGATGTATATTCATATCCATAAACTATTTTTTGCAAAAAGATAATTGCACAACAAAATTACAGTGAAGATGTCAAATGTGTTTTGACACTTACTATCCAGAAAGTAAGATAGTATGCCAATTGTGTACGAACACCTACTATCCCGAAAATAAGATAGTAGAGTAAAGCACGTGTTGTAGAACGTTGTCGTGATGCAAAAAGACTTGCAGTTTCGTGCCAATTAAGTGTTTTTTTTCGCTCTTTTTCCACAAATGAGTTGCTGTTGATATTGCTTTGAATGTACAGCCAGATTATAGTAACTCGTAATACACCACACCGTTAACATCCCACCAAATCTACAATAACTCATTTTTGTTATGAATATTTGGTTTCGAGTAGATATCGATGGTTGACTGGGTTTGGGTTTAAGACTACGATTTCGACGTCGGTTTTTCATCTTTGGTTATGGTTTTGTATGTCATGGTGTTTCAATATTTTTTATTCAACGAAATTTAAAAAGCTTAATAGATAATTAATTAAAATTGTGTTTTGGTAATATTTAAACTATTTTTCTAATACCTATTTTTATTTGAACCAATTTTCATTTTGTTTTTTAAATAAAACACATTTTTATTATGTGCAAAACTGTGGTCATTTTAACATTCAATACATAAATAAGATAGGTATCAGAAAAATTCTGTATCATTTTAAAAACCAAAATAAAAATGTTTCAAAATTTAATAAGCATAATAAAAATAGTTAACAGAAAAATAAAGCAAAATTAATATTGATCACATAAAAATTGACCATAAGAAAAATGCACTTACATTGAAATCAGTTTTTATTTTACTTAATTTTAATTTGACTTGTTTTAATGTTACTGAATTTTGTTGATGGCTATTTAAATTTGAACCAATTTTTATTTTGCTTTTTTAAATGATTTATAAAAAGCAAAATAGCTTATTTTTTCTGATACCCATTTTATTTCTGTAATAAATGTTTAAACGATGTGCTAGAGCAGTGTTTCTCAATCTTTTTACTCTCGTGGCACATTTTCCAAAGAAGAAAAATTTCGCGGCACACCTACATAGTCATAGAAGAAGGAATTTTGAATACAGACGCCGCTGATTCAGGAAATAAGGGATATGTCAATTTCAAGTCATAAAATGGTCCTTCGTGTTCTTTATTCTTATTATTGGTATTGTATATATATTCGGACAATAATGTTAAAATAAAAACGACGCTAGTTTTTTTTTTTAAGATTTCGTGGCCCTATTGCAAGAAATTGCGGCACATTAATGTGTCGCGGCACACCCTTTGAGAAACACTGTTCTAGAGTTTTAACATTTACGGCGATCAGCGTATTGCAGTGGCTGCACACGTGCCCTGCGTTGCTAATATCTCGGGTTCGAATCCTGTTCAGACATGGAATTTTCAACACAACAAATTACAATTGCCTAGCAAATGGCCTCAGTAGCAAAGGCTATAAACTTGAAATAAAAAAGGTAATTTTGTTGTTTATATCGAGTTTTAGCTTATATCTAGTAAGGATACTTTTATGCAATCATTAATACTTTATAAACGAAAATATAATAAAATTAATTTACATTCATTTGGTTCAAATTAAAATTGGAATAAGAGAAATACTTTAAGTTTTGACAAATCATAATTTTAATTAATTTTCTATTAAGATTTTAAAATTTTAATTTTAAATGTTAAAATGGTGTGCTATAGTTTTGTGGAAATCCATCGGTCTAGCTTTTGAATCTTTCCCAGCTGATATAAACAAAAGCAAATCGATTGCTTGAAGACTCCAAGTTATAGAGCGAACTCCTGTTGATCCTGGATGGTGTTTTCACTCAACAGGTCCTCGACCTCAAAAATTTTCAGTTGGCCAGAGCGGTCTTAATCGGATGCACACCTCTGTGCAAGGATTACTGAAGCAGACATTCGGAGCAGTAATTCGTATTTCCATATTAATACTATCATAAGATCGTTTTAAATTTTTGTATCAATATTTTTTTTTATTGATTTACTGGATCTTTAAATATATTTGATGTAATTTTAAATGTTATGAAAACATCCGGCTTCCTACTTAAAATTTTGATAGTTTACGAGATGTCTACATTCGTGCATCAAATAAAAACTGCGTTGTGTATGAAAAACGAATATCAACAAAATTATATTTATAAGTTTGTTTATTCATTTAAATTTGTTAAAGTATTTGGCAAATGTTGGGGTCGTGTGCATTTTATTATACAAGTATCAACATTTGCGAAAATTGTAAACTTAATAAATATTTAATACAAATTACCATTACATACTTACATACAATATAGCTCAGTGTTTCCCAACCGCCAGTCCGCGATATTTTGGTCCCCGGTTGTGAGTCCACCTCGCAATAAATTTATTCACTAAAAATATTTTCATTTTATTATACAACTATTCGCCTGATAAGTAATAACCCACTGAATTTTAAGATGAAAATCTCGGTCCTTAATCTGTTAATTGCTTAAGTAATCATTTGTTTCTTTTTTCACTAATTATATTTGTTGTTTTTTTTTTGTTTGTCATCAGTGCAATAAAAAATATAAAACTTTTGCGATACACTTTACTTTCTAAACTTGCCGGTCCGCTGATCTAGCTCATTGTAATTCAGGCATAAGATAAATTTAAAGAAATTACAAATTACAAATGATTCATCTGTCCAAAGAACTTGTTTCTGCTCTTCTGTAGATTTCGATGCAGTTTTGTCGGTTGAAGTTGCTTGCCCTGTTGCTCCTACGAATTCCTACGAGTTGCTCCGGTGTTGTGCCATTTCTTGTTAAATAGGCTAGCCTCTTTACGGTCCATTTTGTATTCATATTCTCCTTTTCTTTCTCTCTCCAACATTCTAAAATTTTATTTTCTGTAATCTGTATTTTTTCTTCGAAGATCATAACTCTTTTATCAGTCAAAAATCTAATTTTGTCTCGCCGACAAATATCTTTATGCAATGTTATATATTCAATACATTATTATTTAACCATATTTTTACTAAACGCAAATCATGTTCCGATATTTTTCTACCATCGTTCCAGGTATTGGCCTCTATATATAAAACTGTATCATCAACGTATGCTAGCAGTTTATATTTTAGATGTGAAATATTTAATAACTCGTTAATATATATATCAAAAATTAGATTAAACCAAGTACGGTACCCTGCGGAACTCCATAATTTTACTTGAGCTGTTATTATTACCAATTACAACTTCTTGAGTTTTTCGTTGTAAATAATAATGAAACAATTGCAGTGCAATACCGCATATACCGCATTAGTGAACCTATTAAATGTAAATACTGCCAATAGAGGCAAAACAAAAATATTAATTTTTACTTAATAATATTAAAACTAGTCAAAACTCTTGATAAATAAAATTATAGTTGTTGCCTTTTATTAATATATATTTTTATCATATATAATATTACCTAATAAAAACATACAAATTCGTGTAATAATTCAATGAAAATGTTTAGAAATATTTAATTTTTAAGGTTTTTTACTATTTTTTTGACGTAATTCCTCTCATATCGTGGATCGGCCATTTCATATTTATTTCGCTGTGACAAAAAATCTGTGATTAGCTCAAAAACTTTGGAGTACTCTGCCAAGTTGATACTCTAACTTATATTCTTTATCGTGCTAGTTAAAATTAATTCGGTTAAGATATAAGTACCGTGTGAAAAAGTCTTTAATTTTGGCAACTTGCCGTTGGTAATCATGCTTAAATAATGTACTGGCAGAAAAACATTAAATTGACCTATAAAAAGTATAAAAATCATTCTTGTATAAAAAAATGTTTCTCATACGTTGGTTTATTGATTTTATTCTTCAATACACATTTTCAATTGCGTTTAATGTGGCGTATTATTTTATCCTTTGTTAATATTTTCGTAAGAAATATTCTTTATTTTTGTTATGATTTCATTATAAATTTAAATTATACAATAATTGAAATATCCACATGAAATAAAATTAATTATTAATGAACAAATAATTTAAATGATCTAAAATCCACAAAACATTGTTGTTAGGTTCTTGTCTGTCGGTCTGTCTGTTGTTTGTCAGTGAAGAACTTGTAAAGATAAACTTGTATGGTTGATTTTAAAATTTCATGATTTATTTAATTCACCGATAGGGAGCTTTTTGAAATAAAAAGCCAATCCAACAAAAATCCTATAAAAGAAAATTTAATGAGTTTCGTCTTTAACGGGAGGTACAACTGTGTAGTTCTTACAAGTTTCTTATACAAAATTGACAATTTGAAATAAAATTAGAAACAATCTAGACATCAAAATTTGCAGCGATTTTTTATATATCTAATAGGACATTTTAATAGTAAAATATGTAATTGTAAATAAACAAAATGCGTTTCATACGTCATCTTGTAAACCAATTAATCTACGCATGTTTGCGAATGAAGCGGCAAATTGTAGCTAAAGCTTCATTCTACAAATATGTTTGCTATTTTGTTCTATTGCGAAAATTAGTTGTTATTTTACTTGGTGTTCTATTTTTTCCGCCATCTTCAATCTACCGCGGTTCTCAATATAGGTGCTGGGTTGAAAGTGATTTAATTTTCGTAATGAACATGTGTAGCAAGTGGTCTTTCATCAAGTTTAATGTTTTTCGAAGGTTCTGAACTCTGTTCATTTTGAAAAATATTTTTACTCTATATTCTATAAATATAAAAGTTGTTTAAAACCCGCAAATATATTTAAAAAAATACAGAAAATAGTTGTCTGATATCTATTATTTAATTATTAATTTATTTTAATATGTAGAATTTATTATATTTTTACCATTTAGTTGTAATTTGATATTAATAATTATGTAAAATTTTCTTAGAATTCGTTCTATTAACTTTGTAACAAAATTTTATCCACACAATTGTTACAGCTCTGATGAAGATTTAAAATTTAAATCGAAACGTTAGCGAAGTTAAAATATTGTTTTCATTTATGACTAATCCGAATTCCATTACTTCCTCATAATAATATAATAATCTATTATTAAGTTATTGAGCGATAACATTTTTACAACAGTTTTTTCTACAGTAAATAATATCCTATTAGATAGAAATTCCCTGCAAATATTGATATATAGATTGTTACTAATTTTATTTCAGATTGTTAGTTTTTTGTGATATACAGAGTGTTTACGGTCTTCTTATTTCTTTTTTAATGGGTGATACTACAGGTCAAAAGAAGGCGAAAACTTCTTTTAACCTGTAGTATCACTCATTAAAAATAAATAGACCGTAAACACCCTGTACCTATATAACTTTAATTGGGTTCTATATAATAGCTATTTCATTATAATTATTTACAGAACACATTTTTTAACATAGTCTGAAACCGACGTGGTTCGTGTTTATGAAGTTGAGTGTACTTGAAAAATGAGCATAGCGACATACACACCCACTCAAGACTTTTCTTTGCTTACACATACTAAAGGTATGTTTGTAGAGTCAGTTTCAACTGTTTATTATCGTCAGACGCAAGCGCAGATTTCGTAGAAGTGCGTTAAAATTACTCTGCGCTTGCGTCTGACGAAATAAACTGTTTAAATTGACTACGAACGGAATTCATATGATTTATTCAACGCCCGTGCGTCCATTTTGTATCCAAGGCTATCTTAAATCATTGCGAAAACTTTGATATTAATATCTAACTACGTAAAGGTGCAGAATTTCATAATTTGCGTATTTCCCGTTTAAATATACATTTATTATGTTTCCTTTTCTAAAAACAAATAAATAAAGCAACGTTTATAGTAATAAAACACATAATTGGTCAGCGGATGTTATTCAATTCTTAGAATATTTTTTATTACTTATCTTGAAACATCCACGCGTATCCGAAATTTTAATCTAATATTTACTTAACCGCCAAAAAGAGGAAACAAGTTGGCAACATAACATCCTCTAAATATAAATCCCGATGTACTTCGGTGTAAATCGGTAGGGAAAAAAGAGAAGGAATAGAGATGGCGATAATATACGAACAAAAAATCGTGCGATAGCTAGTTTCGCGTATGAGACAGAAATTTATTTCAGCGTGCTACTTGTATTTCCAAGCAGTTTTAGAGCGCTCCAAATTTAGATGCGTTTGTAGAACACATTAGAATACGTCACGTGACTGGATATTCAATATGGCGGACACTTTGCTCATGGAACTATTGTTTTCTTTGATTTTAGAATAATAAAAAGATATTCTTTATGTTCTGTTTATGTAACTACAGACATAAATGTTATTTATCTCACTTATGTCATATTTGAAATAGCATACGATAGTTTTGCAGATATATTTTTGTAAATCTAGAATTTCTGAAACGTTTTAATAATATTTAACAGTTTTTAAGTGCCAAAATTGTTTGTTGTTTTAGCTAAATCATTATTTTATTGCCAAATACAAAAATAGCCAACATAGCTAGATTTGGGGTAAAGAATCGAAAACTGAATGCATGGTAGTGTCCAAAAAATCTTGGAACAATGAAGACTTCTTGAAATGAATAAATTAGAGTTTTGAAGATAAGGATAGTTGTTCGCCGACTTAGGTGCTAATATGAACCAATGCGACCTTAGAGATGAAAAAAAAGGACATGATATCCTTAAGGCAGGGCAGCCCTAACCACAAGGCTAAATGGGCTACAGCCCCGGGGCGTAAGCCTTTTGGGGGCGGCATTTTTATTAGTGTTATGTACAGAACGGGTCGGAGCACTTGCCATGGGCGCCATTGCAGAGATAATGACCTTTTTTTGCTCTTCACTTGAATTTGGTGAGGTGAAGACCTTTTTTTTTGCTCGTTATTTGGATTTGGGAAAGTGAGGACCTTTTTCTTGCTTTTCACTTGGATTTGGGAAAGTTAAGACCTTTGTATTATGTTTAATCAATTTACTTTATTTGCCAAGGGCGCCAAATACATTACTATGGTTATGTATTTTCTTATGAAGAGGGGCGCATTATTTTTAGTAGCCTACGGGCGCCGAATATCTTAGGACAGCCCTGCCTTGAGGGTGTCCAAATTTCAAGGATCTATAGCGTGTTTCTTTGCTTTAAGGAGGGCGATTTTGAATTCTAGTAACTTGTACCGTTTAAGTGAGACTTTTGATAATTTTCTTTAGCAAAAGCCCAATTAAAACATTAAAAAGAGAACTCATGACAACTTACAAAACTGAAGAAAATATTTAGAATAGCCTAAATTCCTACAAAATTTTAAGGAAAAAAGTTATTTAAACATTAATCCGATTCGAAACAGTTAATTAGTTATGGTTTATGAAAAAATTTATGTGTAGTGTGATTTTTCACACGTTTCAGGGTTTTGTAGATATTTAATAAGTGATAACAAATTGTAAGTACATATTAAAGTCATAAACTTTTGAAAGAATAATCAACGTGCTTCCATCTAGAAACTTAAAACTGTACTTAAGATGCGCTCGCATCAAGACCCAGCTATAGTTATCACTGGATAGCAGAAGAACTGTCCTCAGTTAGTTTGATAAATATTATAAGCACGATGTTCGATACTTTCGAAATAATAATCAAATCAAAAATTCGTGTGATACTATTCCGGTTCACATGTGCTTTACTTAGTTTTTTTTAGATTTTTAAATTAACCCCCCTGGGTTATAAGGGATAAGAATATTTTTAGCCCATTTCTTTGCTAAAATCGTGTTAAAATAAAGATGTTTTAAAAAATCACTGTTTTTTCTTTAATTTATATCTTAAGAACTTTCTTTCGATAATAATCCTTCGTCGATTTCGACTATAGGAGTCACAATAAATATATTTATTTATTTTGACTGTTGTGTCTTTCATGGACGGTGACTGAAGATACCTATTTTGGCCGCAAAACGTCTGTCACAAATAGGGCATGTTAGCACGGCAGTGCAGTTGTTGTCCGATGTTTTCTGTTTCCTCGCTATTGCTTTGGCTCGAACAGCTTGCTGTCTATGATTTCCATACATGGATAATACCTCCCGTGTAGTTCTTTTCCATATATACAGATTTTTGCCAACTTTTCCCAATTATGGCCGCATAAGTTTGCACTTTTAAGTGTCTGTAGTATCACGTCTTTGTATCTCTTCTTCGAAGCTCCTACATTACGAACGCCAGTTTGCAGTTCAGAGTAAAGTATCTGCTTTGGTAGGTGTTGTCCTGCCATACGTATTACGTGTCCAACCCATCTGAGTTGGTTTTGCATGAGCAAACACTCTATACTGGTGGAGTTGGCTCTATTGAAAACAGATATATTGACGTTCCTGCCATTTTTTCAATATTTTTCTTAGGCATCGTTGGTGAAATCTATCCAAAGTGCGATAGTGTCGGCGGTACGGGGTCCTTATTTCTGACGCGTACAGTAGGGTTGGTAGCACTACAGCTTTATAGACAGCAAGTTTTGTATCGAGTCTGAGGTTGTGGTTTTGCCATACTCTTTTTCTAAAACTTCCAAATGACTTAGCAGCAGCTGATAGTCGATTATTTATTTCTACATCGAGGCGTCACAGCAAATTATGCTCCCAAGGTATTTGAAAGCGATTTATCTCGATACCACACAATAAATTTAAAAAATGTTAAAAAAAAAACATATTTTTCGAAATATAAATCTGATCAGATATTCCTGTTGAGCTATTCTGGTTTTCATTAATGTACATTATTATAAATATTTTCCCTCTCAAAATTAGGGTGGGAGACAGAAATGCCATAAAGAAAACTTGAGGACCATTTTCGTTAAGTCATTACTTGTATTTTAGACGTGAGGACCTTTTTTTTTTAGGTCACCACTTATATTTTAGAAGTAAGGACCTTTTTGCTTTCAGGACATCACTTTATATAATATGTTTAGGGGAGCCCTATTATAAAATCTTACCCAGGGCTCGAAAAAAACTAGTTACGACCCTGCCTAGGGGCGCCAACGACACGACCCTCGCGCCGGTTCTGCCTCCTGGGACACTCTGTATAAGTTTTACGAGTTATTATGGTTTTTAAAAACGTATAAGAACACCTTAAGTAGAAAACAAATTCATTCTGTGTAAATTTCTAATAAAACCTATTATCTTGTATAGTTCAAAAATATAGTGTCTGACGAAGGAGGTTGAAAAACTATTCGGCCCCTTCGCAAGAAAAATACTATTGCACTCTTGAACCAGTTAGAAAAAAACATGGTTGGTGCATCAAGATATATTCATGAACTATACAGGATATATCAATAATCAGATATAGTCAAAATTGTTAGAGTAAGAAGACTCCGATGGTTAGGTCATGTACAGAGAATAAACAATAGAAGAACGACTAAGAAATTTATCTTAAGAATTTTGCTTGGTAAAGGAAGCAGAGGAAGACCACACATAAAATGGACGGCCAATGTGCGGCGTGACCTACAACAGGTGGGTGTAAATTGGCGATAAGTTTCCATGAATAGATCAGAATGTGTAAGGCCAAGATCTACAAAACTTGTTTGTAGTACCATAAAGAAAAACGTATTGGACCACGATTACATATTTGAAGGATCTCTTGTACTTTGTATATTTCTTCAGCTCGCGAAGAAGTGTTTTTACATTTATATAATACACTGAAAATTGCAATTGATGTAAACTGAATGAATTACGAAAATATGCACTTTTGGCAGATGACTCAGATATTTGGATGAAATCCAGTTTAAACAAGTCTAGTCTTTCAACAATAAATTACAATTTGTTTATATGTCACCTAAGTTTGACATCGTTATGATGATAAACAGATTTTCATTTAGTAGTTGCCACGAGAGATAATAATGGAAAAACTTAATTTAAATTTCTTTTCCATAATATGCCAACCATTATACATTCAAAACCATCGTGTGGGTTTCAGCCACCTGTGCGTGAACTTTCATAAGTTCTTCCTCTAATATAAAGAATTCTATTAGAACTGATTAAAGGCCGTCTCTCCAATGCAGGCATAACCTGAACACTTGAATGTGTCAGCCCTGCATGCGTTGAACATTGGAAGGCATTTGATTCACTGTGTAGAGCCGGCTTTATCTCGTTAAATATCCTGTTGGAAAGAAATCCCATTGGAAATTAAGAATGAAGGCCAGTATGTGGCTATATAGTCGGGTGATGTTAGAGCGACACGACATGTCCAGTGCTAATTCCTCGCATCGGTCACTTGTGACCCCTAGTCCCCAGGACTGTTCAATGTCCTCTACACGCGTTGTTATATTCTTAGATACGCTCATGTAGTTTTATTGCCGCTGAAATTACCCATTGCGTCAGGCAAATTGCCGAATTGTGAAATCTAGACGATATTATGGCATAATCTATTTTTATTAATCCATAATTTTAGTTAAAACAGAATCATATGCAGTTTACCAAAATAGAGATTGTACAAAGTATTTTATTTAGATCATTACTTGGATTTGTCATATCACACCGTTTGATTAATAACAAATCACAAACACTCTATATCTCTCTTTCTCTCTACGTTGTTTCTCTCTACCATTACCAGATTGATAACATAACAAATGATTCTGGTTACAACGCATTATCTCCTTGCTAAATCAGTGTTTCTCAAAGATTAAACATCCGTGGACCATAAAGTTAGTTAACCTTTATACTCCTCTGTCAAAAAAGTAGCCGGAATTTGTGATTTAAAAAGCCGGCGCTAATATTTTTTTTTAAATCTTTTTTTTATAAATGACAGCACTGTCCCTAATTACTGTGTCAAACATGAGCGCCATCTGTCAACCAGTTTGATAACATCGGCTGTTTCAGTTCACACACTTCAGTAGTGCGTCGCGATTTTTACAATGAACAAAGAGTTTGCCTTAAATTTTGTGTTGCGAATGGAATTACGTGTGCTGACTCGTTAAAAATGTTGGAAAAGTGTTGGTAAATCAGCTTTATAAAAAACACGGGCGTAGGAGTGCTACAAAGTATTTAAAAACGGTCGAGAGATCGTCGAAGACAAACCACGTTCCGGGCGGCCTTCGACCGCTTTAACCGACAAAAACATCGAAAATGTAAAGGAAATTGTGCTCGATAATCGGCGTTCTAGTATAAGAGAGATTTCATGTGATTTGAACTTTTCTCACGAGTCCGTTCGGTCGATTTTGATGAATAATTTGGGCATGAACGCGTCGCCGTTCGTCTCGTTCCAACAGAGCTGATTTTTCTACAAAAACAGTACCGTAAACAAGTCTCTTTAGACATGCTGGTTCGCGTCAATTTTGATCCCACATTCATGTAACGCATCATAATAGGTGATAAAACATGGGTCTATGAATTTGACATGCAAACAAGTCAGCAGGCATCAGAATGGTGGACAAAAAACGATCCAAAACTAAAAAAATCACGTCAAAGTCGCTCAAAAGTCAAGGTCATGCTCATTGTTTTCTTTGATATTCGTGGTTTGGTGCATCATGAATTTGTCCCGACAGGGCAGACGGTCAATAAAGGATATTATTTGGCCGTATTGAAACGTTTGCGTGAGAAAATTCGTCAAAAACGACCAAAATTGTGGAAAAACAATTCGTGGATTTTACATGAATATAATGCACCATCGCATAGAGCAGCAATTGTGACTTAATTTAAGGCCAAAAAACGGGACAAATACCATCGAGCAGCCACCGTATTCACCAGATTTGGCCCCGTGTGAGAATTCACACGAGGCTTATTTATTTTTCTTTTTATTTCCGAAATTAAAATTGTCGGTACGTGGAACCCGTTTTGCCTCGTGGAATGAGTTGAAGGTTATTCTGGAAAGCGCCTATATAAGGTGTTTAGAAAACTGGAAAAACGCTGGAAAATGGGTTTGCATCAAATGGGGCCTACTTTAAAGGCGATCAATTAAATTTTGATGATTAAATGAAAATTGTGTGCTTTATTTAACAATTCCCGCCACTTTACTGACAGTATACTTTTCACACTAGAACTTTAAGATAGAATGTTTAAGTTAGGCCGACTTTAAGTGCTAGTGTGAAACTCGCATTAATACAGCCTAACTTAAACACAGATTTGCGACTTAAAGTTAGATTACGTATCCATTGAATAAAAATACTTACATGTTAGTTGAGAATTATCAACTATCCAATAATTTGTTGACCATAATGGTTATAAATTAGTGTTCCATGGTCCATAGTTTGGGAAACACTGTGTTAAACCATTGGATTAATTTCTCCTGGGGCGTACTACAATATTAAAAACGTATTTATATAATACTGACACGAATAAAAGAAATACGAATAAATTTAAATAAAGATGTTGATTATACAAAAGCTTTAGCTTTAAAATACAAAGCCACGTGTTTAAGACTATTATTTTTGAAAGTATTTTTAGAAAAGAATAAATATTCGGCACGTGTGAAGAACTTGCGCAAATAGAGTTAATAATAATATATTGTTTTACTACATTCGGACATAAAACAGAAAAATAATAGGGGGTAAAAAACTGTTGTAAAAAATGTTTTAAAAAGAAAAGAAAGCACAAGCAATTTTTGTAGCTGAATAAACATTAGATAGACGCGTCGACAACTAAAGCTGCCTGAAGGTAAAGAAAGAATATTTAAGGGGAGGTTAAATATCACAGTTTTCACAAGTTTCTTGTACAAAACTAATAATCTGAAATTAAATTAGTAACAATCTATACATCAAAATTTGGAGCGAATTTTTATCTATGTAATAGGATATTTTTAATAGTAAAAAATCAGCTGTGGCCACCACAGGACCGACCGCCATCACAAAGTATTTGTATAAAATACATTCTAGCAGCAGAGTAGAAATAACTTGGCCTAATATTTTCTAACAGAGATATTATTTTTCATAACCATGGAAACGTTACATATAAGTATGAAAAAATAGATACTTAGAAAATAGAAATTAGTAGCTGAAGAAAAATTTTTTCAAAATTTTTTCGTTTTATCATAAAATGACTCAAATAAAAGTTATTAATTTTATAGCAACTTTTGTTAAATAAATTTTTTCTAAATATTTTTCTGTTGTTAAATATTCACAAAAATCTTAAAATCGACACGAGTAAACTCCCATTTATAATCAACCGATTTTTACCAAAAGTTGATCAACTCGTGCCATTGATGCCAAAAGCTTAAAAATGAAGTTTCATAAAAATGCTTTTAGCAGAATTTTTTCTGCACGTGTACACAGACAAACAGACAGGCAGACGAACGGACAGAGCGACATACAGATAGACAGACAGACAGACAGACCGACAGACATCATGCTAAAAATAGTCAAAACGTTATGTAGGGACCTCAATTCGTTGAAATCTAGAAATGTCAAAATCGATATGATCACAATACCTCCCTTATATATGTTGGCGGTCGGTAAAAACAAATTGCGTTATAGACGCCATCTTATAAACAAATTGTTTGCGTACGATGTGGCAAATTGTAGCTAAAGCTTCAATCTACAAATATGTTTCTAGCTATTTTGTTCTTTTGTGAAAATTACTTGTTTTTTACTTGGTGTTTTATTTTAACCGCCATATTAACCAACCTTCCGCGGTTATCAGTATATTTTATTTTATATATTTTATATCGGTATATTTCTGCAACGAGGCTAATCGTGTATGCCAGGGGGCGAGCTTCTACACCTGGATGAGGGGTGAATGATTGTGAAATAAGGAGTAATGTTAACATATTATTTTCGCCCGAATAATATCATCAACTAAATATACAAATTCTGTTGTATACGTCATCTTGTAAACCAATTGACACTTGTTTGCGTACGATGCGGCAACGTGTTGCAACTATTTTGTTTTATTGTCAAAATTACTTGTTATTTTATTTTTTTTTTAAATTTATAAATAAGTGGTTGCTAGGCAACTAATAAACAAATGGCGCGCAAATAGTTTTGCATATGTATAAGAGTAATTCACAGAAAAAAAAACCGCGTATTTTAGACAAATTAAATTGACACCCGCTGTCAAACAAAATGGCGAATTTTGATGAAAATTGTGTTGAACTGCAGGGAAAAAGTTCCAAATCGACTTAAATAATAACCGTCAAATAGTCCAGATTTTAATGTATTGGATCTTGGCTTTTTCAATTCTGTAAAATCGTTACAATTGGCATCTGACACTACCGATAGAGGCGCCACTGCATTATACATCATGACGCAGATAGGATATTTTTGACAGGTTCAATGGTATCTTCATGTGATATTTATTGAAATTAATTTATTATTCAATATGAGGGTTGCGTTAAATGAAATTTTCCGTTTTCTCAGTGCCCAAGTAACCTCTAGGATTATAATTGAAGGTAATAAGGCTTTTTTGCCACTTTTCGGAACACGATGAAAACTTAGGTCTCTTTCACGACCTACTTTTGCATTGCAAAGATAAATACAACAATTCAAGTTGCATTTAATTTTTTCTTGCAATTGTAAAGATATTTTTTAAAAACTCGCTATGAAAACAACAGTATACAAACTCGACAATCCTCTACCTGTCAGTTTCTCAAAATCTCATTAGAGGCGCTTCAGTTATTGTCAGTTGACAATATGCAGCTTCACCAAATACAATCGACGAACTGATTGAATGCGTACAAAATGCATTTAATGCATTAAATATAGAAACACTTGATAATGTTTTTCTAACATTGCAAACTTGTCTAGAAGCAACCATGTTAGCAAAAGGGGGGAATTCCTAAAGCTACGAACTTGACTATTTAACTCTATAACAGTGTAAAATTTATAAAAATTGTTTTTTTTTTTGCTTGACTTATAACACTTTTAAAATTTTTGATATAATTTTTTGATTAGATGAGCTTTTGATTAGATATTTTTATTAAAAAAACTGAATTTTTGATTAGAATGTTTAATAAAAAATTAACCTGGGAACGATTGGAACCTAATCCCTAAATTGGTATTTCCAGAAACGAGAAATCCCATGGGAAAAGGTACCTTTCGTACCTCGGCCAAGACTAGTTCCGGATCCTGTCACTGCATTCGGAAAACGACAAACGGAAACAGTAAACAAAGCTGAGAAAATAATCATCACACCAGTACGAAAAACACTATCAACAGTACACAGACCTAAGGCGGTTATATTGCACCCAGATTTACCCCCAAGAACCTATGTATCACCCCGCGATGCAACGAGGGAAAAAGTTCTAGATTTGATTAAAAAACAGGATCTGGTTTCAAAAGATGCGCCAACTTCAGATGCAATGGATATTGTTTTGCCAAGACTTCATAAAAATAAGCCACCTCCTCTATACCACAGGAGAATTATTTACTCTTCTGGTTTTTATTAAATCAAAATATCAATTAAAGAAAATAAGAAATAAAATCGGATATATAAAGCACTATTTCTTCGACGTGTTGGACGAGAAATATTGAAGTAAACTGCTAGATAAACCTACGTTTGTGCCACGTTTGTATAAAAACTGCGAATTCTGCGCCTTTTTAAAGAACTTAAAACTTTATTTTAAAAAATATATATATGAAGGGTTCGGAAGTAAAACATGTTAAGTAACAACACTGGCGTTTCTTAGCTAAAAGCATGTAAAATATATTAAGCAAACCCGCTAGTTTTCTTCTTTCTTATGTCTGAAATTTACAAAATATATCGATATACCAATATGCGATTACGTTCATTCAATCCATAAGATTGATCTAGTGACGTCACAAGATTGCTCAGATTTTATTAACATTTTCGTAAGTAATATGTCTGAACTTAAGTAATGACGCCTGGTGATGATGGCGCTAAATGCAACTGTCAAATTTCTGTCGTTGATTACAACTGCTACCGCGTTTTGGTTTATAAATATGAGTAAATTAATTACCAATAAAAGAGAGCTATAACAAACGGCACTTTTTTCGTACATTTTGTTAAGTTTACATCACTTTCCAGTTGTCTGTAAGACTCAATTTACCCGCCCTAACCCCTATCACGGCGCCCTGGCGCCCTCGGTGAGATTTTTATGCGTCCTCGCTATCGAGACACACACATACTGAGCCCAATATCCACATCGCATCTATTTGTGATTCGACTTGAGCGATCAGCGCTAGATTAGACGACCTTGCGAACCACGAGTGTTTACATATTTAAAGTTTTTATGCTCCCTCAATAACATTTGAATTTATATTGCGCCCTTATTGATAAAAAGGTTGCCGACCCCTGATCTAAGCAATCCTGCTAGATCAGCAGATTGTTTAGAACTGCCCAGAACGCTCTGGACAGGCTCAGACTGACTTTACGAACAGATCTGAAGCACTTGCATCGCTCGGATTGATCTGACTGAATAAACGTAAACGCCTAATAACTATATATCAATGAAACTTAAAATTGAATTTACTACAATAGATAAAATTGCTAGTTAACACGTTTTACTTTCGAGCTCTTCATTTAAATCCATAAAATATTCGCCATTATTTTCGATGACTTTGCTCCATCTGTAGGACAACTGACGAATCTCCTCGCGAAAACATATAGTAGCTTGGAGTCGTTGGTTTTTTGCCAATGCTTTTTCGGACTTTTTTCACTGTTTTGAAGTGCGTATCATCCAGGTGATGTCGAATCGATCGGAAAAGTAATTCTACGAGGCTAGCTCCGGTGAATACGCAGCATGAGAGAGAATTTCTCGGCTTAAAAAACAAATTAAGTCTTTTGTTCCTTTCGCAACATGTTGCTAAGGATTGTCGTGTTGTAGACTTTCTTAGTTTCATAGCTAGTAAATTGTTTTTCGTAGTGTTTCATCAGTCAAATGGATGAGATGCTGTTGGTAACTTGAAATTATCAGGTAATTTCTCAATTAACAGTTTGACCAGATTCTAGCAACTCATAAAGGCGAGAAAATATATTTAAAACGGAGTTTTAATTAATATAAAGGCACCGAATTAATTTGTACACCTAATAAATTATTCCTGTCTCTTGCGCAAGTGAGCACCCAAAGTGGGGAGGGGCTCAAGTACCCCAAACACTCAATAAACACGTTTTTAAGGGACAATTTTTTTCTTGTGATTAAACATAAACCAACAAGAAAAAAAAATATATCTTTTCTGAGACAATTTAAGAAAATTTTTTGACTACTGACCCTCCTAAGTCAAAATTCTGGATGAGACCTCTCTTCCATACACTTTTACATCGAACAATGGTCATTAAGCGTAAAAAAAATTAAACAGAAATATGTACTTAGGCCGATTTCTGAAAGCTTATCCAAGTTTAATCTTTTGGTTAAACTTGGTTATAATAAAACAATACCACAAGTAACCATAGCAACAATTTTCTAACTATTTGGTTATAGTTAACTAAACTTTCATAAACAGGCCCTAAGAGTTTAGTTAATTCTACAATTGTTATAACGTTCCTAGAATTAAAGCCCTTAATGAAATTTTCTATTAACTGATCTTTAATTTTGTTGATTGTTACGATACTTTTGTTAAAGAAGTCGGTGGTAAAAGTGTTATAACGAAACAACGTTAAACAACGTATCCTTAACCGTGGTTTACTGTAATATACATTGTAAATTCTTGCAATTAATAGTAATTTAGGTAATTAAAATGTGTAATAATTGTCTTTAAATAGAAGATTTTATTTCTTATATTTCTACTATTTCAATTCATTTATGAATATGAAATCGACAACACAATTTAATACTTCAAAGAACATGCGGGTCCCCTATCTATTTTCAATAATGTAATAATTTAATAAAGTTAAAGAGGACGTGAAATTTCAACCAAATATGAAAAAGTGTAGAACCCTTTATTACTTATGTATAATTGAATTCAGGTAAAAATGCACCCATAGTTTAAACTAAGAAAAAATAATGTTTATGTATCAAAAAATAATGAAAATATAATGTTGTATAAAAAATATTGTATATGTATCTAGAGCAGCCTTTCTCAACAATTTTATTCAAAATCTAACGTTATAAACGACGTAGTGTAGTAGTAACACACGTGTCCTTCTTTTCTAAGGTCTCTGGTTTGAATCCTGTTCAGGCATGGAATTTTCAACACGAAAAATGAGAATTATCTTAGCTAATTTTTTAATGTCGGGGCCGGCTACGATGATAACGAATGGATGCTTTCGTATATATCCCGGCAGTTTTGCCGGTTCGGCTGACGACACCGTTAAATACAGTCGACGTTGATCTTGATAAATCGGATGCCGAACGTTTGTTATGTACTTTTATTATAGTATCCTGGTGCTTAATACTATTTTCTTATCATTTTATGAGGAAATCAAATGTACTAGTACTCATATGAAAGTAATTAAAAAATTTACACTGATTTAAGTTTTCCAAAAACGGGTAAAAACTGCCTTTCAAGTACCTGACATTCAAAAGGGAATATATCCAGTCTTTTGCTTTTGCCTCTTAAGGTAGCAGCATATATGTACGTGTCGAATGCGGACATTAGTAGGTGAGACGGACATTTGTGGGTGAGGCGGTGATTACTTGATGAGGCGAACATTACTGGTGAGGCGGCCATTACTGGATGAGACGGACATTAGTAGGTGAGGCGAACTTAACTAGGTGAGGTGGGCATTAGAATACATTTCACAGTTGATACCAGGGTTATTATCGTATATGCGTAAAAAATTACGTAAAACCAATCACAATGCAGTTTGTAGTCAGTTCTACGTTCGTTGCTTAGCAATCAAGCGACTACCAATTCTGGGCGAGGCGGACATTACTAGGTAACGCGGACATTTTTAGGTGAGGCGGGCATTAGAATGCATTTCACAGGAGTTGATACCAGGGGCATTATCGTATTTGCGCAAAAAATGACGTAAAACCAATCAAAATGCAGTTTGTAGCCGGTTCTAATCAAGCGACTGCACGAATTCTAGTTTCTGCGCAGGTGACGTACTAGCCTCAATTACTCAGAAAACCATTTTACTAAGTGACGAGGACATTAGGAGTGAGGTTACGGCCTTTCATGGAACCCAAAGTTTCAATAAAAGGATCTCGGTCTTTCATGGAAACTCGAATTTCAATGGAATTACTCGTGAGCTTTCAAAGATATGCAGATTTCGATAATACCATTCGCGATATTTCACGAAACTTTAAGTTTCTGTGGCCAAAGGATTCTTCACGAGACTATTGAGTAAAGAGAAATTTCTTGTTGAGAAATTCTGATGTAGATATATATATAGTTTGGTTCACATAAAAATGCTCCAAATACAATTTAAGTCAAGAAAAATGTATGATATTGTATAAAAATTTTACACAATTAGTTAAGGGTTGTTATGCACCAAAAATACCACAATAAATAGAGCATTTATGCACGCATTTTTTGTAGATTAGAACCCTAAAATAATTTTTGAATAGGGACACATAATTTTCCATAGAATCTGCGATATTTTTACATATATTTGTACTTGTATTTTTTCTATTTTTTAAACACCAAATGTCAAATTGAGCTTTCAATATATTGCAGCTTATAGTCCACGCTTAAAGCTTTTAAGGTTGTACTTTCATACAGTGAAATAAATTCATTTATAAAAATATATATATATTTTTTCTTTTCATTAGAATGCATGGTAGTGTGTCATTGTTGTTCAAAAATCAATTTCCAACAGTAACATTACCTGACCTAAATATCCTGTTCGATTCCTTTAAATGTACAAAAAAAAATTAGCGCCTACATGATCACAACATACAGTACATTTATGTCAAAAAGGTTGCATCACACAAGGCGTAAATATTGCGAGAACATATGTTTTTTAGTTATTACCAACACAAAAATTAACTGTGAACTAAAGATTAACATTTTTTTTTTTTGTCAAAAACATTTTTGCACTTTTTTGAAGCACATGAAATTTTGAATAGGTACTAAAAAAATACTAATACACCTTTTGAGACAATTTGCAAAGTGTAATTAATTAAAACTGGAAATAGTTTTATTTAAAAATATTCAGTATGTCAAAACGAATCAATTAATTTGCATTATAGTCTGTTTCTTCGGTTTAAGCTGAGCTAGATTTTGAAATATATAGTCGGTTTCTTTGGTTCAAGCGCTAATCCAAACGTTTAAGCGGAACTAAATGGATTTTTTTTTTGTTAAGTTGTCGTTATTCTCTATTCTAAATCAAGAAGTAGTAATCATGCAATGTTCACGTGATAATTTTGTTGAACTCTCGTCGTTCGTTGGCTGTTGAGTCATTAATTCTATGCGAGAGCCAATACGGTAGCGACTTAAATCTTTCATGTGATTTTATTACTGTTTCTCCATTTTGAACAGGGTATAGCTCGCTTTTAAACGATTGAATAAAGCTGTTGGTTATTTTGTTCAGCAAAAGACCACTGCAATTGTTAAAAAGAAAGCTAGTGACAACTTAATAAAATAAAAATATCAGTTAATTCCGCTGAAACGTTTGGAAAAGCCTTTTGACCATTTTTTCTCATAAAAGCCTCGTTTAATCGTTAATACCCTTTTCACACTAGAACTTTAAGACGAGTGAACTCAAAGTTCCCCGATGTTTAACATCGGTATGCTTTCACACTTGATATTTAAATCTCTGGTGCTGTCATCAGCTACAGTAATTCTGTCCTTAAGATACCGTCATGAAATTACCAGTTTTGAACTGTCTGCGCAAACGCACATTTTGAATTATTATAAACAAATATGGATATTTTATTTCATTCTACAATAAAGACACTACAATAAAGAATATATTACACCTGTATTAACATGTAAGTCGATACATTTTATCTCAATTATTGTAGCTCTGTATTTTATTAAACACATTATTAAAATAAATAATTTTATTATAACAATAAGTATAAACTTCTTATAACGTCGATAAAATACAGTATTCTTGTTTATGATAACATAAAATGTTGACAGCACAAATTCAAAGAGTATTTCTTTATAATAGAAATTATGTTGGTAATGCGGACGATGTTTAAGACGCAGATCTCTGTCTTAAACATCGCTTGTATTTAGACGAGGCCATACGGTTTCTCATTAGCGTTTAAAGACACATTCACTTTAACATCCGATCTTAAAGTTCTAGTGTGAAAAGGGTATAAGAAGTTAGCTCGCGATAACTTAAAAAAGTAAAAATACCATTTAGTTCCTCTTAAATGTTTGGAATAGACTATAAATATTAAAAAATTTAATTAAATACTATTTTTAATTACATTTTCATTAATTAAAATAATACAGTAAGACCCTGTAGGAGGGTGAGGTGAAACATTTCTTCAGAGGATGAGACGAAAGGCTTCTTCTGAGCAAAACCGTAGCAATGGGTTGGCGTCGGGGCATTTTCCAGGAGCGCAAAGTTTGACAAGGGCGCGGGACTTGGTGAAAATCTTTTTTTTTTTGCTCATCACTTATATTCGGGAATTGAGGACCTTTTTTCTCTTTACTGGTATTTGGAAGGTGAGAACCCTTTTTTTGTTCTTTATTTGTATTTGGGAGGTGAGGCCCTTTTTTTGCTCTATACTTGTATTGGGGAGGTGAGGACAATTTTTTTGCTCTATACTTGTATTTGGGAGGTGAGGACCTTTTTTTTTGCTCTTCACTTGGATTTGAGGAAGTAAATTTTATCAATTTATTTTATTTGCCAAGGGCGCCAAAAACATTGCTACGGCTCTGCTTCTGAGGACAAGGCCAGGGGGTGGTAAAATTTTGAGAGCCAAATATGAGTAGTACAACAATTTAAATTTTTTCGAGAACTATAAGTATATTGTTTACTAAATTTTAAATAAATTTTTGGCATTATTGATAGTTAAATTGTTTATAATTTAACATAAATAGAATCAAATTGTGTGTCAATAAATCCTTTTTAATTTCTGATAAATAAAAATATGGCAGTTTTGTTTTCACATCAATATTTCTGAAGAGACCTTTATGCGGACAAAGAGGAATCTCATGCAACTAGCGAGTCACTATTTGACATCTCCTTGGTTATTCTATGTCTTTCGAGAGTTAGACGAACAATATCTTCTAAGGATTTGAAATTTTACTAACTCCACTTCTAAATTATTAATATGATGTCAATTAATGAAAACCTTGTTTGATGTCAATTTAAAAAAAATGTTTTGAAATTCAATGTGATGAGAAAATATAATTAAATTGTATTGTAACTTCATTTTGCCTCAACATTTTTACTCTTTAGAATCTTTTGAATCATAAGGGTCTACTTTTGAATGGGTCTCTTAATTCGTCGCGCAGGTTAAGCGTTCGGCAATGTAGACTCTTATTTCGACACTATCGTTCGACACTTTCAGATACCGTGTCAGTTTCCGAAGAACGGCATTTTCAGTTCTTCTTTCGCTCATCACCTCTTTTCATTTTTATGTCACTATCTTACATTACGCACCAAATTATGTCGAATTTTTAGTCCTTGGCATAATAATCACAATCGAGTTTAAGAGAGCTTTAAATTATAAACTAAAATTGGCACCAAATATAATCAATAATTTTCGATATTAACTTTTGGTATTCAAATCCGTTTTTCATCTTACGTTTGCAAATCGAAAAAGGTTTAATTAAACGCAAGGTGCAATTTTTTATTCTTGTCTCAGAAAACACTCCATAACATCCGGATTTTTGCCCAGGATTTAGACCACGAAATAGTGGGATTATTATATCTTAAAATGGCTTCTTGTTAGCAGGATATTATTTTCAGTAGGTTTAAAGTCTCGGTCAATATTTTAGCCATTTATAATTATTGGATATTTTAAAATTTCCTTTACGGCTCAATGTTCGCGGTGTTAAGTTCCAAATTTAAATTGTCACAATCATTAACTGTAACCTTTTTAGACATTTTATTATATTTATATACGAACAAATAAAAAAATTAATTAATGCACAGACAATATATATCCAACGAAACGGGACTGCACTCAGTTAAGCATTTCTAGCACTGTTCGTGGTTCATACTCGATTGATTTTACATTATTAATTTGGGTGATGCATCAACCACCCAAATTAACTTATTCTTTTTGCTGAAGTCTCGAATAAAATCACGTTAAAAAGAATTCAACGGGGTCTTACTGTATACATACCGTATTTGCTCAAATATAAGATTTTTCAGAAATATTGTTGAAAAGTTTAGTAATTTTATATTCGAGGCTTTAAATATTTGAGGCCTCGTCTTACATTCTGTCCCTTATCTAGTCCTCATCAATAATCTCCTTAAACTCAATGTTGTCATAATCTAATTTTTATGGTTTTCTCCGGTTTTCTGTCAATGAATATATTGTCATTATCTTATATTCGAGCAAATCGTTTTTTTTTAGTTAGCAACAAATTTTCTAAATTTTGGTGATGCAAAATTAGCTCCAAAGTATTTCCTTTACAAAGCAAATTGTCGAAAATCAGTATGTTTAATCAATTAAATATATCTAAAATTAATGTGTTTAAAAAATGACCTAAAAAGTTTTGATTTATTTGAAATAATAAATATCTTTTGATCTGACATCATAAATTTTGAAACTAGGTTTAATTGATGAAACATACTTTTATAAACATACCTAATAATAGAATATATCGCATGACGCAATGATATAGCGGCATGGCTAAGCAAACTACGAATAAAAAATAAAGGGCAAGATCTTCAATCCAAGTTATTTTCTTAGACTCCGAGGCACTACGTTGTAAGAGATTCACCAGACAGGCCAAGACGTGCTGAAGAACAATACTCCTACTCTTATAGCAGTGATGCAACAAATCGTTCAAGCACTACTGATCCCTACAGCTCCAGACCGACATCATCAAGAAATTATTCAACATCCGAAAGTGTTAGCAGAAATTATGGAACTGGTCCTGGATCAAATTACTCTTATTCAACAGAGAGGTCATCCCGTACTGGAGATGGTCCTGGAAGTTATCACTCCAGTTACAGCTCAACAACAAGTGGACGTTTGCCAGGTGGCACCAGCTACCGCCATTTCTCATACCGCGTTTAAATTATCGCGGGAATATATGAAATAACACAAAACTGCAAACAATTTTATTGGAAGCTTTCTTGCACGTAGTTACTAACTTGAACTGGAAATAGTTTTTTATGTACAAGGCGTTTGTAAAAATTTATTATTAAATTATATAATGTGATCGCAATACTGTCTATTATTTGAAAGAGTAGGCTGTATTCCTCAGTTGCCCGTTTCTAGGAACCTATGTCCTATCTACTAATATGTCTGAAATGGAACTCAAAAGTATTTTTGATGGGTTCTTATACACACTACACATGCATTTTACTGTTTGTGTTTTTTTCCTCAAAATATTCAACAAAGATCGTTTTTCTCTAATTCCTCCTACTAACATATTCAGTTATTTTTAAATTTCTAAATTTTTAGACGTAGTAACAGTTATGTTTACATATTGTCATGTTTATGTTGAATGCGTCTGGTTTTTTTGATTTTTTAAAAGGTTTATTTCTGACATCTTAAGTAGTTTTTGAATTAGTGCCCAGTGCTACATATTTTGACTACAATTGATTAAAAATATAAATGTATTATTAGAATTTGAAATACACCTGTTCATAATTTTTTACTGACAATTTGGATAAGGAATCTGAAAGTTTTGACAGTTTTTTGCAGCCGGATCTCAATCAATTTACAATTTTTAGGTCAGGAAAATATAGTATGTTTCGAAAGAAACTTACAAGAGGAAAATGTAGGAAATTTTATCAGGATTATGGTTGCTATATAGACTATTTTAACATTTAGACGGAACTAAATAGGTTTTTTTTTGTCACGAGCTCACTTCGTAATGACAAAAGCACACTTTTGCTAAACAAAATGATCAACAGCTTCATTAAAACGTTAAAAGTTAGTTTTTAAAATCTAGTTCCGTTTAAATCAAAGAAGGAGACTATAAGTAGGAAAACATAGACCGGCGATGGTCTTCTTTCACAGGCGGCACAAAATTGAAATACAAATTTTGTAGCTTCAAATCAAAGGTAAAATATTGAGAAATTTTAAGAAATATTCAAAATTTAATTTTATATATCTCTTCAATTTAATTCAATTAAAAAATCAATAAGACTAATAATATAAAAGTGAGAAGAAACTTATAATTTTATTATAAATTAGATGCACAGCCGGGCTTGGCTCGGGGACTTATTTGGTTATAGTTGAAAGTGTAGTAACATCGGGTTTTGAAATAATAGATTTATTTTTTAGACCAAATATATATTGTCACTAAAAATGTCAAGAAAAGGCAAAAAAATATATGTACCTATATGAGAATACAGAATACAGATTAAGAATGGTTTAATTACAACTTAAAATTGTCGTAACTTTGGAAGTACTAAACCGATTTTAAAAATTATCTTAGTTCTGATTAGTGTATAAATCGAGTACCAAGTTCTCACTGACGATTTCAAGAAAATGCGTTTAATGTTAACTGAAAAGATGTATTTTGTATTTCCAGCGAGTACAATGACATTATATTTTTGGAACTACTGAAGAGATTTCTAAAATTCTCTCAATTCTGATAAGGGTATAAATCGTTTACCAACTTTGCTGATGACGAAACCTATGTTGTCGCTGATAATGCCGTGAGCACAAAAATCAATATAACTTTGGAACTATTGAACCGTTATAATAAAACTTTAGTTAATAACAGTAGATTATAATAAAATACAGCTAATTAAATACAAATAGGAAAAAAAACCGCATGAATATCGGATCCAGTGCCGTAACTAGGCAGGTGCACAGGCACAGGGCCCAAGCCGGAAGGGGATCCGAAAAATGGGAGGCCAAGACTGTGGATAACCTTTTTGAGCAACTTTGCACAGGGTCCAGAAAAAGCTAGTTACTGTTCTGATCGAATCGGCAGGTTTCGAGTGAAAAGCCAACATACGGAATTATACCCTTTTCACACTAGAACTTTAAGACGAGTGAACTTAAAGTTCACCGATGTTTAACATAGGTATGCTTTCACACTTGATGTTTAAATCTCCGGTGCTGTCATCAGCTACAGTAATTTTGTCTTTAAGTTACCGGCATGAAATTACCAGTTTTGAACTGTCTGCGCAGACGCACATTTGAATTATTATAAACAAATATGGATATTTCAATTCATTCTACAATAAAGACACTACAATAAAGAATATATTACACCTGTATTAACATGTAAGTCGATACATTTTATCTAAATTATTGTATCTCAATTATTGTATTTTATTAAACACATTATTAAAATAAATAATTTTATTATAACAATAAGTATAAACTTCTTATAACGTCGATATAATACAGTATTCTTGTTTATGATAATATAAAATGTTGACAGCACAAATTCAAAGAGTATTTTTTTATAATAGAAATTATGTTGGCAATGCGGACGATGTTTAAGACGCAGATCTGTGTCTTAAACATCGCTTGTATTTAGACGAGGCCATACGGTTTCACATTAGCGTTTAAAGACTCATTCACTTTAACATCCGATCTTAAAGATCTAGTGTGAAAAGGGTACAGACAAAATGACAGACAGACAGGCAGACAGACAGAGAGGCATTGCCTTTTATATATACAGAGATACAAAAAATATTCCGTTTAGGAATCCTGCTGTTTTATTTATCTGAAAATAATTTTTCTATTGAAGCTTCATTATTTGTAATTTTTAATCTTACACAGGCCAACCGGTAGAACGTAGGTAACGTACGGTAGAACGTACTTCGGGTATCAAAAGTTCCAGGTTGGAATCCAGATCAGTGCATAGATATTTGTATTATTCCTTATCACCCTTAAAAATAAATAACCTAAAAAGGTAAGAAAGCAAATATCACATAATACATTTTTCATCGCTTTCAACCTGGACTGGGTCACCGTGGAAGTTTCGACCTGAACCTTCTTCTCATCGAAGAGAAGACGTTCGTGTTTAGTTTAGCAGTAGTACGGTAGTGATCAACACTATGCTTAGGTGAGACTACTAGGATGTTTATAGGGTAATAAGATATTTTTTCCTGTATATTTTAATTCATTGACGAAAATAACTTTTCACAAACGTCTGTTCATTCAAAAATTGTTAAAATCGCTAATTTCTGAACTTAATATATTCGATAAATATTCTCAAATCCATATTTCACTGGTTCTTTCTCAGCACCTTATAAAAATATGATTTTATCTAAAGAGTATTTAGAATATTAGAATCAATATTTTTTTTTATGTTGGTTGTTTGAAATCGTCATGAAAATCACAGCGTGACCAGCTGTTTACATTTTTGCTATCTCTGCTATAAACTGTAATAAAAATGAGAGAACTTTTTTGCGAATCCTTTTAAAATAATTAATTGTTTCAAAGTAATCTTTACAAACTGAAATTTAGCTTGCCAACTGTTACGTGAAACAATACTATTCTGTTTTAAACGTATAAATAACATTTTAAAGTACAAAAACAATAATTTGAAATGATATTTAACACATGTTTGAAAATTTACCAGAAAATATTTTTGAATTAAAATTGCTGTCATAACTTCTAAAATTACAAACTTTTGGAACATTTCCAAGTATTTCTGAATCAGTATACTCGGGAATAAATTAGGAATTTCATATTGCAAAATTTGAGGTTTTCTTAAAATAATATTTGACTAAGATTTTAAATTTTTTATTTTTTACATCCTTAAAGAAATTAGCATAATGAACTATTATTAACACTAGTATGACACACTTCATTTTGCTTCCTTGAAATGACTCACCAATACTTAAATGAAGACCTCAAAATTTGTTATTCAATATGGAGTTCTATATTACAGGCTGATTTTATTTACATGGGAGTGGGAACCCCGATGCAATACGGCAACAAAAGTCGGGAAACTAATTATAACGTGGGCTTCCACAGACTCCAGTGCGCCTTTTTTAGATAAAAACCTTTCTGAGCAAAAAAAAGTATATTTGATTCAAAACCAGTCCAAAATTCTTTCATATTTTTATTTGGTTTATTACTTATATTATACCCATCGTAGAACATGTCTTGTGCGAAAATGATTTTCTAATTTTTTTATCAATTAAATTAGCACAGATAATAACTAGGTACCACATCCACCAGTAAATTTCAAGGCTTTATGCACCCATTTTTTTTTTTAATATATTAAGAAAAAAAAACACACATTCTCTGTTAACCAATAATTACTTTTCAGTAATCTGTCTTGCGTTACACATTCAGTGATTATAATTCTAACATTTTCCCGTTTCTTTGATCTTGATAAAATAATATCCAATTGTCTATGGGAAAATACTGGCTCAGATAGTTTGTGTATATGCCTTTTTGATAGTTACTGAAATTCCAGGTCTAATAGATCATTAAATTGGAGCGAATATTAATTTATTTATTTTATATAAAATATTCGTATTCGTATAATTTATAGTGCGAATATAAATGCTCTATTAAAATATTGCCCTCTAAATAAAAATTACTGTTAACTTTAACACTATGGACTTCATGGACTTCATATGGACGACATATGTACATCAAAATAAAATAGTGTACCATGAGACTATAGTGTTAAAGTTAACACTACTTTTTGGTAGGAGTGTAGGTAGTAAAAGGTTTAGTCCTGGAAGTGAAGTACCGTCTAAAAGTTAGGCAAAGAAGCTTGGGGGCCTAAAGTAGTTTATTCAGGCCCTGATTAGACATGGGTGCAGCAAAACAATGCACATTTCAAATACAGTCGATTCCGCTTAATTGGGACACATCGGGACTTAGGCATTTTGGCCCAATTAAGCGGCTGCCCCAATTAAGCGAATTTCACATAAAATTAAACAATGCATATTTTTCTTTCAATAATTTTACTTTAGAAACTCTTGGACAAAACTATAAATTACATATAACCAAAAAATATAAACTTTTAAGAAAAAATAATAATAAATTCCAAAATAAAATAATAAATAGGTACATACAATTTAATTCAATGCAAAAATGTGTCAAGTGTAGTCTGTCTTTTGTTTTTGTAACATCACTTCTACAAAATCAGCACAGGTATTCAGTGCGGATGTAGGGCTCCCTTCATTTCCTTCCTTCATAAAATAATGCTGTAATATTAAATTCTATGTACATATTTTTTCTTGAGAATATGCGTAACATAATATGTACTGTGATCTTAAATTTACTGTCCCAATTATGCGGAATGTTGTCCCAATTAAACATGTAAATTTACTGTTGGTTCCTTGGTTTGGTTTCTGTTATTTGAGATTTGGCCCAAATAAGCGGCTGCCCCAATTAAGCGGAATCGTCTGTATATGCAAAAAAAGCGAAAAGAAATTAAATTAAATAAAACGAATGTTTTGCATTGTCCTTCTTTTTTGGATAGAATGTGGTCTTCAGCCATATGCTGGGCTGTAGTCGAGGGTATACAACGATATACGGTTATACCTTGTGGTTTGTTTCGAATGAATATCGTATACCCTGTGTTTTTTTATAAATTTTGATGAGTTAAACAAGGTTGTTCGAGACCGTATATCCTCTGGGTTTTAAGATATATGTACGTATAGTATACCTTCTGCTGATTTTAAGACCTCACAGCACTGCATGTGAGGTCTTAGGCTGGGGGTTCCCAACCGGTTCGAGGCCCTGGAGATCAGTCGACTTGAAGCTGGGGCCGATATATGCGAAGGGGTCGATTGGGATCGATAGTTCTTTTTTCGTATTCAATAACAGTAATAGTAATAATTATTAATATCCAAATATTAGATGTATATCCAAATTTATATTCAATATTATAGGTTACGTAGTATTTTGGGACAATTTTGAAATACGAAATAAATATCCAAAATTTAATACAATTATGGAAACCTTGTTAATAAGGTGCCTTAGTTTTTAATTTGTTGAAGCTGGATTTAGAGACAAGACTAATTTTTTTAAAAAGAGTAAACATTGGCTTGATACATCCAAAAAGGCAATTTAAGGATAAAATTGAGTAATTTTCTACCAAACATTAAAAAAAAAAAAACTTGTTACTCATCTGCTACAGTTGTCTCATTGAAGTATTGAACTGCCGACCGGCGTAGCGTAGTGGTAACACACGTGCCCTACGTTGCTTAGGTCTCTGGCTCGAATTCTGTTCAGGCATAAACTTTCATTATGAAAAATTATACTTGTCCTGGCTAATTGTATTAATACCAAAGGCCACATATAATAATAATAAACTGTATTGAACTGTTTTTTAATTGTAATACATGGTTGCTGATTGACCAAAATATTTATTTATTAATTTAATTATATTTATGCAGATGTTTGTAATCAGTAAATATTTTATAATAAGTTTTATTATCATTTATGTCCGACTAACTAATTAAGCATTTTATTTGGAGGTCGGAAAAGGAATGTTTTTCGTATAAATAATAATATAATAATAATATTTATTTATTGACCACAATACAATACAATTAAATCGTCAGTCAAGCAAAATCAAGCAAATAGTGTAGATTTACACAAAAAGAGTTACACATAGATACAATTATTACTCAGATTATTAATCAGATACAAAAAAACTAATGATAATTCTAAAAATTTAAATCAAAATATTCGGACACAGAATATCATGGATTTTGAATTTGCACCTCCTTCACAAACGCTTCAAATTTATTTTGAAACATTTTTTATTGAAATATAGGAGGTTAATAAAAAAGGTTAGGAAACCCTGTCTTAGGCCGTGCATTAAAAATGGAATTATTAATGTAATGGCGCTTGAGAGACCTCAAATTGTGAAAAACTGTCAAAATATCAACAACGAAAATTTATCCCATAACAAAATCAATAATTACAATTTTGGGTACTATTTAAAACAATTTTTGAGTCATAAAAACCTATACACAGATGCAGAAATATATTCAAAACAACAGGTAGTTTGTCTAACTATTTTAAAAATTTTGATATTCCATTTTTGACTTATTTCCTTATTTTGTCACTAATAATTCCTTTGTTTGTTTCCTTGACTACAGAGTGTAGTCCCAACTAGACAAATAAGGATTCTACCAGGCTTAGGAAAGGTAAGTAACGTTATATCTTATAATTAGAATTTGTATTTTACTTTGCTTTATTTAGGTTTAATTATATACTGCTTCTACTTCTATTTTCACAAATAATCTTCTATTTTCTCTTCTGCGAATTTATTTAAGGAACATATATTTTAGCTGGATTATTAATGTTTTATTTTTATTAGCGAAGAATATAAGATCTTTTATAAATATTGTGTAACTCAAAAATTAAATAATGTAGTTAAATTATTGACTGTTTATTTGGTTTAAGCGGAACTAGATTTTAATATATAACATTTAACTATTTAATGAGACTTTTGACCATTTTGGTTAACAAAAGCCTTATTCGATCATAAAACAATAAGCTTGTGACAACTTAAGAAAATAAAAATTCTGTTTAGTACTTGTTAAATATTTGAGATAGAGTCTCTATATAGGCTATTCCAAATGTTTAAGTTTAACTGAATAGAATTTTTATCAAGTTGTCACGAGATTATTTTGTAACGATTGAAGTACTACTATTAAACAAAATGATCAAAAGCTTCATTTAATCATTAAAAGATATTAGTTTTCAAAATCTATTTCCGCTTAAGCCAAAGAAACAGCCTATAGTTATTTACCCGTCCGCTTTAAGAGCGCTGGCATCGCTGATAAGTGGTGCCACCTTGCGGGAAAGTAAAAATATAAAAAATGGCGCTTCTTTTTGAAAACTGAGCTTGTTATAAGCTTAGCTGTCCTTTTATAGGTGTCAAATGACTTTTATAGTTTATTTTGTATCATCTTGTATTTTCAAGATAATCAGGTGGTTTCTCCTTTTCTTCCTTTTTGGACTTTGGTTTGGAGTCGGCTGACTTTTGTCTTACACATAAAATTTCAATGTCTTGCTTTCTTATATATTAAGTCTTTTCATATATTTTGTATTCATGTTAGATTGGATTTACTATTCAACTATTTATAAAAGATCTTAGAATATGCTATTTTTAATATATTAATAAGAAAAGAAAGTAAGTACCTTTTTTAACATTTTTTTAAAAATAAAATAGTAATTTAAGGTTTGAATTCAAGAACTCTGTCGTTTGAGTAGTTACTGAACAACTGAATAAAATTTTTATTTGCAATTTAGTTTAAACGGCATTGTTAAAATTTAAAAAACAACTGGTTTACTGTATTAGAATAATTCTATTATATTGTTCCTGCTTCTTCTTCTTCTCATTATTAGTAGGATACAGTCTTTTTTTTCTGTTTAATGCTTCTATAAAGTCAAGTTCTTGAATTTCACTCTTGAATATTATCTTTTTTTTTGCTAAGTCTATACTAGATTGTTTTTACTAATAATTTTAATACTCCTATACCCTGTTTGAAATGCAGAAAGAGTAATAAAATCACGTGAAAGGTTGAAGTCGCACCCTATTGGCTGTCGCATAAATGTAACAGCTCAACAGCCAACGAACGACGAGAGTTCAACAAAAATAGCACGTGAACATTGCATGATTACTATTTCTTGATTTTGAACAGAGTATAATCTCACCGCAGTGGTTTTCAACCGGCGTGCTGTGGCACAATAGTGTTTCATGAGATTTTGTGTGATTTGCCACAAGAAATAGAAAAAATATATATAACATTTTTCCAATAATGATTGAAAAAGTTTATTATTTCAATATCCATATGAGTTAGGAAAAACTGATTTTTTCTTTACAAGTGTGGAAAAATCAAATGAACAAGTGCGGTAAAATAATATAAATCAAGCAAAACTAGTATACGCATTCAGAATTCAACGTTTTAATAAAAAAAAAATAAATAAATAAAGATTTTCTAAAACGTCAAAATGGCATCACTAAAATCAATTTTCCTTAAGTGGGTTTTACACAGTTCAATTAATTGATCAATAAATGGTTTGTCAATTCATTGAAAAATTTATTGGTAACCATGAAACCAAAAGCATCACTTTACACACATTAATTTATTAAACAATTTTTTTGAAAACTTTTACATTACCAACTGTAAAACATGTTGACATATTTATCAAAATGAAAATTTTGAAAAAATCTTCACAAAGTTACGAGCCGTGAATAAAAACAAAAGAAATAACCTAGATGATAGTAAATTAAAACGTTTGAGGTTCTGTCACATTTGAAAACGAAACACAAACTATATATTTCCAGGTTATGCTACAACTAAACAATTGGCAATAACTAAACAGATAAAAATATACCTAGAATTCCCTAAAAAATTTATGAAAAATAGAACTTGTTCTATTTTCAAAATAAATTGATTAATTTTATTTGTCAACTAATTGATCAATGAATTGACGAAATTTTTACACTTTACACACATCAATTAATTGAATGTCAGCTTTTTCAATTAATTGATTAATAAATTGAATCGTGTAAAACCCACCTTACTTATTGCCAGAGCCAGCACTGACGGGCATGCGGGCGCCACTGCGAGGGGGGCGCTGACGTGAGATTTGTAAAGGCGCTAAATGGCCAAATGAATATAAAAGTAAGGTAGGGTAAATGTATTATTAGAAGTGAGGAACTTTTTTTTTAGATCTTCACTTGAAATTTTAAAGTAAAGACCTCTTTTTTGTTAGATCTTGACTTGAAATTTAGGAGGGAGGACGTTTTTTTTAGGTCTTCACTTAAAAAGTAAAAGTGAGGACCTTTTTTGTTTTAGATCTTCACTTCTTCACTTCAAATTTAGAAGGGAAGATCTCGAAAAAAAACAAATTGCGCCCTACTTAGGGGCGCTCAATTAAATCTTGCCTACGGGCGCCGCAGACCCCAGCGCCGGCTCTGCTTATTGCCCAATAGCTATTTCATATAACGTTTACATCAGGTGTTCTACTATATTTTTGGTTCTAAAAAAGTGTGCCACGGATGCAAAAAGGTTGAAAACCACTGCGCTATTGTATTCATAGTTAGTTCTGGTCTAAACTGAAACTGAAGCTTTGGCAGGAAGATTTGTGGTGCGTTTTTTATATTAATCGTGTAATTCATCTTATTCGTGTAATTAATCTTAATTCATACAATTAAACTAATTTAATCAAAATATTTACTGTCGATTTCCTGTTTTTCAAATCTGGCTTTTAAGTCTTTTATACTTAGGTTAACATACGCGTAATAGTAGTTGCGGCAATACAGGCGTTATTTTGTCTACGCCTCAACAATTTGTTTTCCGAATTTATGCCCTGGGCAAACGAAACAACAAAAAATATAAATAGAAAAAAATACAATTTTAACGAGTGTTTATACAAATTCAGTAATATATCGCTTAAAGAAATAAATACGTTTCGGGAAATTTATAAGAAACCTTGTTTTATTTTTAGATACAGTTTATTATAAATCGGATGTAATGGTTTAGTGCTGTCAGAAATCGTACTTGTTTTAACCGGAACTCATTCCAAAAAATTAACTGGTTCTGGGTTTACCAGGTTTCGAATGCCTGATCCTAGAATCGAGTGTCTGGAACCCGAGTACCCGAGTACCGAGTATTCGGAACCGGGTACCCGGAATTGGGTATGATAAATTAATACAGAACTGGGTTTCCAACACCAGGTATCCGAAACCGAGAATTCCCAGGTTACTAGAAAATTACGAACCAGGTTTTACCTGAAAACCAGAACCGAGTCCCGAAAATTCGGTTTCGGTTCTCAGTACTATTATGCGTGTATAGCCATGGATGCTGTGCATTTAAATTTTTGTTAACTGGCATTAAGTTTTCGTTAATTATTACGCAAAATTACGGTCAAAATTTGTTGTACAAGAGCGTTCATTAACGATTGATAGACGTTTGAATTTAGCGCGTTGCCGTCTTATAGCGTTTTCGATTTGTAGAAGTGCTCCGAGAATGCTCTCAGATCACTCTCAGAGCAAAAAACGTTTTCGATTTGGTTTAGAGCAATTGGAGCGTTGTCAAATTTATTTCAAAATTTATTCGATCGCTCGTATCGCGAGCGATTTCCGAGCACTCAATTTGGTCTGTCTCACGACATAGATCAAGTAGAGCAATCCTAAAAAAATGGCGCCAAAATACAAATATAAGCTCACTGTTTTGTTAGATATTTTTTTTAGGTTATGTTTTTTGATTTCTTCGCTTTGCGGGTTATGGCTACTAAAAAAAATAATTCCATCGGAGGAATTATTATATTCTAGCGAATCGGAAGTTGATGAAATTACTGATTGGTAAAAAATGATGTGGAAAATGTTACATACACCAACAATCAAGTAAATAAACAGATATATTCTCTATAATAATCACCTAATCAAGAATATATGTGTCACTGTGGCTGTCCATATCTAGCTACTATTCAAAAATAACAGATGTCAAAATAAAATGAGGTTAAGTACACTCTCTACCAGATCGCTCTAATACAGAGCGTGATGTCACAGATTGATCTCCGAGCGATTCATGGCAATCTCAGATCAAAACTCTATTTACAAATCGAAAACGCTATTAGTAATTTTCATCCCTAGCATTTTGTACCCTAGATGTACATGACGCATTTTATCATAAACGTAGATACGGAAAAAATTTGACATTAACAGTTGCCTGACATTGACAATTTCTAGTGTATCCTGTGTTCATTTTTGTAAAATAAACCAAGAGTAAATTTTGATTTCAATAGTTTGCACTTTTAAAATTAAATGTCATATTGGTATTACAAAAATAATTTAATATGTCACATTATTTAAAATATGTCAGCATCAGACATATGTCATGTTAAAAAATAATATCTTAATTATAAGATCATAACCAAAAAAGCTGAAGTCTGTAATACAGTGTATTGGATTTTATTAAATGATATTTCTAGACTGTAATGCAATATAAAAGTAACCAAAATAACCAGATCTGGTTTGTCCTTACAAAAGTGCAATATATTTATTATCAGAATATGATCTTTTTATTGCCTCCTTTTATTTATTATTTCATTGGTAAGCAAAAATATTAAAAAAAAAAAAAAAAATAACATACGTAGGTTATTAATAAATTGCTTTGTCAAACATTTATTAATTTGCCCTGTAAGTTTTTTCAACTTATAAAATAATCTAATGAGCGGGAAAATCAAACGTTTCCAATCATTTATGAGCGCTCTGTATAAACTATTTAAAATACATCAGTTAAGGCTAATTTTTAGGACAAGCGAAGTGTTGGGTGCTAATAGCCAACGATACTATGCGCCAAAATTTTAAATACCAGGCCAAATTAAGATTAATTACCACGAAATATATTTTTTTATGAATAAATGAATCAACATTTAAAAAAATATACATCGCTGCCAGTAAAACCATAAAAAAATAATTTTAGACCTTAAGAAGACCTTAATAAACTGCAGCTAGAGGTTAAAAGCTTATTTTGAGTTGTTACTAACCTGTTTTTAATTATTAACAGCATAACAATAATTCTAAATACTAAAAACATTTTCAGTAAAATAGTAACTTTTTTAAAACACAAAAAATAACCATTAAACATATTTAACACAATCTTAAACACTAACTGCTGTATTCACAGAAAATTTGAGCTGGTTTAGATCTAATTTGTATGACCAGGCCTTGAATAAAATTCTGTTAATACGGCCTTAATACGTAACTATGGAACTATAATACGACCGGCCGATGATTTGATAAGAGAAACTAGTTCATCTGCTTTAACAGACTTGCAACAATCTGTTGACAAACCCGAGTTTTATGTAATCGTCTCCTCTGTTATAGTTCCATATATGAAAACAAATAAACACATTGTACATATAGGGTTAAAATGCCTATTAGGTCCATGTGGTACATTCGTACGATAGGATTATACCGTACATTGGGCATAAGAGGCTGACTGTCGTCACATCAAATCCACCCCACATCTTTAGAGTGAGGCCTTCAGTTATTATCCGGGAGATTGACAGAATCCAACACAAGGCCCGTCCCTATGTCTATTACAGCCCCACAAGTCACTACCTCAACTCTGAGGCCAAAACGGTAAGACACTTTACAAAAATATGAGCAACACACTTTAAGAATGGTCCAGTATCACGAAAAAATTGAGATTTAGCGAAACGCCACATGCGTATGTTGAGTAAATTTAGATATATCAGGAAATATATATATAAAGAAAAAAAACAGTAAAAATATGAACTTAAATGACACAATTATCTCACAAGACGTAGAACTATTTTGGGATTTCGTAGGCATAATCTAAGAAACTCTTAACGTTGATTTATCCATTATCGTAGATTGATATATTACCGGAATTAAAATTCTTTACCGTAGCATGTAGGCATAATTTCAGTTTTAAATTCAGTATTTTATATACAGGTAGAATACGATATACACCGAATCACTTTTACGCCATTGTTGCCAAAACGTTGTGAAGAAAATTCCCACAGCAAGGTACAAAATTTCCCACAGACAAAAATTCCCACAATTTATAATTATGCAATTTTAAGTATAGCATAGCAAAACGAATAGCAAAAAAAAGTTATCATAACTATTTTGAAAGTGAAGAGGCAAAAAAAAAAATACGGTAACGAAAAAAATGAATACAAAACATTCTTTACTAGTATAAACTGTGTGTCTTGTGAAGGTCTAGGTGTCGGTGTGTCACGCTAAATTTTGTGCAGTTATTATCTTTAGCCTGGAAACTCGACCTAAAAACTAAAACTGCATTGAGAACTTCGTCGTCCAAACTGTTTCCGTTCTTTGTTTTAACGTCATTTATCAATGAAAATATTACAACTAAATGTAAAGAAACAGGGGAAGTCCCAATATATTACAGGAACAGTGTTGCCATAAGAAAACACCTACAAGTTCAAAAGTTATATGACACAGAAATTTCATGTATTTTATCCTAGCTTTGTTATTATCATTATTTTAATTATTATCAGAGAAAAGTCTGAAATTTTCAACGATTTTTAGATTTTTTTCCCTTTTTCCCACAACACAAGAAATAGTGCCTATTTTTCCCTCGTTATGAGAAATTTCCCACGAGTTGGCAACAATGTTTTACGCCTGCGCTGAATTAACTATCATACGCCTGGGATTCCCCGATCTGATCGGGAAAGTACCGCGACAACTGGACTAGAAGCTGCTCCAGTAACAACGCGTATAAGCCTTCTTCTACGCATCTGGTACATATCTAGTTTAGTTATTCTCAATTAAATTAGTTTATTTGGTTCTACAATTTAGGTGTTTTTTTACATACGCATATACAAAAGGGTACATTAAAACAAATACCATATCTGAGAAGAAGAGAAAGGAAATATCAACTCAAGATGAACCTAAAACGCCTACAATTTATATCTCCCTTAAGAAGAAGATGGAAGATATTTGACGAATGAAAAGTGAGGAAAAACGTCCTGATATCTGCAGGATAATAAATTTACCGCCTTCACATGTTACTACCATTATTAAAAATGCAGATAAAATCAAAGAATCTGCTCAACAAACTACAAAAGTAAACGCTAAGTATGAGTCAACGAGTAGTAAGTCAAATAAAATAGCGTTATAGACACCCTTTATGTCTATTGTTTTGGACAATAGGACAACAGAAACAATAGGACTTGCCTAACCGTATTGTCCTATTGTTCAATAATTATAAATTAGATTCATTTTACTCCAGCTTGGTTTACGTCGGTTCTAAATTGGAATTTAACGCACTTGGGATACAATAAACTTTATAATTTTATATGAGAGTTCTACTAGTTATAAATAATTTTTCAAGTTTTCGCAGACCAGTTTAATTTTGCCTTGTTTGAACCTGCGTCCTTTATGAGTCTTACTAGATACCTACGAAATCCTTAAAAGTGAGAATTTACACTTGACAGCATTTTTTTAATTTGATTTGAAATTGTTATCCTGAAAATACACTTAAATTCGTTGTAATTTTCTATCGATTAACTGTACCATTCTTATGAAGTGAAGCTTGTATATCAGAGGGCAGCACCGTCTTGGGAAATTTACTCTGAACTTCTAAACATTACATTTTTCAACATCAGTTTTTGAAATGGGAATATATACTTTATTTAACAATTGCAATCTGAACAATTCTGCAATTTTATGGAAACAAAATTGTATTTATAAATATAATACTAGAATTAGTAAGATCTAAATACTGAAGCTTTTAAAATATGCAACATATTTTTCTACATTAAGATTATTTAATTTTTTTTAGACAGTTTATAGAACCGATAAGCTTATTACACCGATCAACACTTGGACTGATACGGTAAGAAATGTAAATTTTAAAATCATGTTATCATTTCCATTTTATTCAATGAATTTAGTGCTCAAAATAAAAAAAATGTAAATCTGGTAATAAAGGTAGCATAAAAAAACTAGCAAAGATGTTAATCATGCCAAAATCACACTAAAATATTGTATTGGGAAGTTGAATTATAAGGATGGTCAGAAAGGAAAGAATGTTTGGTATTAGCAACAAGAAAGTAAATATATTTCTATGAAAACTGTCTTTATTGTTAATGCATATCACAATTTATTTTTTCTAAAGTTTTGCCATGGTAACCAACTTTCAATGCCAAAAATTATCAAATGGACATTTTCATTTTATAAAATACGTAAATAATGAGTAAATGACAATTCTTTTGTAAAATACATCAGTTTAACTTACTTAAATCATCGATTAAAACACTTAAATTTCAAATAACAAATAATTATAGTCTGTTTATTTGATTTAAGTAGAACTATATTTTGAAAATTAGTAACTTTTAATGTTTAAATGAGGTTTTTGCCCACATCAATCGTTAAAATGTCAGCTCGTGACAATTTACTAATTTAAAAATTCCATTTAGTACCTTTTAAACGGTTTGAGTGGCCTATAGCTACTGGTTGGCAGTGGCGCAGCCAAGTGGAGGGGGGCCTCCCCCAAAAAGAGGTGAGGACCTTTTTTTTGCTCTTCGTTTGAATTTGGGAGGCCTTTTTTTTAGAAGCGAGAATAAAAATGAGAACATTATTTATAATTTAAATAATTCAGTCTTCCGGGCCCCCTCCAAAAAAAATCCTGCCTGCGCCACTACTGGTTGGCCATCTTATGTTATCATGGTAACCATTTGTCAATATCATATATTATGTACAATGGTCAATGGTAACAGCTTTGCACGCCGATCGGCGTAGCGTAGTGGTAACATATCTGCTCTACTTTGCTAAGGTCCCGGGTTCGAATCCCGTTCAGGCATGGAATTTTCGAAAAAATAAGAATTGTCCTGGCTAATTGCCGAAGCAGCAAAGGCTAATAAAATTAAAAAAAAAAAAACAGCTTTGCACAATTTTTCGTATATGTGTAGATGTTAACTGTATTCTTTGCTAATTTTCATTTATGTCCTTTAGTATAACATAGTGGTTTTCAACCTTTTTATGTCTGTAGTACACTTGCAATGGACCAATAATTTAGTGAAATACTTGGTATATATAATCCATTAACGATGTTTCCTTCATCAGAGTAGGCCATGTTAAGGTGGCATTTTTGTTGGTAGTCATGAAATATAACTAGGCATGTGAAAATAAAATAAAATAAAATACATAAAAAATAAAATAATTATAATAATTACTAAAATATTATTTGTGACATTTTATAAGAAATTAATTAATTAATTAATTAAAATAATTTCACTAGGCACACTAGCAATATATTTAGTTGATATAATTTTTTTAATAACATACTTATGAGGATCCTGCATTGTATACGCAAGAAAATCACTGTATTTATAAATAATTCATAATGAGTAACGAATAAAAAAATAATAAATAACAAAACAACAGAATCAACAAGTAATATATGATCTTTACATATATTTTTGTTAGATTTTGATCAATTGCATAGCATAGGTAAAATATGCGCACGTGATAATTTATATCATAATAATTACACAGATTTTATTTATGTTATATCTTCTACATTATTTGATACGTTGTATTATTTTATTTTAAATTAAATTCGTTATACTTTATTATTTAAAAATTCAGTAATTTCCTTGCCTATACAGTGCAAGATCCTCCAAGATAAGGTTGATATTAAAAATTTGAAGAACTTTTTAACATCTTCTTAACAAAAATATCATGGCCTTCCAGATTAGGAAACATCGTGAATGGTTTATATGAAAATATATCTAAAAAATTTCGTGTAATGTGGGAAATTCGTTTTTTCGTACGCCAAAGTACCCATATTATATTAGCCAATTGTGGTAAAATATTTGCATTTAATGAAAGTAATTAGTAAAAAATACTAGAAAATATAATATTCATTGTCTTTGTTGATATTTATTCTTGCAGTTGTTCTATAAAAACTGACTTAGCTATTTTGGTATTAAAATAGCTTAATAGCTTGATAATTGCTGTTGAAATCCCTAAAAATACTTTTATTTTGTAAATAACGTTTTAATTATTTATTTATAATTTTATTTAAATTATTTATTAGTAATTATTCTAATAAATACAAAGAAAAATTATATTGTAACAGAAAATCAAATCAAATAAGATTAATTATAATTAATTATTTATCCTAACAATATAAAATAAATTAAACAAACTAAATTTAAGTTTGTTTAATAGCACTTTTGTTCCGCGGTACATTGGTTGAAAACCACTACTGTAAAATAATCATTTTTATACTTTTTTAAATAATAGTTTTAGCAATCTTGTTTTTGGGTTAATATTCTTAAGTAAATCAGTAAATATTCCCATTCAGAAACTGGTTTCTTTTCTTCAGTGTTACGTTTTCTAAGGAAATCGAGTTAAGCTCATAAAATGGTGGATCTTTACGAGATGTCTAGCACTGAGAGACGGCACTGTCCTCTATAGCACACTATTTGAACTGTTGCAACTCATCACCATCGCTTTTCACGTATCATCTATTTTGAAGTAGACGAGTCGATTTAGTTTCGTTGTCATGTTTCTCTAACCATAGCTCCCTAGAGATAGAATAAGTACATACTTGAAATGTAGTCTTTCAACTTGACGGATATTTTTTTGCTACATTTACTTATCTATTTGACTATAGGTAAATGAAAATTAATATTGAACTTTATTTGTAACACCAAATGCAATAAAAATAACAACATCTAGACACACTTAAATGATAATAAAACTAAGTAGCCAGAATAACTCCAATTTAAATTATTTCAAAAACTTATTATGTTTTATTTGCACGGTTTTCAATTTCTAAACGCATTTAAGTGACCATAAGGATAACATAATCCTGTGGTAGGATTACAAGAAACAGAACTGTATTCTATAGTTGACAAAAAAAAAAAAACATTGGCGAAGGAAGACCTCCGCTAGACTTGCCCTTCCATAAAATAATAATAATAATAATAAAAAAAAAATACATATATTTTTTTTTAACTTAAAAAAAGATTTAGGTAAATCTTCAAAAATACATCAAATTATGTCCTATACAATTTTTTGTCCAAAGCTTGGCTTACTAGTTACGATTTTTAAACTTTTTTAATGTTTAATAACTTCCGTTTCCGGTTTCGGATTTTAATAAAAAACTATAGGCTTCTTCCCAGTTATTAGAAGAATTTTTTAGTACCAGAACGAACTCTTTAAGTTAAACCGTTTTTGAGTTATCGTGTATACACACAGACACACACACAGACACACACACAGACACACACACACACACACAGACACAAACACATACGGACGGCACTTCGCAATGATATGTTTTTTGGATTCCCTGGACCATGAAACGTGGTCATCAGTCAAAATCTCGACATCGAAAATTTTCGCGATTACAATACTTGTCCCTTATATATTAAGGTCGGGCAAGTAAAAACAATAGTTATTTGGTAACCGTCAATAATATCGCGTTATTGGCTTCAATAGACCATATTAGTGTGACGTCACATACATGTGCTGCCATCTGACAGCGGATTCCTTTAGAAGTTTTTGGCTGGTTTAAAATACATGTGTCATTACTTTTGTTACCTTAATTTTATGAATATTTTCAATTTTGGAGCAAAAATATATATTTTGATAAATATGTACTAATATATACAGTCCAGATACTTTATATTATAGAATAATGTTTTTATAAACATATAAATAAGGATTCGAAGATATATTTATAGGTTACGTTTTTAAATAACATGAAAAAAGAAATATCTTTAGTATTTATTTAATTGCAGCTAAGTAATCATTAATATTTTGTTTTAGAATGCATAATGGTGTATTGTTTTGCTCCAAATTGTAACAATTTCCACATTCTTAATTGCAAATTTTTTCGTTTTTTGACAGATGGAAATGAAAAACAATAATGGATAAAATAAGAACAACATATTGTTCCTTCAAACCGTTTAAGTATGGCACACACACTTATTGCTATGTTACTTGCCAGAATAACTATTAGTAACGAAAATGGTACTTGAAGAAGTTTCTTTTTTAAAATTTATTTTACTCTTTTCATCCACAAATTCATCAAGTTTTATTTATCATTTACTTTATTTGAATGTCCTCATTATTTAAACGCTTCCAAACTTTATTTTACTAAAGCTCGAAAGACTACATTTCTGTTGAAACAAAAGCTCTCGAAGCACATTGAGACAATCATCACGAGGTCATGACCCAGGAAAATGACCTCTTTACCTCCACATGACCCCAAACATATCCTCATATCGTGGCATCATTGTCCACCTCGATAGATACCTATTTTTTTGTACATTTATTTTGAAATATACAATTTATACCTCATTGCATCGCACTGCATGTTTTGTTTTTTGGCAACGAAATGTTGCAAGAATGATTTTGTTTTTTGTATAGAATTTTTGTAGATACAAACAGTTTACTCTGCATGTTTGGTAGATTTTTTTTAGAATATAATAAAGTTCAAATATTATTTATTACAAATAATTTAAAATATATAAATAATTTAGTATTTTCTAAAGCCTTTGGACCATACATGAAAACTGCGTATAAATTAAATTTTTCACATTTTAATGTGTAATTAAGGGGATCGTCCGTTTCAAAATTTCAGGCGTTAATAGCCAGATATGCGACGTGCATTTTTAAATGTTTTAAATCTGCATTCTTGATATCAGTGTGGTCCTATCAGGCGCACACCCAGAACTTTTTTTTAGGGGTTCAAATATGTCATAAAAATAATAATATTGGTAACAAGAAAACAAGAATTTTGTATATTTCTTGAAATATCTAAAATTGGACTTAACATTAATTATTTTATAACAATATCTTTTTTTAAAAGGAACACGAAAATTGCCTATTTTAACCCAGAATAAAATATGTATACTTATATAGAATGGATCATAAAAATATGCAAATAAAAATAAATAAAATAAATAGAATGTATCAAGATAGAAAGAAAACGATTTTTCTCGAAAACGCAATGTGTGAGTAAGTTGGGAAAAAAGTTTTATTTAAACATTTTTTTTACGGTTTACGAAAAATATGTCTATATAACAACTTAACAGTAAAATATTTTTATTTACAAATATTGAAAGTATCTTCCATATTGATTTAAAAACTTTCGCATCGTTACTCTTGAGCTATATGTAGTTCGGAGCATAATAAAAATAATAATAATAAAAAATATTTCACTTTCAAATCGTACCTACTTAAAAGTAAAACTTGAAAGTACTTGAAAGTGAAATATATTTAATTTATTTATTTCGATTATGCTTCTAGCAAGTGTTCAAATCAAAATGGAAGGCACTTTGAACACTTGTAAATAAAAATACTTTACTATCAAGTCATTATAGAGAATACAATTTGTCGTAAACCGTGAAGGATATTTAAAAAATGTTTAAATAAAAGTTGTTTCTGTTCAAAAGCTATATGACATACTATCCCATTTATAAAAGTTGTCCTTAACATCCTGTTTGTTCCGGAAAATTTCATTACTAGCAATTGATTCTTTGGGTAAACTTTGGTTATCAAACTTGCTGACATATCGTGAAAAATCTTAGTCCCTCTATCTTGATTCTACTTGTATATAACCCCAAATATAATATGCGTATTAACAAGGCAGATGGTCAAAATTTTAAATTGCCTCCATTAGGTGAATTTGAAAAAGTTAGGAGAAATACTCTCTGCCGGAACAAAAAAAATATTTATGTATACATGCATTTGATAACATGTTATTAATTTATCTGACGGTTTGATAGAATTTTGAGGTTAACAGTCCGTTTGACAATAATATACAATAATAAGAGATAAAATGTAATAGTTTCTTCAACAATTATTGCAGTCTGAACCAGTGAAATTGGCATGGGCCCAGGTCGAAAATTTTACTATACTAGCGTCGGCGAATCAACGCAGTTAAACAAAGTAACAAACAACTGCATTGTTCCAAACAATACAGTCGTTTGATACGTATTGTGACGTGACTGCGTTGATTCGCCGACGCTAGAATATCTAAAGTAATAACATTTGTAGTCGAACAGGGGAACCAGTGTTCCCAATCAAACGCTGGGACACAAATTATACAACAATGGTTTACTTTCTTTATCTAGGGACTTTAAAACAACCTAGCTGTGGTAACCCTGTTCGTATGTAATGTGTAGTCCAATATTTAGATATTTAAATAAACAAAATGACAAGATAATTCGTGTAATTTAATTGTTATTATGTAGCAATACGTTAATATTAAAAGGTATTGTGTAATCTGATATACTATAAAAAAATCTCGAAATTTTGTTTTGTATCCTGATTTTTTGATCATGGTCCAACTTTTTGATCATGATCCGACTTTTTAAAATCAATATTCCGAAATTAGCTGATCAAGAATTGGTCAGCTTATTGAGTTCGCGTTTCTACAGAGGATATGATCGATGTATCGGTTACAGACGATCACTTCCAGACATTACAAAATTTAATTTTTGTATACATTTTTTTATCGAATTTCTTTTTTTAGCTCTCATTTTTCCCCATTTTTAACACTCACATATTTCACTTCACATATAAAAGGGAGCATATTATTAAAAAATTCATTTGCAAGCACTAAGTTCATTGTGATTTTAATAAGACACAACTGTGAACACTATTTGAAAAGGATAATCAGATTTGGATCCTATTTGACACGAATTTATTAATAGAATTAACTTATATAAATAAAATATCCAGTATTTTAAAAAAGTGATATCATTTTATTGATGGTGTTATATTTTAGTAGAGTAAATATCTCGCTTATTTATTAAGTTGGTAATTTATTTCATATAACATGATTTATACAGCAACATGTAAGCTACTTGATGACGGATGTACATTCATGATACCACTTTCGGTTTATTAGTAATTAATATCAACTTTGAAATTTCAAATGGAATATACTACATTTTTTTTTTTACAAATTTGAAAAGTACATCAAATTTACTTTACAATCATGTAAAATAATCCTTATGTTACATTATTAAAAAGTAAAATGGCGGGCACTTTTTTATACACCTAGTCGAAAAAAGAATAGTGAACCAGGACTAAAAATTAACTAAAACAATTGTAAACCTGTATTTACAGGTTGACAATTGTTACTGAGTATTTACTCGGTTTACAAGGGTTTGGTTAGAAGAAGCCGAGCGAAGCGAGCTACCCATTTTCTAGTTTAATGACAAAACAAACTCACACTAACATAACAATGCCACCTGTTTAGAATCACCGTACATTGAACAAATCATGTATGGTATGACGCGGTGTGACACATGCGCAGTTGCGTAGGTACCTATTCCGTAGTTATACCGAAAATTTATATAAAGAAGAAAATTTGTTTTTATGAAATAACTTAATATTACTAAGCATTTTCGAATGGCACATTCGATAAATTGAGCATTCGATAAATTGACTTTCGATAAATTTACTTTCGATGAACTTGCTTTCGATAAATTTACTTTTGATAAATTGATTTTCGATAAATTTATTTTCGATAAATTTGTATTCGATAAATTGATTTTCGATAAATTGACCTAGAATCGTGTATATAGTAGTTTCACTTGTTAGCTCGTTTGAAGTTTAGAGGATACATTTTCGTGACCTTGGCTTGGCTAGCAAGGTAAAGATGGTATAGACCAGTGTTTATCAACCCAAATTTTACCACGGATCGGCAAAAATACATTTTTCTTTTACGCGGAGCGGTGAAACAATTATTTCTCAAGTATAATTTATTAGAAAAAGTTTAACGTCCAATTGATATAATGTAGAAGTTGGAAAAATTTCATTCAGCTTTTTTGGACAGAACGTTTATTTAAGTAACACAACGTTTCGCCAACTAATTGTTGGTTTCCTCAGGTGCTACAAAGAATAAATAGTTCAATTATAGTAACAAACTTATAATTTAATACAAAATTTATTTACCTATACTAATTTTAACGTTACTCTAACATCATATACATCGGCCATCACCGAGAATGGTGAAGTTGCGGAACTGACATTAACAAAATATTTTTATCTTGAAAATCCAGAAGGATAAGAAAACAGGAAAAATTAAAACAATAATAGATGTGAAACTATGAGTTAAATTTGACAAACTACCCTATTAATTTACGTTATATTTATAATAATAAATATCTAAAAACATATATGAATAATTCTCAAAAATCATTACATCAATATAACAGACAGTAACACTACCCCCCATGGACCGGCGGTTAAAAAACACTGGTATAGACTATTACGCATTCATACGGACGAAGCTTTATATTAGAATAGCCGAACTTAGTTGATTTAATAAAAAAGGTTGTAAAAAAAAATAATTGAAAATTTTGAAGATTTGCATTAAGAAGGGAATTAGTTACAAAACGAAATTTAGAAATATTATGATATTAAAAATTTAATTTCAAAATTTGTTAATATTAGGAATTTTGCATTTTATGACTAAAAATTAATTTTGACAACGCTAAATAGTATTATTTTATGTAATACTAAAACTAGTGTAAGTAATAAATTATATTATATTAATCCAAATCTGATTATCTTTCACTGAAATACAAATGGTGTCTAACTCCACAAAGCGTCTTCATTCTTGTGACTAAAACTTGTTTAATATTATTCATAAATTATCAATTTAGGGAAATGATTTTTTTCAGTACGACCCTTATTATCACCAATTCTACTACCCCTACTCCATAAACCCCCACATGCTGTATAATTACCCCTACTATAATAAATTGTGGAGAGAGGTGTATTGGAGTCATCTGTACCCCAAATACCCAACTCATGTATGGTCTAAGGTAAAAATGCCTGTATCACAATGATCGAATCATTAAGAGCTTAAGCTTAAGCACAAATATTGGCTAAATGTTCAATACTTCAGATAGTTTTATCAAAAGATTTTTTAAGTATAAATTTTTTATAAATACATAAATAATTATTTGTTTAAATTGCAGAAAAATATAAAATTGAACAGCATTAAGATTTGCAGTTTTGCAATTATGACTGATATCAAAAATGTAGCTACAGATGTGCCCCGGTGTTTTAAAATTACCTCGATTTTTGAAAGCCCTTTGGACTAGCAAACGCACCTCCTGTACCATTTTAGCTCCCTTGCTAAATATACAGTTATAATTACAGTCCATTTCTTTGGTATTTTATATTTTTCTGTAACTAAAATAAATCTGATACTAATATAATTAAAAACTATCTGATTTATGTATAAATAATATCTGATTTGCTATTTCAGAAAGTATTTTTAATGGAATCTAAATAAATAATAACAAAAAATGTGCTCTTCGATGTTATTCGATGTTCTAATAATTATAGTTTAAAACTGTAACCTTAAAAACAATAAAAAATGCTATAATAAACCTTTTGAAGTTGTGACATCGTCTAAAGAACAAAATTGTATAATTGGTATGGTTAATTTATGGTTACTTAGGAACGAAATAAGTGTTTTAATTCTAGTTATGTCTAACTATGGTTAAAATAATATAAAAAAACATATTTTAACTAGAGTTACAGAATACTCGTTAAAACATTTAACACATTCGTTAGCAACCTTCCGTAAATCACGTTTTAAAGAAGTTTTAGGCCTTTAGCGCAATAATTGGTTCAACTATCAAGCCGCGATGATATGTAGTGTTGTAATAGATACATTTAAAAAATATCTAGATACAGATACAGATACAGTGGAACCTCCGTATACGTCTGCTTTGGAATAAGTCTAATTTGGTATACGTCCTGTTTGGACGCGAAACATTTTGCTTGGTATACGACCTTTGTTTGGAATACGAATTGTAGTACGAGTAAAAATGAGTCACAACACCGCGCGATACTCTTGTTTACCTGTCATGTGTGTCAGTATTGCAGTTTTTATATCAATATGATTTTTTTTTCGTGGGAACGGATTAATCATTTTCCCTTTATTTCTTATGGGAAAAATACGTTTGGTATACCTCCTATTTGGCATAAGTCTAATGATCTGGAACGGATTAAGAACGTATACCGAGGTTCCTCTGTACCTAAGAAAAATTATATTTAGATGCAGATACAAATACAGAATTATAAAAAATATCTAGATACAGATACATGCCAAAAATGTTGGTCTAGATACAGCTAGATACTTTTGAAAAAATACTGAAAAATGAAAATACCATATTTTTTACCAAACAGTGCATGGTAATCAGTATTATAAATGCTGTTCAAAAATGACCGTGACGTCACTAAAACCCAATAAATTCAAGGTAAAACACTATTCTACGGAATATATTTGTACTAAATAACGTATGTATTATGTTAGCCATATGTGCTAACGTATGAGCTGCGTATCTATAAGACTAATGTTTTATAGATACGCAGCTATGTACTTGTTAAGTGGATGTTCCTTCCAATCAAATTTTAGCCCTAATTGAAGTGGAATTCGTGTAATGTCACGATCATTTTCGATCATTAACAAAAAATTACTGCTAAGAAATATGTTTTTTTTCTCATTCCATACAAATTTAATTTATAAACAAAATTTTAGTTGACATTCTCGCTTACAAATTAAATTTATATGAACGTTTAATGTTTTATTGAATTTTACGTCCTTTAGAAAACACTCCTACTTATCTTACTGATTTCAATTAGGAAATGAACTTAATATCTACACTAGCATGACCGGCCCTTGGGTTAGGCGGACTAGAGCCTCAAATGAAGAAATGCCTCAAAAATATTATCAAAAAGTATTTTCAGTCACTGGATACTTTTGAAGGGCTTTAATTTGTCTTACCCAAGGCTTCACAAAACCACAGTCCACTCCCAAACCACTTGGATATAATTTTTCATATGTTTTTAGTAAATTGCTCATCAAAATAGCAACAATAGTTATTCAAAAACTTAGTTTTAATTAATAATGACCCATTTTCCTTAAGAGTTGTATAGGGTGACCATTTTCTTAAGAAGGCAATGCGGGACGGAGAAAAAAAAAGGTCCTCATCTCCCAAATCCAACTGAAAAGCAAAGAAAAAAGGTCCTCACCTCCCAAATCCAAGTGAAGAGCAAAAAAAAGGTCCTCACCTCCCTAATCCAAGTGAAGAGCAAAAAAAATGTCCTCACCTCCCAAATGCGACAATGGGGGAGAAAATGTTAAAATGCGGGACTTTTGCGGGACGCATCTTAATGCGGGACAAAATGTTAAAATGCGGGACGTATGGTCACCCTAGAGTTGTACCTACTATTGTGGTAACTAAATACCTACTATTTTCACGGTCGTTCAAAAGCTACGAAAAACGAGTGAGCATATATATATATTTTTGACATTCCATATAAATTTAATTTGTAAACGTGAGAATTTCAATTGTTTTCTGAATTTTGTTTATAGTAAAAATAAAATATTTAAAATGACAAGTTGCTCGAAAAACTTTCGAGCAACCATCAATGATGGATCTCACGTAAATGAAACATTCCACAATCTCAACCCCGGAATAGATACATGCTTGTTCAACGACATAGTCGCGGGGGCTGATCGAATGATTATGTCATTCCAATATAGACACACTATCAAAAGGTTAAGAATTGTCAATTTTTGTCTGTTACAGTTTTAAATTTTGCTGCATTGTTATACAGTATAATTCTACCAATGTTCCCTCTATGCATTCGGGCCAGTGTATATCAAAATTTCAACAACCACGGACCAAATCAGGATTAACAAACTCACGAAACAGCAAAATTAAAATAATGCTGTTTTGTTTTTAAATGGGCCTTTTTGCTGAAATATTAGTCACTTGGAAATATGTCATTTTTGAAAACTGCTTAAAAGGCGTATCACACTAGAACGCTATCCAAGTCTTATTTTGGTAGGTTTTTTTTTCAGGATCCAAGTCTTCAGGTTTTGACATATCACACGGTATTTGAATATTAGTTAAGACTTGGAAATTGTTTGTTTACCCATGCGCACATCGTGAAATTATGACAGTTGACAGTTATATTTTGAAAGGTTATTTTAAAATTGGTTTTTAAAGTTTTTTTTTTATAATGAATGAGGAAGAAATTTATCAACTCTTCTTCTAATATCATTTTTTTTAAATAAATAACTTTAAAAAAAAAAAAATTTAACAACACTAGACATAAACAAAAGACAAAGACGCGTCAGCTGAGAGCGAGATAAAACCACTTGGCGCACGCGCATTTTGTAAGACCTGGGTAAAGAGACCGAGAAATTGTATCCTGTTTAATTTGCCTGGTCTTCAAAACCTAGGTTTTTTCTTCATACTTTCACACGCACAAGACTTCGATTCGAATGCAAAGACTTTAATTTTCCAAGTTTAGACTTGAATAATAACTCTAGTGTGATAAGGCCTTTCGAGGGAACCTTGTTCTCACAATTTTCTAAAGCAATTGTTGCTAAAAAAGCACTGCATATTAAAAACTCACATCAGTGTTTACTAAAATCACTTACTTAAATATAAATATTGTATTTGTTTAATTCTTTTTCAGTATTACCCCTATTACCCTTATAATTACTCTTTAGATTACCCGTATTATGGGTATTATTTGAAGCATAGATTGAACACATACCCATTCTTAAATAAAAGCTGGAAGGAATTATATTGGGGACGGCTTTACGACACATATTCTGATAATTTTAAATGGTCCAAGGTAATATATTCAGTTAATATTAATTCAACATCATAATGATATTAAAACTACCACAAAATCTAATTCCATATCATTGTATATGAAACATTATTTATAAAATCATAAATTACTTTTGTATTTTGAAAAATTGTTATTACTATTGGGATTCCATTTTAAAATACTTCGTAGCAAATATTTAGCAATTATTTTTGTGTTTTGTATGATGTGGAATTCAAAAGAAAAGCTTGTTGAGAATGTAGTTATAACCAACATGCATATGAAGTGCACAATAAAAATGCTAAATCTGTTAACAGTTAAAATAATAAAATACTTTTTTCTTTTCTTCAAACTATGGGTTGTTACATATGTCTGTTTGTTTTTTTTTCACCTTTTATTCAATAAAATATACATGCTAAAAAAAAAACTTTTATTATCAAATGTACTGTCCATTATTTTCTATCACTTTGGACAAACGCTCAGGCAATTTCATAATGCCATCTCTCCAGAAGGTTCCGTCTTAAGTGGGGAACAGAATGCAACGAGTTCTACGGCGTGTTGACGGCGTACGTACGGTGCTATCTGTCAGAAGAAAGTTAAAACCAAGCTGTCGTACGCAAGTGCACAGAATGGACAACGTCCTACGGCGTTCGAACGCCGTTGATACTGAATGTTCGTCAACTTCCAACTTTTGACGCCGTTGAACGTTGACGCAGAACACCTAACCTCAGTTTTTACTGAATGGTAAAGTGTTCTTTATGTATAAATAACTTGCATACAACATAAATAACATCACACACAAGTCTTCATCATCCATTATACTTTTAATAAAAGAAAGCGCACGTATAAACACAGATATAGGTTGTCACGTGACACTTGACGGCGTTAAAAATGATTGCACCGTGGGCAGGCGAAAATTCAACGGCGTTCTTAGCAACGCCGTCGCAAATGACGGCGCGCTGTGCATTCTGTTCCAGGCTTTAGCTCTCGAAAAATCTGTAGAGGTGAATTTTGATAACGTCCAAAGATGCGACATTCTTTCCGTTAAGGAAATTTTGTAGAGAGCGTAACAAATGGTAGTCGGAGCATATGGTCCAGACATCGCTCCATCCGACTACCATTCGTTCTGCTTTTTTTTCCATCTGCCAAGTGACGGCTTTGGTTAGACAGAATATGGCCCGTGTAGGTAAAAGTTAGGCATGCCGGAAGTCAATAATTAGAGAACTTGCCCTGTCAATCCTATGTGCCATATAGTTATTTTATTTGTTAACAGTGTAAAAAATTACTCAGAGTTTAATATATTGAATTATATGCTTCATATGTCTGGTGGTTTATAGTACATCCTTTTGCTTTTCTTTTGTTTCCCATACTGTAATTTTTTCATCTACATCTCATCTATATAATTTACAAATTATGGCGGCAGTATTCAGTTCAGGTAAAATTTTCATTTATCATAAAGTTTAAAGATTCTGCAACTTTCTATAAGGGCTACAACAGGACGTTAATGGAACTAAATATGTATAAGTTTCCTTATGACTGAGGCGTGGAGGATGGCAGAGATTAATTTATATTTTTTTAGTAGGTGAATTGTAGGAATTAAAATAAAAAATAAAATAAAATAAAAATTAATTAAAATTCTTTGGATGTCTACAATAAAAAGAAAAACATATAATACAAAGTTCCATGTAAGCTCACAAAAATTGAGTTAAATTTCAATTTTAACTCTATTGACAAACAGAAATTTTTTATTCGAACTTTGATCTTTATGACTTAAAATACTTGTTTCGAGTAATATCGAAAAAAACTTACTAAGTATTTTATCTTTAAAAAGTATTTTGAGAGCTCCTTGCATTTATCTGACAGTGTTGATCGAATCCAGGTATTCTTGTGTCATCCTTTTCTCTTGCTGCATTATGGACTGAATGCCAGTACATGATGACAGCTAGCTAGGAGCTCTTCAAAAAGTGTGCCATAACCAGTGAGGTAGTATAACATAGAGACTGAACGAGGACGAGTTGTTATGAAGCCATCATCTCCTTAGGCGGGGAAACGGGGGTTGCCCCGAGGAGTTGTACAGTTTGCATACATCATTGTTTTGCCGATAAGAATTGAAAGTAAAAATATATTTTTTTAATACTGTAAACTGCAAATTTTAATAAAATAAATTTCATAAATAATATTAAATTAACCCGAATTTATTAGTATATATCTGAGATAATTAGTAGGTTACTAAATTACATACATTTAAAATACAATATGATCGAAAAAAAGTTTAGTAGGCCCTGAATTTAAAATGTCAAGACAATTCTGTTAATATAAAAATAAATTAATTTCATGTCTATCTAGACACCTTTTTTTCTCGATCATATAGTATAGCAATGCTTCAAACACTTTCTAAATTTAAAACGGGCATATATATCATCATTTATTCCATGATAAATTAAAATTTATCTGACAATTATAAAGATGTATATCTATAATCAATGCTGGGTATAATACTTTTCTGATGTATTCGAAGTACTGACTACAAATACTTTTTTTAAAGGAAAAACTATATGTAACTAATTACTTTTTAGTATTTAAAATACTACGCAGTTGAAATATAGTTCGCAACTCTTAAAATGCAATTTACGGCAATATTATTAAAAGTTGAAATATGATGAAAAGGTAAAATAATAAAATAGAAAAAAATAACACAACAAAACAATCATAAACATAATACGTCACCGGCGTTTTTCTTAGCAATAGCTGAATAAAATAAATGTAAATTAGGCAACTTGTTATACTCCTCGGGGCAAATCCCTATCGTCTCCGTAGGGTCTTCGCTTCATAACAAACAATGCTAAGGCATAGAGCATTCTATGTCTATTTATATGACGTCAATGGCCATAACTAACAATACGTTCTTCTTATTTGAATATATTTTTTTGGTCAGGTCTTTCCTATAATTCTGCTCGATCTATTATAAAAATATAAATAATTTCTGCCTGCCAAAACGCTGCGATCTTAAATATAATGGAATTATCTTAATTAAAAAAAAAAAAATGATATACCTGGTAAGTCAGTAAATTTGTTTTATTATAGACTTATAGAAAAGTGCAGAAACGATCAATCATCAAGTCATTTTCATATCATTTATAACTGGTTTTAAGGTAAGATCCATCTTAACTATCATTTAACAGGCCATATAAATCATTTTCGATGTAAGTAGAATAGAATTTCTAATAGTGAAATTCTGCACAAACCTGTAAGCTTACAGACAGAATCTGTAAGAAACTGTTAATAACAACACATAAAACATCTCCTTGGTTACTATCGTCTGTAGCTTACAGATTTGTCCAGAATTGCACCATAAATAAGGTTGTTAGAAATTTTTTTATTTTTATTTTTTAGACCCAGTCTTCCCACCCTCAGGTAAACCTCTAAGTAACTATCTGACAGATAAGGTTATATGATACGTTCTGTGCTGAAGTCTCTGTCTTCTGCCTTTTAATACAAATGTATCTATCGGATAGTTATCTAACGGATAATGAGATAATGTATTGAATTCACTGATTGGTATTGACATTTATTCAGCAGATGAAGTTCCAGATAACCTTATCTGTCAGATAGTTACCTAGAAGTTTACTTGAAGGTAGAAAGACCGGGCCTTAATCAATATTTTTGATCTAAGTAAAAGAATTTTATAATAATTATTATTTCTTTCAACCTTCTAATAATTCTTTTTCATCTCATCTCATAATAATTGCAAATAACTACATCAAATTGTCAAGAATAATTTGGGAAACAACTTGTCTGTGGTTAAAATTATTGAAATCTTTGAGCTAACTGCATAAAAAAGTAATTTAGTTTTAAAGTATCTTTTCAAGCTCTTTTGACGTAAAGAATAATATCCGGGTTAAGATTACCTTGTAAATAAACGTATTTTCTAAATTTAAAGAGAATTAGTTTTCCATTATGTTGCTATTTTAGTCAAAATAAGGCTTTATGTTAAAAAGAACGAACAATTTCGTTTGTAAAAAGATATTAATATACGAGTTTCGTATCATATAAAAAGTGGCGCAATAAGAACTGCAATTTTAAATCAATGAAACAAAGTTTTATAAAATGTTCTGGTTTATTGGTATTAATGTGACAGATTACAACTCTTTGAGCAAACTCTTCAATAACGGATTCAGATATATTGACATGTAGGGGAAGCCAGGGCATAACGGGCACCTTAAGAATTATATTTAATAAAATCTTAAGAAATATCGTAAAAAAATTCGAAATACTTTTATTCGTAAGATATTGTTATTGTTTCATTATTACACACAGTAAAAAAACTTAGAAAAATACAAAAATTATTATATATAAATTTTAATTATTTCTATGCGTTCTGCAATTGTGTACCGCTGCAAGATTAATTTATAGGTTATGGGGATGACGTAGGTCTGTTATAAATAATATACGTTTGAGAGCTGAAAAATGGCGTCAAATTTAAAATTGTAGTTCCTGTTGCTCCACTTTTAAAATTAATATAAATATAAACAAAATGTATGTAGCAATAAGATTGGAAAATAGGAGTTTTTGCATCTTTTACTTAAACGCCAGAGAAAAATTTAGAAAAAGACTACTTTTTTACTGGGCGGCACTTCAGGCTTCAAGTAAAAGGGGGGGTATGAAAGGAGATTTTTGAAAAAACTACTTTTTTTTACTGGGCGGCACTTTAGGCTTCCAGTAAAAGGGGGGCGCCACAAAGGAAATTTAGAAAAAAAATATTAAAAAAAAACTGCGGGTGTCATTTTAATTTGTCTAAAATACGCATTTTTTTTTCTGTGAATTATTTTTGACATATGCAAAACTATTTGCATGCCATTTGTTTATTAGTTAGCCTAGCAACTACTTATTTAGAAATAAAAACAAAAAAAGATCAAGATAATATTACTTTTGTTAATCCCACATTTATGTATACCATATTTTCGGACAGAGGGGGAATTTCTTCAAATAAATATTCAGAAAAATGGTGGAAAATGAAAAACAGAATGAATAATAATATAAATACATATTGTGCAGTCCGCGTGAATTTTACTTGTTAGAAAAATGGCCTGCGGCTGAAATGATTGGTACCCCTTTCTTAAACCTACATTATTAAATCTACTATCAAAAACTTAGAGCCTTATTTGTCTAAATTTCGCATAAACTAGTAGGAATGACCAGAATTTAAAGTTGTCCACAATATCTTTTCTAAAAATACCTTTTACAATACATAAAACAAAAGAATCGATGTAAAACAAAATATTCCGCAACCCTTTCAACAGATGTGTCATGCAGTGTAGCATATATCACAGGCGTATGTTGTTTCCCAACGCTAGCATACTAGATCCTGTACTGACCTATGTTTACAGATGTTCGACGATGAAACAAGGTTGATTAGGGCGCAGTCAAATTCCCTCTTGAGAAGGATTCATGATCCGGTACCGAGGATTCAGAGAACTTTCCCTGTAACAACAATCAGGTACGTGTACGTATGTAATTTCTGGAAAGTTATGACAGGAAATATAACGTTAATTTAATAATTTGTGTGTACGACGTAGTTTCTACTTGCTGACAAGGTGACTAATTAAATAACTTGGGGGGTTTAACAATGTAAAAATATATTTTATCTACAACCATCAAATAATTAATGCATTATGTATCCAACTGTAAATACATAAAGCTGTTCATATTGTAACAAGAGTAAAAAAAAGACGAGCATGCGTGCTCACCCCGGAAAAAATAAGGTTTTTTTACACTGCAAGTTTTTATTTAGAAAGTTAGTTAAAATGTTTGGCGCTCAGCAATGATGACTATTGGCCTCACGCAGACCATCTTTATAACTAGACTATTCCCAGCAAACATTTTTATACGGGCCAGTACTGTTGAAGCACATACTCCCCGGCATTGAAAGTAATGGGCCAGTGCTTTCATTTCGCACTGGGCCAGTACCCTGGTGTCCCCATGGCCGTTAGCTGGCCCATTGATGTAGGGTTGTAAATCGAAGGCAAAACATCGATGTTTAACATCGATATTAACCTCGAAGGAAAAACATCGATGTATCGGAAACATCGATGTTTTATTAATATTAAGAAAAGCTATTTATTTATATTATATAGGTTTTATTTAATAATTCAAAGATAAAATACGAAAAAAGTAACATATAATACACAAAAGCATTTATTAGATTTTGAAATAGAAATATTCCTTTTTAATAGCAATTAATTACACATTAACATTATTATACCCAATATAATAATCCTAATTTGTACCTACAGTCTATTCCAAACGATTAGGAGGAACTAACCGCAATTTTCATTTTTGTAATTTGTCATTAGATATTTTTTTATATATTGAAGTTGACTTTTCCTGAACAAAATGATCAAAAGCTTCAATCAATCGGTAAAAGTAACTAGAATTGAAAATCTAATTCCAGCTAAACCAAAGGAACAGACCTAACTATTTTTACATTTCTAAAATGAAATATTGGATTTTATTACAATACTAATATAGTAATCTTAATGTTAATTTTATATTATTTAACATAAAAATAACTCTGTCATACACAATTATTTTTATACTTCTTTAAGTTGAAATAAAGTCTGTTCCTTTAGTTTAGGCGGAACTAGATTTTCAATTCTAGTTACTTTTACCGATTAATTGAAGCTTTTGATCATTTTGTTCAGGAAAAGCCAACTTCAATATATAAAAAAATAGCTAATGACAACTTACAAAAATCCAGGGATTGGAGGAATAACAACTGGGAAAATGTCAACAAGACTCAAAAAGAAAAAGTGTGTTGGCGTCGTTGGTCGTTCGCATTGTTTACAAAAATTAGAAGTTTCTTCTTATATTTTCGTATTCTGCTAACTGCTAAGAAGAATAAGAACTAACACTATTAGTATTGTTATATCACAATAGATGGCGCTTATATTTTGTGTACTAATTTTAATAAAAATTAAATTTTTAAGATTCCAGCGCCTCTAGCGGTAGTTTCTGAATTTCAAAGTTTAAACATCGACATCGGTAGTAGACATCGATGTTTTATCGATACTATCGCCAGCTGACCATCGATGGTAAAAACATCGATTTTTTAAAACAAACATCGATGTTATCGATACATCGATGTTTTTTTACCATCCCTACATTGATGTATCAATTGCTGGCCCAGCAGCGGTAAACTGCAAAATAATCGCATTAGTTGCAAGATTTATTTCTGACGGACCAGTGCTTATATTAAAAATATACATTATATATGTAAATACTCATTTGGCCATTTTCACCATCGTTGAATAAATTTATTTAACAAATAAAGTTGACAATATCGCATCGGTTTTAAACTATTAATGAAGAAATTACGGCTTCTGGTATTGTGCAGACAGCTATGGGGTCAATTCAGTCTCATGTATTTACCTAAAGTGAGTACCTGTTTAAACAGGGATAATAGGACCGGTCTAAACGTCACACTGATCACGTGGTTTTCATATCTATGGCTGGCGGTCTAGAAATGGAGAACTTGCCTTCTCTGCCCCAATACGCCTATCTAGGCGTTGGGAACCTATTATTTTTTATTTACTATTATTTATTTCATAAATACAATTCACCTAAACTGGGATTCTGTGCTCTAGCTTCCCAAAATTATCACAGATTATCCATGTTTTAGTATATTCTTTTCTTATCCTTTTTATTGGTTTACCATTTTAAATTTCTGAAATATTGAAATCTCTGTTAGTAAAATCTGAGATAATATGTCATATTATCGTAATTGTAATCTAATACCCATCTTAATCTTTAACATATCTGTGTATCTTGGACATTAAATGTGTCTACACTGACCTAACACGATAATTTATGTTCGGACCAGACACTTGGACCTTGACATTATAATTCATGCTGTCATTCAAAACTGTACCATCTCTCAAACGGTTCTAATTACAACTTGTAGCAATTAGCCACGTCACCAGCTTCAAATCACAACCTGTTACTTGTAACTAATGATCATAACTTTACCACCGCAATATACCTGACGTGCAACACAACATTTTCAAACCAAACATAAAATAATAGATTTAAAACATTTAGATGAAAATTCGATGCAAGGGCGCAAAAACAGGATTTATTAAATATTAATAATAATATTAATTTGCTTAAATCTAGCCCAAACTTTGAGCAAACTTCCATGTTCTTCCATTGTGCCCTGTCTTCAGCGATTCTGACTTAATATAGGATCATACATATTGTAGAAATTAGACTTGTCAAATACAAAATCAAAATAAAAGTTATAAAATAGGAATCACATAATATAATTAACTATCAACTCTAGTTGGTTGTGTCCCATAAATTACTGGAGGAACTCGTTTATGGAGTAAAAACAATGGGTTTGGAGAAAGTTTTTGACCTCTTTAATGAATGTTTTATATGTTGTTATGTCATGGAAATTATTTGGGAGCTTATTAAATAAAGTTAATGCCATATAATTTGGGCTTCGTTCATATCGCGTACTTCGATGAGTAGGGACCATCATAAGGCGTTTCCCGTGGCGTGTGTTATAATTGTGATGATCACCTATTAGTTTAAAATCTTTTAGGTTTTTGAAGACAAATAATAGAGTTTCTAATATGTATATACAGGGTAGTGGCAAGATTTTTTGGTCTTTTAATAGATTTCTACATGGATAACGAAATGGTTTCCCACATAGTATTCTTAAAGCTTTTTTTTTGAAGAACAAATAATCGATTTGTTTCCATTACCATACCCCACCATACAATTCCATATGTGAGAATGGAGTGGAAATTTGAAAAGTAGTAGATCCTACATGCAGTCGTGTTACTAAATTGTTTAATTTTTTTCATACAAAAACAGGTTCTGGCAAGTTTGGGACTAATGTTATTAATATGCTCTTTCCAGTTTAGGTTGCTGTCTATTGTTATCCCCAAGAACTTTGTAACATGAACACATTCTAAAGGCAAAATTAATTGTTTGTTAATATTAATCTTATCTTCATGGGCTTAATTAAAATACATAGTATCTGTCTTTGATTTATTGAGCACTAATTTGTTGTTTGAGAACCAATCGGACATATTACTAATATTGTTGTTAGTTTTTTCAACGAGCCGATCTATCGACTGATTGCACTGTAGACATGAGGTGTCGTCTGCAAACTGCGTAAACAAGGCGTCGTCAACACAGTTTGGAAAATCATTTACATAAATGAGATAAAGTAACGGCCCAATTACACTTCCTTGTGGAACAGAGCATGTTTGAATAATAGGGGTGGATAAACTGTTATCTATTTTTACTATTTGTGACCTATTTGATAGGTATGAGGCAATCCAAATTAGTGCTTTGCCTCGTATTCCTAATATTTCTAATTTACCTAATAGGATTTTATGGTTCACACAGTCGAAGGCTTTGCTTAAGTCAGCAAATATGGCTAAAGTTTTATTTATTTTTTTTTCAGTTGATGCGTATACACTCTTAATAAATTTAATTACTGCATCTATTGTGTTTAAGTTCTTTCTAAATCCAAACTGATTTGTATTTAATATTTTAAAATTTTCTAAGAAAGAGTATACTCTACTTGTAAAACACTTATCTAATATTTTTGAAAAAACTGATAGGAGTGAAAATGATGTTGCCTCTCTATCTTATCTTTTGCTTTCCTCGTGATCTCATCAAATGTTTTGGCGACGATAAAGTTCAATTCTTCGACCACCAGTTGTCATTTAGGCGTGCTAAGTGTCCTGACCACCTCCATTTCAACCTTCTGCAGTAGTCTGTAACATCTGTCCAGTTTTCTTACAGAATTCTCTATTCGTCTTGGAGTTTTACTCGTTGCATACTCAACGAATTTTCATTTTACTCTGAGTAACTGCCAATTTTTTTGAGTCAAGAACCAAGTTTGGTATCCGTAAGTAAAGGCAGACTTGCAATTATGCAAGAGTTAAAGACCTATCTTTTAATTGCAATAGATCACTTGCTTTCATCACTTTTGTCAGTCCCCAGATTTTTTCCATCATGCAGTTACTTTTGTCGATTTACAAACGAAATAGATTGACCATTAAACACCAACTAGACGACTCTAGGGTTATGAAATTGGGAAATCTAGGGTTATCTATATTGAAATCTACCAATAGGAATCGATTTATGTCTTACTTATTTTTTATTGTTATAAATAAATCAAAACGAGGAATTAAAATTCTACAAAAATGTTGAATTTTTAAACAAATATCTTCATCCGTTAAGCTGGTATTTTTGTGATTATAATATAGCCCACAGAATCAGTCATGAATATGAAATATAGAGCTTACATCCTTTGCAGGGACACAAATACTGATTTGGTCTTTTGTTAAATCCACAACTACGCAACAAAATATTTTGTCTCCAAATTTTGTATTTTATTTACATCGTTTAATTATGGTAGAATTAGGAAATAATTTCATTCAGCTTTTTGGACAAGAAGCGTTTATTTTAAACAACACAACGTTTCACCAACAACATTGTTGGCTTCTTAACAATGTTGTTGGTGAAACATAAGAGCACCCTGCGTCTTACTGCTGGCGCCCAAGAGTAGACGGCAGCTTAACTCTGCATAATATATCACAGCACAATATACAAAATCAAAATTACCATACTATAAACTTCGCGGAGACCGTACATGAAGAACAGAAATTAAACCACTTAATCTGATGCCACTGTGTGCCAGAAATGTTAGGCAACTAATCTATTTTCCAGTGCAATTTAAATTGCATTCCAACCTTTTTTGACAGAAATCAATCCATTTCCCTGAAAATTTACTGAATCGTCAAACCCACTTGCATTCTTGGCAGACTTGATAAATAATCTGTACAATTTGCCTTTATAGTTGTTGGTCTAAGTTATGCAATTTGTATCTCAGTCTAGTGGAACAATCTGCGTGGGCTATGTCTACTTATTCTCATTATGTTCACAGAGACATCCATATTTAGTCAAATATGATACTTCAAAGAATAATGTAACATTCCTCCTACAAGATTATTAACGAAATAAGTAGAGATGATACTTAATATGATATTTTGTAACTGGATATGTTTTGATATATAAAAAGGAATTATATATAAGAATTCTTTCATCTTCTCAAATAACAATATAGTAACGATCGCATGAGTAAGAGCTTCACGTAACCAGGACTCATTCAATTCCTGGTTGAAGTAAACATATAAGAGATTTCATAATTGGTGTAATAACGTTATAGAACATTATAATTAAGAAATTTAATTGACAGAGGAGTCCGTGTATTTTCGGTGAAACATAAATAAATAAAACACCAGGTTGGTTTCACAAATATCAGTTTATTGTTACTCTATTTGCATTTCGGCAGTGAGTTCAAATTACAAATAAAACCTATTTTTAACAAATACATTGTGTAAAAACAAAATAAACCTCGATGGTAGAGAATACAGATATAAACCAAATTAGCAGATATGGGAACAATTTACCGATTTATTAAGGGTGAGTTATAAACATCTATCTGGTCATTTATTAAGGGAATTCCAGAGTCCAAGAGAATTATTTTTGTTAACTACCCGGCACTCTAAATTTTTTTATTTTCTAAAAGTTTAAAACTTTTATTACGTAAGTGTAATATTTTGAAATCATTTACAGAAAGATTGTGATTATTTATTGATCATATGTGCAGCTATGTTGGACTGTTCTTTTTTATTTTGGATGACCTTCTAATGTTCTCGAAATCTTGTTACAAATTTCGACTAGTTTGACCTATATATATTGATGAGAAATCTTGACACGATGTAAACTCCACTTTTGTTGCGTAAATCATTTTTATCTAATGGTGTATTTATTATAAAAAGCTGGAGTTATATTTAATTTCTTTAATTTGGATCCTATTTTTAGACTTAACTGGCCGTGAAAGGGTATTTTTTTGTTGTAAATTTGATATATTATAAGAAAAAAGTGCCAAAAACTTTTATTAATTTATTTTTATCCCCTTAGTATATCAGACCGCATAAAAGCGATGGGTGGGCCTCACTTGTCCCACGGGCCACCTGTTGCCCATCTAAATGATTAAACACGAATTCTTTAAACTTGCTAAATATTCAAAAATGACCAAATATTCAAAAATGAAAAATGACAAAAATGAAAAAATAGTTCTTTACAGTAAACTATGGAAGAGAAAGGCAGAATTATAAGGCATGTTGGAGATAATCAAGTAACAACAAAAACAAAAACTGTTTATTACGGTTGTTGTTACTCGATTATCTCCAACATGCCTTATACTTCTGTCCTCCTCTTCCACAGCTTACTCTAAAGAATTATTTTTCCATTTTTGTCATTTTTCATTTTTGAATATTTGGTCATTTTTGAATAAATAAATTAGAAATCATATATGATAATACTGTGTATTAGGACACTACGAGTAGAGTCCACCTGAGCATTGTTTTCTAGCTTAGTGTTTCTCAAAAGATGGTCCGGGAACCACTGGTGGTCCGCAGAACAATTTTAGTGGTCCGCGAAAGTTTTTGTATTTGTTTTTTGCATTTTTTTTTTGTTTGTTATTTTTTATGAGCAGTTTTTATGTAAATAATTTATATTTTGTTTATTTTCTGTAAACTTTCTCTGATTTTGTACAAATAAAATAAGTGTATTTAGTAACACATGAATATATTTGTTTTCTTGCAAAAAATTAACCAACAATTATTATTAGTGGTCCGCGTTAGAAAATGATGTTTTACTGGTCCGCGTTAGAAAATGATGTTTTACTGGTCCGCGGTGCGTTTTTGGTTGAGTAACACTGTTCTAGATCGAAATTTTTAAAATTAAATTTATATGAAAAATCTTTGAATTAGAAATAATAAAAATAAATATACCTGTGAAGATATATTTAGCTCATTTAATGCAGTTTTAAAGTATAAATGAAATTTTAAATTCAGTTTTTACCGACCGCCAACATATATAATATAAGGGAGGTATTGTGATCATACCGATTTTGACATTTCGAGATTTCGATGGATCTCAACGAATTGAGGTCCCTACATAACGTTTTGACTATTTTTAGCATGATGTCTGTCTGTCTGTCTGTCTGTCCGTATGTCCGTTTGTCTGTCTGTCCGTCCGTCTGTCTGTGTACACGTACAAAGCAAATTCGGCTAAAAGGATTTTTATGAAACTTCATATTTAAGCTTTTGACATCAATGGCACGAGTTGATCAACTTTTGGTAAAAATCGGTTGACTGGAAATGGGAGTTTACTCGTGTCGATTTTAAGATTTTTGAGAATAATTAACAACAGAAAAATATTTAGAAAAAAATTATTTAACAAAAGTTGCTATAAAAGCATTAACTAACAACTTTTATTGAGACATTTTTTGATAAAACGAAAAAGAATTTAAAAATATTTCGAAATTATTTGCAAGTATCTATTTTTTCATACTTATGTGTAACGTTTCCATGGTTATGATAAATAATATCTCTCTTATGGCCGGTTGCTAAAGTAAGAATTATCCCTAACTCGAGTTAAAATCATTTGTTTTTGTATGTTGTAAGATATGAAAACAAATGAATCAACTTGAGTTAGAGAAAACTCTTACGTTAGCAACCCGCCATTAGAAAATATTAGGCCAAGTTATTTCTACTCTGCTGCTAGAATGTATTTTATACAAGTACTTTGTGACGGTGGTCGGTCCTGTGGTGGCCACAGCTGATTTTTAGGATTTTGTAGGTATGACCAAAAAACCCTTATACCGTCATTTTGTCGTCTGTCTGTCTGTCTGTCTGTCTGTCTGTCTGTTCGGTAAAAATTGTAGCCAAACGGCTAAACCTAGAGAGTTGAAATTTGGCATGCTTATACAACTCTTTGACCCGCACATAGGAAAAATACTAAAACATCTAAAAAACATACCCCCCTAAAAATATAAACAAATATGTGCTCATCGAAAACAAAAATATTTTTTTAAAATTCTCAGTAGGGTATCAAATGAAAGCCCTTGGTACGTGGATTAACGATCAAATTTTTATTTTTGCAAAATAAATGATTTTGATGCGATTTTTGCCAAAATTGTGCAAAAAAATTTTTGTCCCACACCCTGTCCCACAGATGGTTTAAACTAAAAATCTAAAAAAATTCTAAGTAATGTATATTGATGTGAACCGAAATAGTACAACAGGAATTTTTGATCAGATTATGTTTTCGGAAAATAACGCATTTTTTGTGGTTTTTGGTTCACAAAGTACAAAAGTTATACTAATGTAAGACAATCACATGCATGGCGTGCGATGGCCTAATGGGTTAGAGCACTGCTGGAAAACGAAGGGTTTCGGGTTCGAGTACGGAGTGAATTTTATTTTTTCTTTTTTTTTTTTGCATTTTTATAATGTAGAAATTATTTTATCAAAATTCTAGTTATATTTTAACAAATGTTGTATTTAATTTTTAAGAGCGTAAATTTAATAACCAGTCTTATTATATGATTAACAGACGATAAATTATTTTAAAAATATCCTTCATTTTGCCGTGATTACTACAAAGTAAAATTTGTCCTACACACTCAGCATACCACCTTCACTTATTATATACCTGCGAAACCCTGAAATGTGTGAATATTCACACTTCACATCAATTTTTTTATTAAAATTTCTTCGGAGTGTACTGTCACAGCGACACTCTATCTCAGCCACCACTATGTACAACAATTAAGAACCACTGGTGTAGTGCGTATGGCGATAAATAATAATTTTAATAGACAATATCATTAACTGCATAGATAAAAAAAAAAACTTTAAAAGTCTAATAAACAATGTTGGAAATAGAAACAACTGGTGTCCCATGATAACTGAAGTCTGCATCAGAGATGTCATTTGATGATAATTTTAATGATGTGATTTAATTTGAAACCTTCCCCTGAAGCGCAAAATTGAGAGAGAGTTTAATATAAATTTAAGTCTAAAATTGTACTTTACATATACCCTTATGCCATAACTGAAATGCACATAAAATCTCAAGCTTCAACATCAGTAATAATGACAGAGGTTGAATTTCCTCCTGCGTAGATTCTGCTCCGAGATCTATGTCAGAAATCACGTAGTTTGAAACGATGTTTTCTCACGTTGGGTAACCGCACACTGAAGCGTTTAATAGTATCGCCTTACACACCTTATGTAGGCCAACGCTTCTTTATAGGGCACTGGTTCACTAGGAAATTTGTTAAATGAAGGAAAAAGTATTTTCTCCACAAGAAATTAATGGACGCTTGTCTTACAGTAGAAGATAACTAAGTTAATTATAGTATTTCTTACGAAACTGTGTAACTGTCTTGTTGGAATTTTAGTTAAATGGGAGGTTTAATTTTTAAAAATGAAGCAGTTTAGAATGTTAATTTTACTCATTAATCTTAACTACAAAAAATGTCTTTGGCGCTATTATTTATATAAGTTAGTGTCAACAATAAGTGATATCAACTTTGTGAAAATGTATATCTAGTAACTGGTCAAAAAAGAAAAAGGTTCACTATTTTTGTTATTAGCAACTAGCAGTATACCTGCTGCTTCAATGCCGAAAAGAAACAGTTGTAATCGGCTTAAACCGGTCCCATGGAATGGGTTCAAGACTGGCTTGGTTCGTTTAGTTTTAGCGGACGATTATCCCTTTATGAGCTCATGTCGGCTTTTCTTTTTTCATTTTTATTCCATTTGCTCAGTTATTAAGTGATACCAGTCAGTGTACCACTTGATAAAGTTCTTTCGGGTATTTTGATGAGCAGAGAGCAAGAGAAAAGAATATTGTCAAGGGGTGAAATCAAGAAAGGAATCACCCCAGGTATCCGTACGAGGCGAACACGTTGAGAAGCCCTGTAGAGAATACTCACATCTCATCTTGTCGACTTCAACAGCTGGGCTGGTCCTTGGGCAGCGTAATGCGGACTGATGCCTGGTCACAAGAATGACTACTACTACCACGATCTTATTTCCTAAGACCATTTTACAACTGTTAACCAGGACACTATGACGTCAGGTCCTACCTCAATTGTTTTGGAAACACTATTCATTTGTGTAATTGTTGGCAGCAATTAAAAGACCATAGTCATCACAATTGCAATGTTTATCAACACATTAGAGTGTAGTTCAACACTTATATTGGCAAACACACAACACCCTGCACATTCTATAATTCCCACAACCGTACGTCAGCAACCTTGACCTACACACCTAAATGTTGCTCAAGGAGTTGGGACATTAGAATACAATTATACCATAAATAAAGTACATTGGTGTGAACCGAAATAGTACAACAGGAATTTTTGATCAGATTATGTTTTCGGAAAATAACGCATTTTTTGTGTTATTTGTTCGACGATGTACAAAAGTTATATTTATGTACTAGACACACTATACTAGAAGGTGTATCCTGGTCTAATGGTTAACTTGCTCGCTTGCTACGCAGCAAAGTAGGGTTCGCTCCCGGGCAGAGGAGACAATTTTATTTTTTGTTTCTTTCCAAATTATTTTGTCAAAATTCTAGTTATATTTTGGCGAATGTTGCATTTAATTTTGGGGACCGTAAATTTAATAACCAGTTGGAATTGTTGGAATTATATTTTCATTCTATGTGTCATGTATACGAAACCAGTGGGGCGGAGAATATGACTTAAAACAACCAATGGAAGCCATAGGCGCAATTTTCAAAATCTTAATGAACCTTGCTATATAAAAAAAAATACTGTACATATTTAGAAAACTAAATAATGGTATTCGAATTAAAATTAACAAAAAAATATTTTAACATAAAATTTGTTTTTAAAGCTCTTAGATTAACAAACGATAAATTATTTTAAAAATATCGTTCAGCCAACGGAGTGGCCGAGCGCATTAAGTCGCGCGGTTTTAGACTGTTAGAAACAGACGTGACTAGGCGGCCGGTGGTTCGAGCATGCTTCGTTGGTGATATTATTCGGGCGAGAATAATATGTTTACATTACTCTCATTTTCACAATCATTCACCCCTCATCCAGGTGTAGGAGCTCGCATCTTGGCATCGGCGATTAGCCTCGTTGCAGAAATAAAGGCCGATGTAAAATAAATAATATAATAATAAATAATAATAAAAATATCGTTCATTTTTTCGTGATTACTACAAAGCAAAATTTGTCCTACACACTCAGCATGCCGCCTTCACTTTTTATATACCTGCGAAACCCTGCAAAGTGTGAAAATTCACACTTCACATCAATTTTTTTGTATACCTCTGTTTATTTGCTGAAATATTTTCTGGTTTGTTTTATTATGAAGGGATTGCAATCGCAATTTAATTGATAGACTCCACTGTTTTAACTTTCTCTTTGATCTTTATTTGTTTTTATTAATTGTTTTGTAAGAAATGCATTATTTGTGTTCACAAACAATGTGGATTGCCACAAAATTTCTAGATCAATATAAAAGTCTTTGATACTTTTATTTAAGCACGTGATATTAATTAAAATTGAATCTACTTTTTCAAGTTTAAATTGCGCTATAAAAATATGCAGTAAACATTTCAAAACTTTAACAATATCTCACGGTATAAAGTCTAAAAATACTACCAACATTCTAGTTCTAAAACAAAACATCACCGTCTATTTTTGTAAACGAGTTGAAATGATGCCAAAAATAATCTCATGCACAATATGGTATTCAAATGATTTTTTCTCACGCCACGGGGGAGATTGTTTAGAGAAATAAAGAACAGAGCTAAATAAAGCGATTCACAAAATTAATTCTGTTATAGATCAGTCTAAGCTGACGTCACTCGTCATCGTGGAGGAATAACATGAATGTTTTCCCATGTTTTGTTATGTTATTTTCGCTAATCTTTATACATAAAACTGAATATTTGTGGATATGTCCGGAAATTCTAACCCACTTCCAGATATGCTACCGAGTTGAAATTTTGAACAGGTAGGAAATGCTTTCATCATAACTAGAAAAATAGAAAATCCCAAAAAAGTTCCATCAGAAACGAGAAATTAACAATTTTGTTATTAATTATACTGGACCATCGAAGTATGTATGATACATTCAGCGAGAACGCGGGAATTCCTTTTAAATGGTTGCTTGGATAACTATAATAAGTTCGTGTAACATCGGTCAATGTCGTTCGGCGCGATGCATCATTGCTCTGCTATAGGTGATAAGATTTCTTTATTCAGTTATTTAGTAAAATTTATGATTAGTGTATTCAGAGCGAGATGAGCATCAATTTTTTTTTATTTTCATTTTTGACGACAATTATAACGTTTAATTCGCTGGTGAACATTATTGTAACCTCCTAAAGCAATACGACTTAATTGGGTGGCAAACAACTTACTTGGGTGGCAAGAATATTTACTAACAAACAAATTATTGTATATCATTCAGCATTAACTGTTCTCCGATCGTCTAAGGGAATGGTTGCGATATGTCTAGTACAACCAAAGAAACAAGCGATTATTTCTTTGGAAGTGCTTCGTGAACGAACAACTTTTGTGGGTTTCAGTTCATCTTGGAAGACCCAAACAGTGGATTGTTGCTTAGTTTCCGGTTCATAAGAATAAATTCAAGTTTCGTCACCTGTAACCATGTTACATACGGATTTTGCAATGCCTAAGTTGATTTTTTTTAGCATTCTCTTACACCAATCAACACGAGCCTGTTTTGAGCTTTGATCAAATTATGCGTAATCCATCGGGAACAGATCTTTTTCACAGCTAAATGTTTATGCCAAATCGAATGTATTGCAGTCTGCGATATGCCAGAGGATGCCTCTATTTCACGGTAAATCATTTGCCGATCTTCTTGAATCATTTTGCGCACAGCATCGATGTTTTGACTTTTTCTAAGCTTGAAGAAATGGCTTGCTGGAAAAGATTCGCATCAAACGAGATCATCACTGAAACACATGCCTATTTTGAGTTCAAGAAAACGTAATTTTTGAAAGGCTTAAAACAGGGGTTCTTAAACTTATGTAGTCCGAGGACCCTTTCTTGAACCACATTTTTTTGTGGACCCCGTCCCAGGCATTTTACGTCGTCGTCATTATACGCGGACCCCCAGGAGTCCGCGGACCACTGTTTAAGAACCGCTGGCTTAAAGGAAATGAAATTTCGTTATGTATATATATTCAAAATGAGACTATGTTAAAAAATAAATCGCATAGTGGTAAAAAAATTCTTTCTTTTCGAAATCATTTAATTATAAATATTTTAAAAACCCAGAAAAATTATCAACATCTGTTTGACTGTAAAACTTTTGTTCAATAACCTTTTTCCGTTGTGATAACATTACATATTGTTTTATTTTGTATTGGTTACATGTTTAGAATTCACGTTACGTGGGTGAAATGGTTTCTATGTTTAAGATATTACAATACGTATTCGGCGAACGTTGAATCGGCTGTGTATTTTTAGACGTATTTCTTCAAAGTTAAATAAATAAAAATAATATTAGTAAACACAGATGGTATTTCACATGCTATAATATATTACACTTGACTCTGAAAATAAAGACCTTTTTATATTGAATTTTATAAAAAAGCTCCATGTTGAATTGAATGTTGTTTCTATAGAAAAAGTTTTATTACTATTTAATAAATAAGTTTTAAAAAAAGTTTTATTTTTATTTTTCTAATATTGGTACTATTTCGAAAAGCATCTACGAGAGTAATTAGAAATGATGGCGATGATGATATATTAGGTTGAGTAATCAATATGCACTATAGTGGATTGACAAAATTTTCCGGCGCTAGAAAGTTGGAATAAATTGGCCCTATAGGTCAAGAGCCAGCCTCATTGGCTCAAAAACTGGCTCTAGTAATAAAAAAAGTGCTATTGGGACCGGTCTACCAGTGCACCACTGAATATGGAACACTATTCAAATTAAAATTTAAAAATTCTTCAAATGAATAAAATGGATTAGATTCCAAGAAATCCTTGACTTTAGCCTGAAATTTATTTAATCTGAGAGATTTAACATTATCGGGCAATACATTTAAAAATTTAATTGCAAAGAAGTTACAATTTCTAGTTTTCAGCAATCTTGCAAAACCTAAATAGAAATTAGTTTTATTACGAGTGTCATACGAATGTACTTGTTCCACAGTTTTATAATGCTCTCTATTTTTGAAAAGATATATAAAGAGATGGCAAAGTCATAATTTTTAAATCTCTGAAAGCATGCTTACAATCCGCTCTGTAAGTTATCCCAGAAATGATTCTAACAACTCGTCTTTGTAAGGCAAAATTCGTTTTGCTGAAGCACTATGTCATCAAGCTAGCAGAGCGTAAGAGATGTGAGATTGAAACAGAGCATAGTAGGACATTTTTAAAACATTGACAGATACATAGTCAACAAAGTTTCGAATTAAATATATGGTTCTACATAGCTTAGTTGCCAGATTTTGGACATGATGATTCCAGGTCAACCTGGGGTCTATATGAACGACTAGAAAATTTGCTGACCCTGGATTAGTAAACTCAGAATGCTTTAAAGTAATTAATAATTTATTTGTTTTGCCAATATTCAAGCATAGTTTGTTTGATGAAAACCAGATATGCGCATCATGAATTAACTCATCATTTTTTAAAAAAAGATCGTTTTGATATTTTGATCTGATCAGCAACGTGGTATCATCAGCATACATAAAATGGGAGCAGTATTTAATACACGAAGGAAAGTTATTGACAAAAATTAAAAATAAAAGGTCCTAAAATAGATCCTTGTGGAATTCCACAGGTAATAGGCAAGGGTGTTGAAAATGTCTTTAAACTTAACATACTGCAATCTATTAATGAGACATGATTTCAAAAGTGTACAACTGTTTTGGTCAAAGCCATACTTGGTTAGTTTAGTCAGTAAAATTTCATGTGACACGCAGTCGAACGCGGACTGTCCGAAAAAGAAGTAGCTGAAAACCATTGGCATAGATTCTTCAATCAACAAGCCAACGTGGTGGCCGAGCGCATTTAGTCGTGTGGTTTGTACTGGTGGAAACCCAGTACGACTGTCCGGTCTGTGGTTCGAGCCTGCTTCGTTGGTGATATTATTCGGGCGAGAATAATATGTTTACATTACTCTCATTTTCACAATCATTCACCCTTCATCCAGGTGTAGGACCTCGCCCCCTGGCATCGGCAATTAGCCTCGTTGCAGAAATAAAGGCCGATGTAAAATAAATAATATAATAATAATAATAATCTTCAATCAACATATGGGAGTTCGATCAATTCCTTTTAGCCATATACTTAGCCTAGCGGTATCAGTTGTACCAATTTATATCCCTCGCTCTTCCTTATCACATTTCCAAATTATTCAAGTTTTCTCTTTTTCATGCTAAGGAATTTTTATTATTATTATTATTATAATTCTACATATTAAAATATATATTTATAATTATGACGATCTTAATTCATAGATTTGTATGTAGGCTTCGGTAAGAGTGATCATTTGAGGCAGAATGTCTGTTACATGAAGATCTTGCATTTCATATCATCTTCCACTGGCTTTGTGAAGAACATGAATTCGATATGTTCCCTTACTTGGCTCGCCGTCATGTACTATATTAGCTACTAGATCATAAATAGTATGCTTGTGGTTGTTTTTAATTTCTGGTGTCAAAATATCACCGAAATCAATATTTTTGACAGGGAAGTTAACGATAGTCGGATTCTTCTCAACGAAAAAGGTGTTTTTCGTAAATATTTTGATATATAAAATAAGATATGGAGGTAGATTTCAAACCGTTTCATAAAATTCTCCTTGTACGTTTTGTATTCCTTCTCAGTTTGACCGTTGAATTTGGTCAGCAATTGGTACAAATTTACCTGTGGAATGATGTTTTCTCGAAATTCATCAATAAACAATGGTGGTGGAGGTAAATCACAAGTCAAATACAAGAAAGGAGATTCATTTACTCGTTCTTGAAACTCCGGTGTTGCGAGTAAAGCTTTTTTTTGTTTCTCGTCAAGCTCAGTTGGTGGTATTTTGCGAGTACAAATTCTCATTTGACCAAGAAATGATTTATATATTATTGAACTTTTGCGCTTTTTTGTTCCGTTTAACGCTTGATGCAAAGCGTTTAAAAACCAAGAGAGAAAATCAATTGGATCACCTTGTTGTGTGAACTGTTTTTTTTTTCTGCTCCAAAGAACAACTGCCTGTAACATTTCATGTGGCGAAACATGGGCTTTAAAATTCCTTGGATTCCATAATTTACGCATTAATTCTCCAAAACGTTGAACTAAAATATAAACTGTGATACTAGTTAGAATTTTGTGATACTAGTGGTTTCCATTGAACTGTAGACCACGGTGGTTGGTATCTTGAACCTTTTGTAGAACCATCTCCATCTTTTATCCTTAAATTTAATAATTCCTTTCCATTCCATTGGACAGGTATTCCATTAATACCTGTCTCCTTTCCTTAAATATAATAATCCCATTTTTTATAATATTTATTGCGTCTTATTAAAATCCCATATTGTTTGACACATGTTGTTTACATTACAAGTTCTTGTCACTGCTTTTGACATGCTGTTAAGTTTTAATAATATGAAACTGCGTACATAAAAAATGGTTTTGGAAGTGACTGACACGTATTTCCTTTAGGTTTTTATATCATTTATCAAAATCTGTCTATAAATAAAAAATATCCCAAAATTTTTTAATTCTTAAGTACAGGATTTGGAATCAATGTACGAATAATCTTTAATTAAACAGAAGGAGGTTCTTATTTCCAAATTTAATTTTACTGTACCTTTAAAAAGGATTTACAGGATCATTGGACGAAATTGTTCTTGAGAAGGAAATATAACACCGGCTCTTGAACAAAAATATAATGAAATCCCGGTTGAGTTTTTTTATACAAATACAAATCTTCTTGGATAATATTAACCGGATTGATCGTTGTCCTTGCGTGTTCATCCATATTGTTCTGTTAAGTGCCACGCTTTTCCAGTTATCTTAGCCACTTCTGTTAAATGTATCAATCTTTTTATTTCCATTGTAAAAATTCTCATCATCAGTTTTTAACTATTACGTGACCAGTGCTTTCCAACTAGTGTACATCTAGCGACATCTTGTTGTCTCACGACTTAGGGCCGGTTTCTGAACGCTTAGCCAAGTTTAACCTTTTGGTTAAACTTGGTTACAATATAACAATCCCATAAGTAACCATAGCAACCATTTCCTAACTATTTGGTTATAGTTTACTAGGCTTTCAGAAACTGGCCCTTAGTAATGGAAGTTTTGCCAGAACTGCAAAACTAGATTAGATGTTAAACATATGAAGGGTACAGGGAAAAAAACAGGCAAATCATTTTTTTAATAACGAGAAAAACGAATTTTTAATTATAAAACGTTATATATGTTTTTCATATAAAGTAAAAAATTTTAATTGAGTAAAATATTGGAGTTTGTGGTATAGTGAACCAAATTAAATGATATTTGAAACCTGCAGTACCAATAACATCAAATTAAGCCAGAAAAATTATCCGGACTCCCATTTCTTTTAGGAAAAAACCAAATAAGTCATTTGAAACAGTGAGAAAACCAGGCGTTGTAGCTCCCTTAAAATGTATTGCTTTTCACCAATATGGTGATTATTAATAATTTATTATTAATAATTACTATTTTTTTGAAACAATGCAATAAAAACTCACAGGATATCAATTTCTGGAAAAACTGCACAGCTCTTTGGCCACAAAATTTCATGAGACTCATTATATTCTGATGCTTAGCCTTTGAAATAAGTAAAGGACCTGTGGAAATAAGAGAAGTCTTGTCATTTTTATACGAAAGTTAATGGAAATACTGCAGGATAAAAATTACCTGTGTAACACTGCAGAGGTATCTCAAATTCTCCGTTTTTCAATGTTGAAGCATTTTTGCAGGTTTTGTTATTATGCTGGACAACATGGACCCATTGTATGTTGTCCGCCAGTTCAAGACGGATGAGTGAATGAGGCCAATATTTCCTTAATGGACTGGGTTTTAAATGGACATTTCAGGACATATTTCTCATCTAGTAGCCTTTTCCAGTCAAACACGATTTCTCGGCTGACAGTGACCACAGTAAATGGCGATGGTTTGGTTCTTGAATTTTTTATCATCATGAAATCCCCATTTCGTGTGAACTTATCCTTAATTTTTTAGCGACTTCTGAAATGCGGCCAGTTATTTTCCTTTTCTTTGTCTCCATACGCAAATTAACGTCTTCGTTCGATGTTGTTGACATCGTAACAGCACAAAAGAACTTATAAAGCACGTTTTTTCACCGGTTTTTTCATCGGTTTAATGCCTCCAAAAGATCTATCTTTCCATTCTGAATAGAAATACGACACAAACTCATTTTTTTAAAAAGTGACTTGCCTGTTTTTTTTTTCTTGTACCCTTCATATAATCATCGACTCTTCCAAATATCAAGCTAAGAGGTTTAAGAAACGATGTAAATCATCTCTCCAATCTACTAAATTATCTAAAATCAATAATTTACTTTCCAAAAATGTAATAATATTGTAATATTGCATGAAAATATATGTACTAGGGTCAATAGTGGTTGCTGTTGTTCCTTAACACTTTGAGCCCCACGTTTCCACCGGTGGCTTACAACTCTACTATACTTATAACCCACCGGACGGCGCGTGAAGTTGAACGTGTTAAACATAAAAAAATCAATCTAAAAAATCTGTTTCGGAGCCCATCTTTGTGCCTATCTCTTCCCTATTCTTCCTCGGTCTTCCATGTTCTTCTCTTGACTTATTGCACTTGATTGGGAATTCTTCAAATGGGCATTGTTTCTAGATTTTGACCAGAGCACGTGAGATGATTAATTCTTCCCTTATATTTTCATTGCGAAAATATTCAAGTTTGCTACATCATTACATGGCCTTCAAAAATTTCCGCTGCCTGAACTCTGACTTTTTTACTAGCCAAGATTCGATACTGTATGAGCAAATAGGAACTACCATTGATTTATAAATACAATATTAATTGAACGTTTACAAATAACTGAAGTATATAATAATGGGATATACAGACGATTCCGCTTAATTGGGCCACTGCTAAATTGGGGCAGCCGCTTATTTGGGCCAAATCTCAAAGAACAGAAACCAAACCAAGGAACCAACAGTAAATTTACATGTTTAATTGGAACAACATTCCGCTTAATTGGGACAGTAAATTTAAGATCACAGTACATATTATGTTACACATATTCTCAAGAAAAAATATGTACAAAGAATTTAATATTACAGCGTTATTTTATGCAGGAAGGAAATGAAGGCAGCCCTACATCCGCACTGAATACCTGTGCTGATTTTGTAGAAGTGAAATGTTACAAAAACAAAAGACAGACTACACTTGACGCATTTTTGCATTGAATTAAATTGTATGTACCTATTTATTATTTTATTTTGGAATTTATTATTATTTTTTCTTAAAAGTTTATATTTTTTGATTATATGTAATTTATAGTTTTGTCCAAGAGTTTATAAAATAAAATTATTGAAAGAAAAATATGCATTGATTAATTTTATCTGAAATTCGCTTAATTGGGCCAAAATGCCTAAGTCCCGATGTGTCCCAATTAAGCGGAATCGACTGTATTTTTAAATATTTTCTTATATGTGTTATATTTTTTCTATTTAATATATTTTCACTTTTTCTCGGGGTGTCTGTTTTTTTTTCGTCTGATTTTACGTTTTTAGGGTTTTGTAGATATGATCAAAAAACCCTTATACCATTTTGTTTTTTTATGTCATTTTGTCTGTCTGTCTGTCTGTTTGGTAAAAATTGTAGCCAAACGATTAAACCTAGAGAGTTGAAATTTGGCATGCTTATACAACTCTTTGACATAGGAAAAATACTAAAACATCTAAATAATATACCCCCTAAAAATATAAACAAATATGTGCTCATCGAAAAAAATTTTTTTTTAACCTTCTGATTAGGTTACCAAATGAAAGCCCTTAGTACGCGCATTAACGATCAAAATGTTATTTTTGCAAAATAAATTAACTAGAAACGATTTTTACCAAAATTGTGCAAAAAAAATTTATGCCTCACACCCTGGAGCCCATATGGTTTAAACTAAAAATCTGAAAAAATTCTAAGTAATGTACATTGGTATGAGCCGGAATAGTACAACAGGAATTTCTGATCAGATTATGTTTTCGGAAAATAACGCATTTTTTGTGTTTTTAACTAACATATGTAAAAAAAAAAAAATGTTTTGTATTTTTATAATGTTTAAATTATTTTGTCAAAATTCTAGTTATATTTTGGCAAATGATGCATTTAATTTTTAAAAGCGTAAATTTAATAACCAGTGGGAAATGTTGAAATTATAATTTAATTCTATGTTTGAATGTATACGAAATCAGAGGGGCGGAGCTTATGACTTAAACAACCAATAGAAGCCATAGGCGCAATTTTCAAAATATTAATAAACCTTGCTATATAAAAAAAAAAAATACTGCGCATATTTAGAAACCTAAATAATTAGTTTGGATTAGTTTGAATTTGTCGGGTTTTCTGTAGTAGAGTATAACTGAGAGGTTTAAACTCAATTTTTGTTTTAGATGGTATTAGGCATTCGAATTAAAATTAGCAAAAAAATATTTTAAACATAAAATTTGTTTTGGTATCCCAAATAATCATCATTCACTTATTAAATACCTGCAAAATCCTGAAATGTGTGAAAATTCACACTTCACATCAATTTTTTCTATCGTTTACGTGGTTGACGCTTATGAAATTGCATGTAATGTTTTAGCATTACGCAAGAAGTTGCTCACCATCATACATAACAAAATGAAATTTGCAAAATTTATAAACGGTTTGAAAGAGCAACAATGACTGTATAACTACGACGATAGCGTTAAGGCGGCGCACAACCCTATAGTTCTCAATAGTTTCTTATAGAAAACTAATAATCTGAAATAAAATTAATAACAATCTATATATCAAAATTTGCTGCGAATTTTTATCTATCTAATAGGCTATTTAAAATTGTAGAAAAAACTGTTATGTGATTGTAAATAAGCGAATTGCATTACAGACGCCATCTTGTAAACCAAACGATGCGGCAAATTGTAGCTAAAGCTTCATTTTACAAATATGTTTCGAGCTATTTTGCTCTATTGTGAAAACTACTTATACTTATTGTACTTGATAATCTATTTTTGCCACCATCTTGAATCTGCCGCGGTATTCAAAATAGGTGTTAGGGGTAAAAATGATTTAATTTTCGTGAAGAATACGTGTACCAAGTGGCATTCCATTATCATTAAGTATAATATTTTTCGACGAAGGTTCTAAATTATAAGTAATCAAGTCGAAAAAAATATTGATGTATTATTTGAACATTTCTACACAAAACTATCTAAATATAAAAGTTATTCGAAACCCAGAAATAGATTTAAAAAATTATAGAACAATATCGCTAATGTCTATTTTTAAGTTATTGAGCGATAATATTTTTACAGTAAATGTTTCTACAATTAAAAATATCCTATTAGATAGATAAAAATTTGGTGCAAAATTTGATGTATAGGTTGATACTAATTTTATTTCAAATTGTTAGTTTTGTATAAGAAACTAGTAACCTCTGGGGGTTATACGCAGCCTTAAGGTCGTGCGTCATTACTAGCGCAAACGGCGAAAGGAGCTTTGGAGCTTGTTTCAAGAGTTCACATTCATAACTCGCGACCTAAAAGTCGAGTTACTCGAGTTTGAGTGAGAAATAAACCCTATGGGGTGGTTTTTGAAAGTTTAGTTAACTATAACCAAATAGTAAGGTTAGAAAATAGAAAATGGTTGCTATGGTTACTTAGGGGATTGTTATATTGTAACCGAGTTTAACAAGATTAGACTCGATTAAGCTTTTCCGGCCCTAAGTGTTGCAAGGTGCCTGAAAGTAACGATCATACCTCCGAGCTTCACTATGTCTAAGAAAAAGGATGCTCAACGCCTGAGAGAATATTGCAAACGGAAGTTTTGGTACAGGCCGAAAGCACTAAGGCTCCTAAAGTCCGCAGAGCCACCATGATGTCTACGGCTCTTTCCCCAATTTCGTCCCAATAAACTAACACAATTAACATCACGAAAGTCATTAAGTAAATTCTACACTCAAAACCTCTGGGTCCTCTCCAATGAAGAGTGCCCTCTCCGATTATTTAAGTAATACTAAGTGTATCGCGTAGACAAAAATTGATGTGAAGTGTGAATTTTCACACATTTCTGGGTTTTGCAGGTATTTAGTAACTGAACGATGATTATTTGGGATGCCAAAGCAAATTTTTTTATGAATTTTAATTCGAATGCCTAATACCATTATTTAAGTTTCTAAATATATGCAGTATTTTTTTTTATACAGCAAAGCTCATTAAGATTTTGAAAATTGCACCTATGGCTTCCATAGGTTGCTTACATCATAAGTCCCGCCCTTTGATTTCGTCAAACATAGAATTAAATTATAATTTCAACACTTTCCACTGGTTATTAAATTTACGCTTTTAAAAATTAAATGCAACATTTACCAAATATAACTAGAATTTTAACAAAATAATTTAAACAAAATAAAAATGCAAAAAAAAACAAAAAATAAAATCAACAGGATTCGAACCCTAGTTTGCAAGTTAACTTATATTATTAAGCGTACGACAAATCGAACCACGCCACGAGAGCTACTGATGTGATATGTTACACAACGTATTAAATAGTTAACATATTTTAGTTAAAAACACAAAAAATGCGTTATTTTCCGAAAACATAATCTGATCAAAAGTTCCTGTTGTACTATTCCGGTTCACACCAATGTACATTACTTAGAATTTTTTCAGATTTTTAGTTTAAACCATCTGGGCTACAGGGTGTGGGACAAAAATTTTTTTGCACAGTTTTGGCAAAAATCGCATCAAAATAATTTATTTTGCAAAAGTAAAATTTTGATCGTTAATCCACGTACTAAGGGCTTTCATTTGATACCCTAGTCAGAATTTAAAAAAAATATTTTTTTTTTCGATGAGCACATATTTGTTTATATTTTTAGAGGGATATGTTTTTTAGATGTTTTAGTATTTTTCCTATGTGCGGGTCAAAGAGTTGTATAAGCATGCCAAATTTCAACTCTCTAGGTTTAGCCGTTTGGCTACAATTTTTACCGAACAGACAGACAGACAGACAGACAGACAGACAGACAGACAGACAGACGACAAAATGACGGTATAAGGTTTTTTTGGTCATACCTACAAAACCCTAAAAATGGTTGGAGTGAATTCTTCTAGATAGAATAGACAACTGAGAACTATAGTGTGAAGTCTTGTGTTTATTGAAAGTAATTAAGTAAATTTGTTTGCAGATATAACTATGAGCCTGAAACAACATGGCCAAGAAAGGTAACTTCTGATGACTTCGTTTACAGAATGCTGACACCTATCAGAAATGTTAAACAAGACATCTATAACATTTCTCATTATCATTCTGAACCACTTGTTCGCAGACTTGTTGGTAAGTTGCCATAAAAATAAAATAATTAAAACCAGTAAAAATATGCATTTGTTCATATGTTGGTATAATATTACTGTTGAAACTTAAAGAAATAAGACGCAGCAATTTTATACCTAATATTAAAAAAATATATGTAAATATTTTTATACAGTATCTTTAGCCTTTAAGTACGTCTCATTGTGTTGGAATATTCTTGGAATAAATAATTATTTCTAGATATTTTACATTTAATTATAATTGTTTTTTTGATTTATCGAGTTCAATACATATTTTTTCATTATAATGATACTCGTATGGCTATTGGGAGAAGTTTTACTCTCCATCTCTTACACGAAAGTCATTGATCGTTTTGTGACTAAATTTTCAGCACATATTTTGACTAACGAATGCTTCTATCACTGTCGAAATAGCCATAAAAATTGTCATTCAAATAATAGTACAGGAAATAAAAGAAAAGCTAGCACTAAATGTAGTCCAGAATATAAAATGTACATATTCCACTAAGGCAATTAGAAAAGTTGGACATAATGACATGATTTTGTTTGACGAATGATATTTTCTTCCAATATAATCTTCCTGCTCTTCAACTCTTTCACTATTCACTCTCTTATATCTAATGCTCTAATTAGTTCCATAATATCCCATCCTGGAAATCCAAATCTTCAAGGTCCTCAAAAAATTATGAAATACTCGTTGATCTATGTTTCCCATAGCGTAAGCAATTTCAGATACATACCTTCAATACTTTAATACTGGATCAATTAGATCCAGTAGGATACCTAGTCAACTTGATGTCCTGCAAAAGGCAAAACGGGGTCCTTCTCTACACACCCTATCTCCTAAAAAAAAAGGAAAATCACAAAAGGGGCACCCTATCGGGCGAAGTACTCCCATCAACATTTTTAATCAATCTATGTTTTCGAAGAACATCAAATTTATATTTTTGAAAAAACATATCTCTTATGCCCGGTTTTACAATCGACTGTTAACAGTCACTGTTAAAATTAGCTGCCAGTTAATGATACATGTCGTATCATAATTTTCAGTTAACAGTCACATTGACTGTTAACTGGCTGTTAAGGTAATAATAGCTGCTTTGAAGTGGTTGTTAGCTGGAAGTTAGATCTAAACAGGGACCAACAAGGGAAAAAGTGTCAAAGTGTCAAGTTGGTAATACAGTATTGCCAAATAGTTCTTAGTTACTGTTAGCTAGAATGTAGTAAACAGTCACTGTTAACAGTCGATTGTAAAATGGGCATAAGAGATAGGTTTTTCAAAAACTTAAATTTGATGTACTTCAGATATAGTCTGAATAAAAATTTCGAGTGTATAATATGTCTCAGTTTGTAATACGTAACTAGATTTGGTTACTTTAGTGACTGTTGTGGTGTAAATAGACTTTTATTGAACCATGAGAACTTGTAAATCTGGATTTTAAATTTTTGGTTAAGTTTCATCATATCGAGGTTATATTCACTCAAAAACTATATGTCCGATACCAAATTGACATGTCAAAATTGCGATTGACATGTCAAAATGTGATTGAAATATTTTGAAAGGTGGAATGTCAGAATTACCTCCCTAAGATGATATTTTAAATATACAATATAAAAAATGAAGTTCCCTCCTAGTTTCGTGTTTCAAAATGAGACAGATAATACCTTTCCATTCCACATTAACGTGCATTCCTATGATTTTTCTGTTTCTTAAACTAGACCTTCTGCGAAAAGGGAAAAGGACAAGTATTTTGACACATTTTTAGCAAAAATCGCTTCGATATATTTTTTTGCGTTTATCCGCGCATCAAATTGGTTTATTCATTTGACAATCCATTGAACATTTTGAAAAGATATTATTTTTTGTAAAAATGTATAAAGTTTATTTACTTTAATATTAATAGTTACGCAATAATTAGTAATCAAATCAATGCAACCCAGTAGTATCAATTCCCTATCATTCTCCACTTTTCTAATTGCTATCGTATTTATTTCAGACCTTTGATATATGTATTTCCCATAGGCGTCTGTTTTATAGTATTTTTATTGAAATCAAATAAAAAATCATTTAGACAACTGAAAGGTTTTTAAGTCAGTATGTAAAAACAGATATTAATACCAAAATTCAAGACTTCATGGAGAATTGAACCACCATATGGATATCGCGTCCAAATCCCACGCCAGCGAACAGCGAAGATATGAAAGAATAAACAAGACATTTCATGTCATTTAATATCTTGTTCAATCTCTCATAATTTCGTGACTCATTAGTGTAAGACTTGGATGCGATACCAAAGGTTGGGGTCCCCAACCCCCAAAAAGGTATACATTTTGATATTAATTTCCACGTTTTTAAATAATTTATGATAAAGTTTCATGATTTGAACACTGCATTGTTTGCTAGCTTTTTTATTGTTTCCTTACTGCACTGATTATATTCTTCTTCATATATACAAAATGTATATTTATTTTTCACAAATTTGTGATAGTTATAGGCTTCTTTATGTTTCTAATGGTAGGTTGCTAAAGAAGGAGTTAAGCATGGTTTATAATAGATGAGTTTATGGATACATAAGCATAAAAATTACAATACTTTCTTTGTTCTGTTTATTACCAACAGATGTTTTGAAGGGTCAAATCCATTGTTCAATTCTTATGCGTTATATTATGGAGTTATTATAAACCAGGCTTTAAACTTCGTTTATAATAGGTTCGTAGCACAAGTAGTCCATAAGTTAATGAATGACTTTCGTTTTTTTCTTTATAATACGAACATCTGTTTGTAATAATCAGAACAACGAAAGTTATTCATTATCTTATGGATCACTAGTGCTCCATAGCACTTAAAGCCTGGTTTATAATAGATACACAACACAACGTATAGGCATATCCATAAGAATTCACAAAAGATTCTATTGCTTTGAGCATCTGTTTGTAATAAACAGAACAAAGAAATTATTGTGACGTTACATTGCCACGTAATTTTACGTATTCATTATAAACCAGGTTTTAGTTATCCCTAACTCAAGTATGATATGTTCTTTTGACTTGAAGTAGGCATAACTCGATTTAAAACAGTTGACTAATTCTTTAGTAACTGGCCATAAATGTGACTAAAACAATTGATATGTTAAGGCTAATGATACTGTATATCTTCTTTCACTTGTATATATCTTCTTTTTTTGAAAATGCATAATTTTCCAATCTTTGCATGTTTCATCTTTTGCTATTTTTGTGTAACTGTACTGTCCATTTTGAAATTTTGTAGTAATCCCTATTCCTATTTTTAGGCTTTTATCGAACAAGCCAATTTTTTACACGCGTCTTCATTTATTATCTAGGTTTATAAAAATTTGGAGTTATTTTTAAAATTTTAAATCTTAAATCATCTTAAAAGGGAGACAATTTTTATAATCATTCATTCCTTAATATTAGGTTAAGTCATTATCATTTTCGATAATAAAAAATATCATCCATTATAATTTCTTTACAGCTTAGTAACAATTTTCAAGTTAATTTTCCTGTTTTCCTGCAAGAAACAGTGCAAAAATATTGATTATGATTATGTTATTTGCTTATATCCTTATCATTGGTTATCCTGAAAGCTTGAAAATTGTACTTAAAGCTTTAACTAGAGTGGGACTGTGTAATTTAGGCGGCGGACTGGCTTGCGTCAAATACGGTGGCGAAAAAGCATATTCGCGTAGACGCAATCTTACCGTTCAGGAATGCTACGCGATGCAAAGTGATGCCGTAAGGAGTGATATCAACCTACTTAGCTACTACATTGAAGCAAATAAACAAAGAAAGATGCATGAAGCTGAAAAAGGTAATACATACCGGTGTAATAAAATTATTAAATCTAATTAGAATCATTACTGCAAATATTCGAGAAATGTTGCTCTAAAGATTTTGACAGTAATTACGCCGTTCTATTATGAAATATACCTTGTTTTCTGATCAATTTTTTTTTTTTTTCGTCTGGAAGATGAATATCCATCAATGCTTTCTCTGCGGAATTTTATGTAGCAATTTATCTGTTGAATTTATTGTTAATTTTAATGTTATTCTGGACAATATGCAACAATGGCGCAACTAGAAATTTAGCAATGGGGTGGAATTAAAGAAAAAAATCGGCTGTGGCCACCACAGGACCGACCGCCATCACAATTTACTTGTATAAAATACATTCTATCAGCAGAGTAGAAATAACTTGGCCCAATATTTTGTAACAGAGATATTATTTATCATGACCATGGAAACGTTACATATAAGTGTGAAAAATAGATACTTTTCGAAATTTTTCGTTTTATCAAAAAATGTCAAATACAAGTTGTTAGTTATTACTTTTATAGCAACTTTTGTTAAATAATTTTTTTCGAAATATTTTTCTGCTATGAAATATTCGCAAAAATCTTAAAATCGACACGAGTAAACTCCCATTTTTAGTCAACCGATTTTTACCAAAAGTTGATCAACTCGTGTCATTGTTGTCAAAAGCTTAAATATGAAGTTTCATAAAAATCCTTTTAGCCGAATTTGCTCTGCACGTGTACACAGACGGGTGGACAGACAGACAGACAGACATACAGACAGATGGGCAGACGGACAGAGAGACAGACGGCCTGACAGATATCATGCTAAAAATAGTCAAAACGTTATGTTGGGACCTCAATTCGTGGAGATCCATCGAAATCTCGAAATGTCAAAATCGGTATGATCACAATACCTCCCTTATTATATATGTTATATATTGTTATCAAAAAATATCTCAAATAAAAGTTGTTAGTTATTTCTTTTATAGCAACTTTTGTTAAATAATTTTTTTCTAAATATTTTTCTGTTGTTAAATATTCGCAAAAATCTTAAAATTGACACGAGTAAACCCCCATTTCTAGTCAACCGATTTTTACCAAAAGTTAATCAACTTGTGTCATTGATGTCAATAGCTTAAATATGAAGTTTCATAAAAATCCTTTTAGCCGAATTTGCTCTGCACGTGTACACAGACAGACGGACGGACGGACAGACAGACAGACAGACAGACAGACAGACAGACAGACAGACAGACAGACAGACAGACAGACAGACAGACAGACAGACAGACAGACAGACAGACAGACAGACAGACAGACAGATAGACAGACCGACCGACATCATGTTAAAAATAGTCAAAACGTTATGTAGGGTCCTCCATTTGTGGAGATCCATCGAAATCTCGAAATGTCAAAATTGGTATGATCTGTAAAAATTTCATTTATAAAAAAAAATTGATATTAACCGCCAGCGGGAAGTGCAGTTGCACTCTTGCAGCCCTCTTTTTTGCGCCACTGATATGTAATAACTGGTAGCCCACATCGATTAAATACTTTATGACATTTATGTAATGATGTAATAATTAATATTTTCATTTAATTATTTCTAACGAATTATGTAAATATTATTTTTAGAAAATTTGAATTTAATGAGAACATTTCTCGAATATTTTCGCCCTAAAATCATTCGTTAACTTTTCATTCATATGAAAATAATATTAGGTAGAATAGCAAAATTAAAATTAAATTATTTAATAAATTTGCCCAGAGAAATTAATTGCACAATAAGCTTCAGCAGCACTCTTATACTCATTATTTGTTATGATATAGATTTGAGAATAAAAACTAACAGTTTTTAGAGAAAATTATAGGTAACGGCAAGAACATATGAAGGTACAGTACAATACAATAATAATTAGGGTTACCACACGTCCCAATTTGATCGAAGTAGTTTCCGGTTTATACCCTTCTTCCAGTCTCCCGGCTAGTTTACTAATTTTTCAATAACTACAAAAAAGAAAGGAAAAAAAAAAAAAAAAACATAAAAAAGACGTAGTATAATCAATTATTAAGTAATATTTAAAAGTTACAAAAATTATATAATAATAATGACGTTTTTCTCATTGAGGATGAAGAACGAATCAAATACATGGACCTTGTGTCCAAGCTTATAAATCTGTATCCAGGTTTTAAGATTAAGCTCGTTGTCCTTATTGTTTGTTTTTTTTTTTGTGTCTATAATGCATCATTTTCATGGTAGTGTCAAAGGAGCGACAGGGGTGAGAGGCGTGGTGTTATATTTACAAGTTCGAATTTCATGGTGGGGTTGGAGGTGTGATAAATACGCGTTTTCGGTTTTAACAACATTTGTATCTAACCCAAATCTAACCTAAAAGTTTATACAAGTGTTTGGAGTAAACGGTTATTCAATTTCATTAAATATGTCATCAAATCGAAGGAGACGTCTAGCTCTTTTTTATGCATATTTAGACTTATTGTGATATGAAGAAAAGCGATGGTGGGTACGTCCCATATATACATAGAAACAGAAGGCAACAGGGAGATTATTTTAACTTGTTGCAAGAAATGAGACACAAAAAACAGAGACAGTTACTTCAATTACAAGAAAAGAATTTAATACACAATCTTATTTACTTGACATCACAGTTTAGAATGAAGATTCTGTTGGCCCCTGCTTGGGGGCGTATTATTAGTATATCCACTGCATGACATTTCTGCAGACCAGATATTTGAAACCGAATCCATAATAATAAACTTTATGACTGCCGACAACATTGTAAAAGTCGCTATTTCGCTACATCAATTTACGTTTTATTAATTTTTTTTTAGGAAATTAATATAAGTGTCTCGCTAAAGATCTCACCATTCCGAAAAAATATATTTGTTTCTATGGTTTCGCCAGTGCGGCCAGCGCTAGAGTTGTTATTTCTGAACTTGCGACACCGCGCTTGTAACACCGCGCCTACGACACCATGGTATAGGTTTTTTCAAAATAGAGCGATCCTATTGGTTGAATTTCTTGTTCCACGCTTTCAACACCAGAATGAAAATGATACATAAGTTCTCCTAGAAGGGAAATAAAAACTATTGTCCCCTACAAAAGTCCTGTTATTTTTCTAATTCGCAGGATATGAAAAGCAGTATTGTGTATAGTTTCTCGGAATTTTCTGTGTTTAGCTCTACTGACCTCTAAGATATAGGAAATAAATTTAAGATCGTAGAGCCGCGGTGGTCAATTTTGAAATGTAGGTAGAGGGTATTTAATGTTATTGTTACATAGCTGTGACAGTAAAATTATAGGAATAAATATATTTTACATTATTGTGAACCTGTTTTACTATTTTATCAACAATTAAGTATGTACAAATGTTTATAAAGCCATTTTTTGCATGACACGTCTCTAAAAAAAATTAAAAACTATATTTTGTGCTGTAGGTTATGGTGATAAAATTTTTTATAGTGGATTATTTGAAGTAAATCAGCTAACCACACTGCCATAAATACGAGGGATGTTTCCAAAGTTCTGGGAATTTAGCTATAATTTTTATTATTTTGTTAATTTTCGTCAATATTACAATGTAGTTTTCCAACATAATCTCCATTTAACTGAATACATTTATCCCAACGATAAACTAATTTTTTTAAGCCGTTCTCAAAGAACTTTCCTATTGAGTTTCTGTTCTGGTCCCAACAGCCTTGGCACCCAGCGCGGCGAAACCTTGCTAACGCCCAAACAATCATGCAAGATGTCATGAACTTGTCGTGTACCTATCCCTAGGCGCACACTAATTCGACGAATAGTCATTCGCCTATCCTCTTTCAGTAGGTCTTCGACGGCAGTTTCGACATGCTTGGGCGCCCACTGCGTGGATCGTCTTCTAGTGATGTTCTACCGGTTTTTTTTAAACGATCGATCCACCGATAAACAGTACTTTTGGATTCTGCAGACTCACCAAATACTCCTTGCAGACGCTGAATAATTTCTGATGTTTTCACACCTTCTTTCCACAAAAAGAAAATTATTGCTCTTTGAGATTTTGCTGCGTCTTCCATGGTTACAAAAACAGTGCTATGAAAACGCGTCTATATCAGTCGAACACCTAAATCAGACTGAACAATATTGCACTAGATAGTTGCATAAACATGTCAAGACTTGTCTGGCACCAATAACATTGCCTATAAGTTCTGCGTAATTTAATTATAGCACAATTCCCAGAATTTAGGAAACACCCCTCGTATTATCTTTTGCCATTAAATTTTCAGTTCGAAGTTATATTTAGACTTTTGCCCAAAATATTTTTTCAAGATTTGATGTGGTAATATACCCTTCAATATTAGCATATTTTATAGCAATTTTATTAATTTTGTATCGCAAAATAACTCACACACACGTATAATACATGTGTACATTGGCATTGCCATTTAACAGTATCGCGCGACCTTTTGCGCTAAAATGTCGGAGAATTAGTACCTTTTCACACCGTGGTTGAGATTTTTTTACTGTCGTGAGATTGTATCTTATATATAAAAATCAACGTCAAGGTTGCTATCTATGTTGCAAAAATAGTTGCGAGTCGCTCATTCGACTTAGAACATATTCTAAAATGACTCTATAGGTTTACATTGTTGCAAATCATTCAGCCCATTTGCATAAAGAGTTGTTAAGTTTGATAATGGATTTAACCATGTCGTCAAGTGTTGCTGAAAGCATTTCTAGGTACACAATCAATTGTTACACATCATGACATTGTCAAATATTTGACAATATCGTCAACTGACGGTGTGATTACCTGGTGACATGTTAGCAATGCTTTACGCAACTGGGCCTTAATATTTATTCAGAATTATAGTAAATATTCTCAAATCTGTATCATAACACTTCATAGGAATAAACAAAAAGCTTAGCAAAAAACCATAACTAAAATTCACACGTGCCCCACACAATATAAAATCAATTAAATAAACAGTGAAATAAAATTGTAAATACTTGTCTTGTATATATAGTAAAAGTATTGTCATCCGCTAGTTAGAATTATTCGTATAGCGGCGTTATCTCTTTCTAACTTTCTTTGTAAATCTAACTGTGTGACTTGTATGGTTTTTTCCTTACAGCTAAACCTGCGCCTGCGATTGAGGATCAACCTGCTCCCCCACTCACTGAATAATGACAACCTATTATTTATTTTCTTCTTTTTTTTTTCTTATAAACTACACACTTACACACAAATACACTTACAAACATGCACGGTATACTAAGTGTTCAAAAACAATACAAATCAACATTAATTTAATTAATTTATTAATTTAATTAAAAAATAAAAAAAAATTATAATTAATTTTAATAAAACGAAGGTTAATGTTTATAATGTCAACCAAAATTTGCTCTTTGGGCAGTGTATTGTGTTTTTTAACTTGTTTAAAAACATGGCCTAAACTCTTAAATGGATCTACTCTGTATCTTTTGTGGTTAAAAAGTAACATTTTAACTAGTCGTTAATATTTTAACCTTGTTCCTTTTTGTGTATCTCAGGTTATAACCCAAGCGTTAAGTTCTAACTTTTTAACCTTATGGTCAAAAGTAAGTTGCGAAATTATCTAAAAGGAACGTATTTTGCTAGTGTAAGTGTGGATTTAATGTAAACAAATGTTATGGTTGAATCGTGAATGAACAACGTTTAAATGTAATAAATATATATTGTGGAAATGTACAATTTTTATATATAAATAAATAATTATGGGTGCAGAAAGTAAATAATATAATATTTCCATAACATGCAAATGTATCAATATTGTTTCTGTCTTTTCTTTCTTCTATATTAAGATACTTTTATTTTCAGGTTATATTTACCTTATTTCATTTTTACAAACAAAAATAAAAATTTATAAGTTTAACATGATTTTAAAGTATTAAATATTTACTTGCAATATATCGAGAAATCTTTTGGTTTTTCTCGAATTTTCGAAAAGAAACAACATTTGTAAAACGAGACATTCCGTAGAAGTTTTAGACAAATGAAAATATTTAAAAATGTTTCTTCAGGTAAATTAAAAGGACCATTCATATCACGCAGTTACTTTTGTTTAATTCGAACTGATCTCCTGAAAAGCATTTGTATATATTTTTTATTCAACTATATTAATTTTTCACTTATTAATTTCGTTATATTCAATTTGTTCTAGTAACAATTAGTTAAACCATGATTAATTAACCATATAAACCATATTAATTCTAAAAATGGATTTTTAGTGGTTATTTGACGTTTAGAGGTTAGAATTACAGCTGGTTAAAATGTTAACGTCATGTATTTGGCTGGAGTTAAAATTCCAAATATAACCTGCTGAATTAACCACACCGAGCTTAAAATATTAACGCCATAGAGTTACAGAATAACAAAATATTGTAAAGCGTAGTTAAAATTTTTTAACTTCGACCTTGAGGTTAATTTTTAACTTTTAAAGATACAGAATAGACCAGATCATGTGTTAAAATATGCGTTACGTATCATTTGTTTAAAGTAGTAGGTTCGGCTGCTTCTAGATCGGAAATGACAAAGTTCAGGACCGTACTCAGAATTTAAATAAAAAAATTAAAACGAGCTTGTTTCCCAAATATCTAAGAAAGATCCTAAATTTTAGGTGTAACACCAGAAATCGAAATTTTCGCATGAAAAAGGCCTTGAGTCTCCGCGCAATTTGTTTGCCAAAAAAATCTTTGTAAAAAATATATTCGTTAGCCGAATTATTAGTTTAGAACTTACGCTACGTGTTATAGCTATAAGATTATGCAGTCACAATTCTAAACACTGGGTTTAACTAAAACGTAACACTAGTTTTAGCACTGTTCGTTGTTAAAAGACAGTCCCAAATAATAATTTTATATTGGGGTTTAGTAAAAACTGAATTAAAATTTCTTATATTTTGGATAGATCTCTAAAATTGGCAAGAGTTAAAAAGCATTTTGTCAGTTTAAAAAGGCCATGTTTTTTATTTTCAAAAAAATTGTTTTAAATTTCAAATTTAGAATAAGCTCAACATTTACTCGCGTTTTTTTCTAAGCGTGTAATTTTTATAAAATGTATATAGAATTTTCCTTTTTTGAATCTTAGTTTAGATCCAAAAATTAAGTCCCATTAGTCCTGTAAGTCAAGAACGGACCTCATGTATAGAAATCTTTTAATATTTAAGCCACGCGTCATGGAGAAATTTGTTTATCCGTCCATCCATTCGGGGTCGGAAGATATGAGTTAAAATTTTGAAAGTATTGGTTAAAATACTTGTTTACTTTAACAGAGCTATCAACTTCCAAGGTCAAACGATGGTACATGTTACAAAGTAGAACAGTTTGACCTTGGAAGTATAGAGTGTTGTTAAAGTTAACAAGCTGTGTTCAGAATACTGTAATAAGAATGAAGACGGTCCCATCGAACTTTAAGGTGGGTACACACGTAACTGCAAACTTGACAAGCATGCATGATCAATCTTTTGTACAAGCACGGAAAATTTCCCTTCGACGCCGTACGATACAAGTATTCTTGAACAAGCGCCAGTTTGCGCATGGACTACGTTGAACTCGGACGACGATGCGCTCGGTTTGGCTACTTTTTGTATTGTCCACAAGAGGAAAACGCGAAAGAAGAAACGCGATATGTGATGTAAAGAGTGGTTAATGAAAAGAAAAATCTATTCCCATATTACTGAGTGAATTGAAGATATATCCGCGGGAAGAAACTTATATGAACCTTTTGTCACTCGTAACACCTTTAATAGGATACGATCATGAAAGAAGCTATAACTCCCCATGAAAGATTAACAGCAACATTACGATTTCTCGCGACCGGAAGGAGTTACACCTGTAGAGCTCACTAATGACTGACGTTTTTTAGTACAAGCCGGCACGTCCTTGGTACACACGTTCCATTTCTCATGCGCAAGCGCGGCTTGTCCAAGCTTGCATGATTCAAATTCAATCCATCATCAAGCGGCTTGTACAATTAAAATGCTTACGCAAAATTATCCTACAGACGCTAAAGCTTACTTGTACAAAAACATTGATCATGCATGCTTGTCAAGTTTGCAGTTACGTGTGTATCCATCGTTACACGCACAGTGGAAGCAGGTTCCTGCTTGCTGGTTATCAGCGCTGTTAACTGAAGCTGGTTCGTGCCGGTAAAGTGCGCACAGTCTAAAAACTCATATCTTCGACATCGATTGTACACCGATTAAAATTCACTATAGCAAAAGTCTGTCTGATGCTTGGCTTAATAATGAAAACCTTTCGGTAGTTTTATTACCGCTTCAGGGAACATTAGTAATAATTTTTGGATTGTTTTATGAAGATATATTTTTTGAAATAATTTATTCAACGAAATGAAAAACGAACATTTATTGTAAAATACGATTATATAATTTAAAAATAACTGTATGTCAAATAATTTAAATTATTTAATAAATTAATTCCTTTCAATAAATTATTATTTTTTATTAAACCTGATACTGTGAAAATATTAAATTAATGAAAAGCTTATGTATAAAATAATTTCTTTCACAACACTAAATCTACACAAAATCAAATTATTTTTTAATTCAAACAAATTATTCCCAAATTTATGTGTGTTTTTGTGTTTCACAAATTGAATAAAATGTGAATTAATGCTTATAATGTAATTAAAAAGTTTTTACACAGTTCAAATCAATGTTATTAACTTATAATTAAAAAAAGATAGTCGCTTTTGCAGGTTTGTTTTGTACAATTGAAACAGTTGAGGTAGTTTAGGTTATAAGAGCTCTAGTAGATGAGTTTTGACGTTTTTAAGTTTTGCGGTTGTATTTTTGCGGTATAAGTTGAAAGACGCCCCTTGGCTGAATAGATAGCCGACTGCAGTTTGGCGAATATTTTTATTGGGGATGTAACCAGATAGAAGATTTCCAGCTATGGTATTTCTAGTAGCTAATTAAATAAGGCTTGCCGATTAACTAGCCCAATGTGATCAATCGAATAACTACGTTGTGGCTAAAGTCTGATACAGGTTATCCTATTTTAGTAGACTTATACAGCCTAAGGGTACGCGTATAGTGAAAGCTGGTTGCTGGTAGCTTGCTGCCAGCGCTGGTGAAGGTCAGCCTGCGAGCAGCAACAAGCTTTCATTATTCGCGTCCAATAAGAGTACGTGAATAGTGAAAGCTTGCTGCTGGTTGTTGATAGCTTGTTACTGACGCCGGTTCGCGCTGGCATCCAACTCTGGGAAACCAGCACCAGCTACTGCTATGCGAGGTATCATTGATAACACAAGGATATTCCTGCTCGCAGGCTGACCTTTGCCAGCGCTGGTAGCCAGTTACCAGCAACAAGCTTGTACCATACGGTTACCCTTCTACGGTCTATCGGATAACTGTTGTCCGTTGTATTATCCTTGATTTAAGTTAAATTAGATTTCCTATCGTTTTATAGCTTTTTGTCTGCTCAAAATTCTGTCGACTATGGCCTCTCGACTAATCAGTCGGATTTTCACAGAGCTTGTTGCAGTTTGTTGACAAGCCAACCAACTGCAGTCTGTCGACTAGTCAGCGAATTGTGGTTTATAGAATAGTCAACCGACTATAGTTTGTTGACTAGCCAGCCTACTGCAGCCTGCTGACTAACTGGTCCATTATGGTTAGTAAAATAGTCAACTGCCTAATATTTGTTGACTAACCAACCAACTGCAGTCTGTCAACTAGTCAGAGGATTGTGGTATGTAAAATAGCCAGCCGATTATGGTTTGTTGACTAGCCAGCCTACTGCGGTCTACTGACTGGCCATTATGGTTTGTAAAATACACAACTGCCTAATATTTGTTGACTAGCCAACCAACTGCAGTCTGTCAACTAGTCAGCCGATTGTGGTTTGTAGTACAGCCAACCGACAATGGTTTTTTGACCAGGCAACCTTGCGGTCTGCCGATTAGCTGATCGATTGTGGCTTATAGAATAGTCAATCGTCTATGATTTGTTGACTTGTTCACCAAATATGGTCTGTCGACTCTTAAGTCAATTATGGTTTCTAGAATAACCAACCGACTACAGTTAACTAGCCAGTCGACTACGGATTTGTAATTAGTTAGACGATTGCGATTTGACAAATGGCTAGCATTATTAACTAATTTGTTTATAAGTCGGTTTTGCGGACCTCTCCCTAAGTCTTGATTCGCATACCAAAGAACTCAGCCCAACGGCCCAGAGAGATCACTGTGGGTTGTCTGTGAACAATTAATAAAATTAATATAGGATAGTATTTAAATGAGCACCAAAATAATGTTAATTTTGTTACTTAACAAATTTATTTAGTCTCTGAAAAAAATATTTGAGCATCAAATAATGGACAGTAAATTTATTGTATGGACAACAATGAAAAATATTTGTCATTAAATATGGCAAAAAAAAGAATACTTGAGTACCAAATATTGTACTATAATTTGTTTAATAGATACTAAAAAATTTAATTTGCCATTTCGTTTCCATATTTTATCATGGTTTATGCGGTGTAAAAATACAAATAATACAGATAATAGTTATTTATGTAATTAGTTTGTAAAAAAGGTATTTTCAATCGACTGCGAATTGTTAGCTGAGTACGAAAATAGTAGAACGAAATTGGAAAGAGTTCTTTACACACGTATTGTATAAATAATAATAAAAAATGAAAACAATTGGGCAATAATTAATGACATTTCACCATTTTGGTATTTAGTACCAAAATTCCACACAAGATGGCACTAATGTCCATAATGTATTAGGTAAAATTAATAAACTAATCTCTACTTCACAAATTAGAGCCTTAATTTTTAATAATATTAATATTATGTATATAATATTATGTAAAGTATGTATATTTTTTTAGTATTTTAACAGCTGATTACTGGTTACCGTGACAACATAAGATGCCCGACCAGTAACTAATTGTTGGTTATTTGTAAATTATTTTTTTAAAGTATTTAAAAAAAGTATATTCATTTACTCATGCCTTTCTTTCACGTGTTTTACAACATGAAAGCGTACATTTGATAGTTTTAAATATAATAAATATATTGATAAATATAATTTATGTAATCTATGCAGTTGTCAGATGTTTCATTTTGGTATTAGTTAGTTTTTTAGTATTCTAATTTAGTGCTCAAACAGTAAATTAGTGTTTTTACATCGTAGCGATAAATATATACCACACTTTTGTCTCTAGAGCTCTGATAGCCTTAGTTGTAATTAGGTTTGCGCAAAATCCACATGGAAAAATGACCTCTATTGCTTTTGAACACACCAGTATACAATTCTATGACGTCAGACTATCACTAAATGACGTCACTTTTTTTTGACATATCTATAAAACAGATCTCCCTTTTTAGTTGTATGTCTGATTCCTATTACCTAGAAAGAGCAATATAAGATAATTATTATAGGTAACAATTATTATGACGTTAAACTGACGTCAACAGCTTAATTAAAATTAGTTCAATTCTTGTATTGTTCTGACTATAGTTTTGTTCTGGGCTTTTGTAACACAACTAACAAGGGAGAGCTTTAGAGAGAGTAAGTATTCGATTGTGCAATTAAAAAAGAAAAAAATAAAACTAATCGATTTTATTCAGTATCCTAAAATAGAATGTATTTTAAGAATAGAACGTTAGTTTTCTTAGATTCGTTTAAAAGTTTTAAGAAAAGAGCTGCCAAATTACGTCAATGCCAAAGAAAAAAGAGTAGATGAAAAATATTCACGGTTTTTTAAATTTTCAAAATTTTATATCTCAAATTGATATGAGATAGAGAACTGTGAATTAGATTTTTCAAATTCACGTACTGCTTATACTCTATTAATTTTCAAGAGTAAAGGAAGTATTCTCGCCGAGTATTCAGATGATCGATAACCGTTAAAAAAGCGTATGGTTCGACCGAGAAGATTATCAAAATGAAGCAATTTCAGTCGTTCAGAAACTGGGAAAGAAATATCGCACTGTTTCGATATTTTTCCGCCCGGATGGGAGTGTTGCAAATGCAAAAACACACATACCTTTATGAGTGTTATGGGTGGTTCGAGCTTCTCGGCCGAAGGTATGGCTAGAACCTTAACTCAGCCAGAAATAAGATTTTCGACTTCGGTCAAATATCAAATACAAATACAAGTTTATGTGCATGTATTGAAATATAGCAAACAAAGATAAAAACTAAGGACATACCTTGGTACGAGTAGTTCAAATACGTTATCGATAGTGTAACAAAATTGTGTGAAACAGATATATATTTGTTTATCGGTTTTCTATCGATCGGTCGGCATCTGAATTCTTTACGAGTATAATAGACCGGGAGCTCATGACAGTTTATGGCCTGCGATTTCATACAGCATGCCTTTTGGGGGAGAGAATATATACCCTGTGACAACAAAGAAAGGTGGTTACTAAACCCCTGCACGCTTAAAAATTGGCATGCGGCCTAAAGGTGGAAAATTTCGGAAAAATTTTGGGTGATTAACATATTCACAAAACTTTTCCGAAATTTTTCACCCTTGGGCCAACGAGGGCTTCATGCCGATTTTTTTATAGGAGTTCTATGACATAAACTTTAATTCTTTTCATAGGCATGCTGCATGGAAACACGGAAAATCATATTTTTTTATTACAAGATCACATGAACGTTGAGCCCTTTGGGACCCTACAAATCGCATGCCTATAATTTTTAAAACTTTAAATTTGTTTAAACTTTCTTTTGATAAAAGGGTAAGCATTATTAAATCAGAGAAAAACGCAAAATTTTGTGCAAGTTGAAATGCAATTTTTCATATAACCGGAAAGAGTGCAAGCGTGCGTTTAATACCCTCCTTTCTTTGTTGTCACAGGGTAAATATTTTCTCCTCTAAAAGGCATGCTGTATGAAATCGGAGACCATAAACTCTCATGAGCTTCCGGTCTATAAACAAGTACATACAGGCGGTAAAGTGTTTTACTCAGAATTTATGTAAAACCAACCGCAATGCAGTTTGCAGCCGGTTCTACGTCCGTTGCTTAGCAACCCAGGAACTGTACGAATTCTGGTTTTTGCGCAAGTGACGTACTAGCCTCATTTTGTGAGCAAAGCATTCTACGTATTCACTGGAGGTTATTGGATAGGGTCGGTACCAGATAAATTAATGAAAAACGATATATACATATCGATCCTTTCCAAAAAACTTCAGTGATCATGCACCAGAGAATGTACTTGTTTAAGTCCGATTACTCTTGAAAATGAATAAAATATAGGAAAAAATAGGCTATAATGCCAAGTGTTTTTGACAGATATTTAGCTGAAAATAAAAACGGTATTTTGGCCTGTAAAAAATAAATTTAAAAATAGATTCTCAACGCTTAGGTGAAGCCCAAAAGCAAACAAGTAATTGATTTCTAGATCTCCGGCTATAGATATGAAAGATACGTGTTCAGCGCGATGTTTTGATCAATAAAGAATCTTTTTTTTATAAATTATGGTTACCGTGGCTTTCTGGTAAGATGGAGCACAAAGATACGTGTTCGAATTCTGACACTACAGTATTTTCACCTTCCGATATTGGTAGACTCAGCCTCAAGTACTAAATACTTAAAATAAATATTTGTAAATAAAAAGATAACAGAACCGGCAGATGTTATGTAGAACAGTACGTATCAACCGAGAACTTAATCGCGGACCGCCAAAATATAATTTTTTGCGTTTATATTTTTACCGAGAAAAACACTACTGCACAGATTGCCACGCGCTTGAAACTAGGGACGAGCGTGCAGCACAAACTGCACTGCACGATACATTCCGAACGATCTTCGTGCGGCACGGAGCACATAGAAACCTTATGCCGAACGTTTCTTGTGTAAATTATGCAGAATATGAAGAGTATTAGCTTCTGCCGAACGCACCTTTTGTATGCCTGAATCATCGATTGCATAGAATGTATCAAACCTCATCGATTTTATTAATCAAAAAGTTTCTAAATTCAGCGATGTAAAATCCGATTAGTAATCAGTTCCATCAGATGACTAACTGTAAAGACCAACTCTATCAAGAGTTATAGTTAGTTATGATCGAGATGTAATTTAACCTACATTTTTAAATTAAATTTATGACGACATCATGTAATCCCAAAATGTTTCTGGAAATCAACAATGCAATATTTATTTACTACTGCTACATAATTGATCATTGCGCAGTTTGTTTTGGTGCGTATTGAATATAATCCTACATTTGAATCATTTAATTAATCAGAATCAGACAAAGAGGATCTATGATTTTGCATTAATTTTGAAAAAATATCAACGCCATGATGTTTGCAATAATTTTAGAAGAAGTAAATTGTACGCAAATGAAACGATCCGTTTCAAATTTCAATGCTAATCATATCGCATCGGTGTCATCGATTACGTCATTGATTGAATGAATCGATTAATTTGCTTATGAATTCTGGAACTTACCCTACATACCCATGCCTTTGATTGCTGGGTGACGTAATTATCATTATAAAAAAAAATCATAATGTAGTCGTAAATTGTTTATAAAGTTTTCGCGGAGCGACTAGATTTTGCCGTGGACTGGTGATTGTGAAATACTGATGTAGACCACGTGTCATTTATATTGTGCTAGAGGTCTAGAAACAAAGAACTTACCTTCTTTGCCCATATGTGTCGCTTAGGTTTTGGGAACCTATTTATTTAAATCTTGGTCATGATCAACAGGGGAAAAGTTGTGTTTATCGGCAATTGGCACCTCAGTAGTGGATAAAACCGTAATCTTCCGATCTTTTAAGGTGCAAAACAATACTTACTCGATAATTATTCACGCTGCGATTTAAACACGAACGAACACTATATATTGACAATAGTGTGTCCGAAAAAAAAATAAAAATATATATATTTTTGTACTTGGCGCATGATATGTTTTTTGTATGTGCCGTTTTAGCTGATTTTTTACAATTTTTGTTTAAATAAACACTAAATTATATTGCCTAAATATGCAATAATAAACTGAAGAAAGGAACTGCAAGCAGAACTACGATAAGTGTAAGTGATATAAATAATAAGTTGCTTAAAAAAAGCTTTCTAAACACAAAAACTTAAAAAGCTTTCTTGCTTTCAGGTTATGATTCTTGTACAATTTTTTTAAATATAAATATAATTTTGTAAGACTAACAACTTTATGACGGGCCTAATTTCTTTAATTAAACAGAAAATAGACTTGATTAAATATTCAAATTAGGAAGGAAATTTTATTTCGTGAATTTTGCGACAAATCTTTAGTGGGTTGAAACAGGGAAGATGCTTGTTTTGAAATCTAAATTTAATGCTGTATAAAAGTGACATATTTCAAATTAATAATAAGATGCAAAATGTAAAATAAAAAATTATATAATAGTTTCAATCATGGACCATAAATTATCAATTTTATTTTGTGTCTATTCTGTTTGTTACCTTAAAGCTTCAGAACAACTGTACCAATTTTGATGCGGTTTATGCCAGCGTGTTGGAGATATGTTTGGAAAGATTTCAAGCTATACAGGGTGAGTAGGAAAGTAGGTGCCAAGCTCCAGGAGTATATAATACACACGTTTTACTAAAAAAACGAAATATTGTAATCCGATTCTGGTTTTCGTTGGTAGTCTTCGATAGTTTAGCCAGGTTTTACTACATATTATTTTTCTGTGTAATATTGTCTTCCATATAGAGATTTCTACAGTCAGTCAGATATATATTGTCAGCACGGTGTACTGTTAGTTTTTTGATCTATGCCTTAAGAGCTTTCTTTTGATACAAATATATTTTAAAATAAAAATTATTTATTCCAATGAAAAAATCGATATTTTTCTGACTGATTTAACTGATCAAAATTTTCTGTTGAACTATTTCCATTAATATACAATAACGAGATTTTTTAAAGATTATTATGTCTACCCCTTCGGGAAATAATGTGGAGGACAAAAGCTTTTCCAAAAATTTCTTGCGAGAAAAAAAAAAAAAAAAAAAAACATACAAATGAATTTCCAAAAATAAAAATTTGTCAGGTTTCATTTGATAACCCATTCAAATTTCAAACAAATATTTATTTTTTTCGTTGAATACTTATTTGTTTATATTTTCCCGCGACGTCCATTTTTATTGATCTCTCGATAGTTTTCCTATATGTCAGTGAAAGAGTTGTACAAGCCTAATTTCAACTTTCAAGGTCCAGCCGTTTGGGCACAATTTCTACTGTGCAGATTGACAGAGAGATTGACAGGCAGACAGACACATGAGTGACGTTATAAGAGTTTTTTGGTCTTATCTACAAAACCCTAAAAAAGGAAAATATACTCCTTTGTCCATTTAATGTTTATAAACAAAGAATTCAAGAAACCCTTTGAGATATTTGAAGTTCCATCATTGCTTATCAGGTTTTTGTATGAAAAATGGCCTGCGATCCAAATAGTTTTTTTTCTTTTCCTTTTTTCGATTACGATGGAATTACGTATTTGCTGATATTTTCACGCGAATATGATTTTCTTGAAGTGTTAGTATTTTTCGTACATACGAGGTGTGTAAATTAAGTAACCGTACTGATTAAAAAAAAAAAAAAAACAATATAATTACAATTCAGTATTGTCTCCCTCAAAATAACTTCCTTGGGAAGCCACACAGCGCTGGAGATGGTTCTTCCAATCTTCATAGCAGTGGTGGAACTCGGATACTGGAATAGCGTTCATCTGGTTGGTTACAGACGTTTGAATGTTTTCGAGTGTCCCAAAATGACATCCCTTGAGGTGATTTTTCAATCTTGTGAAGACGAAAAAGTCACATGGACTCAAGTCAGGTAAATAAGGAGGCTGAGGAGCCACAGCAATGTTTTTACTGGCCAAAAACTCGTTTATTAAAATTGCTGTGTGGCAAGGCGCCTTGGTCAAAATCTGATGAACGGTAGTATGAGTCAAATTCAACTTTTCCTCGATCACTCTCACTGTCAACCGACGATCTAAACGCATATTATCCCGGATTCTGTCGATATTTTCATCGGTTCTTGAAGATGAAGGCCTTCCGCTGCGTGATTCATCTTCAATCAACTCTCTTTCTTCTGAAAATGCCTTAAACCACAAAAAAACCTGGGTCCTTGACAAAACACTGTCTCCGTAGGCCTGCTGAAGTTTTGCTAAAGTATCCGTTGCACTGTGCCCAAGTCTGAATCAAAACCTGATACCACACCGTTACTCGAATGTCACTCATTTTTAGAAAAAACTGTCACCTACGTAAACCATCGGAAATACGTAAATTCTACGTCAAAAGTCGTATTGAAAAGATTAAAATTGGAACTCAAATGCAAAAATGCCAAAGCTTTACTTTTCTGATACTAATTTAATAATGTTTCTTTGGCTTTATAATGTTTTAAAATATATGTTTTAGCCAATTATTTATCTTTTTATTGCCAAACAAATGAAGTAATAATAAATTAAGAATGATTGTTTGAATAACAACCCACATTTGAACTAGTAAAGCCATTCACAATCACAGCTGCATCCAAAACTGCAATTATACTAAATATAAAATAATTAAATTCAATTCGCATAACCTATTTGCGTCATGGTCCAATCACGATTCATAAAAATCTCTCTAAATAACCGTACAAGAATCATACCACCAAAATATAAATTATAAAATATTAATAAAATTTAAATTTACAGTTTTGCAACCATCAAGACCCTCAAGGATATTTTCCCCAAGTTCCAAATTTATAATGATGGAACCAAGTGATGAAATTAAACAACTTAGAGAAGAAAGAGCACAAAGGATTGCGAAGATTAGGGAGTTAGAAGATACACCAATTGAAGTTGATACAGAGGCGAGAATGAAGAGAGAAGCAAAACGCAAAGAGGAAGAGAGGTTAGCTGAAGAAAGGTATAATCGGTAGCTTTTTTTTTTGTCGATGTTGTACAAGGAAACATAAGGCACACAGCATGACCCTGTACATAGAAAATCGAGCACAGTAGACCACTTAAGTATTACCGATTTTTTTACTAACATGGATCTTCATTACTTGTTTGGTTTAATGCAGAATATGGTAATAATTAATACTAGTTTAGGAAACCGTACATATATTTTTAATTAATACATTTTTGTGACAATGTAAACAATAATTGAGATTGTTTCCATGATTCGAGCTAAAAACTCAGCAACAAACCCGATTTTTTTTATTTATTTAGTTATTTATTTATTTATTTATTTATTTATTCTGGAGAGTTGTAAACGGGACATGCCCAACACAACAACTACATTTAAATACAATATACAAAATTTAAAGTATTAAACAAAGTATAAGTAAAACAAGAAAAGATCATCCAAATAAATAGATTTACAACAATAAGTGAGGTTTTTAAGTTTTTAAGTAGCGTCTCCCGTAGCTCCTTAAATATGTATATTGAAAAATAGCATAGAACAAAGAATATATGTTTTTAGCGTTGTGGATACGACAAAGATAACCTTATACCAGGGATTTTTAATATTTTCATTCGCGGAATTTTTTTGTTTAAAACCAAAACAAGGCGAATATATTTACGGAACATTAGTGTTCCGCGGAACATCGGTTAAAAACCACTTATACCTAAGGTACCTAAGTATTTATATTCCCTAAGGTAGTGATATTCAAACTGTGTTCCATGGAACCATGGGATTCCACACAAGGTCCTCCACGAGATTTTTCTTAAACTTAATACAAATTATTTTGGCGTCAGCTTTTTTTTCCGCCTCGCGTATTTTAGAGATGAAACTTTTTTTTTGCTCATTATTTGAATCTTTTTTGTGCTCATCACTTGTATTTTGGAGGTGAGGACCTTTTTTTTGCTCATCACTTATAGTTTGAAGGTGAGCAAAATTTAATAAAATATACTGTATTTCCAATTTTTCTTTTTCAATCTTAGGGTTTACCTCAACTGAAATCTGGTCACCTTACATAGGTATCAACCTTATGTTACTTTTTTTTGGTTCCACGGAATATTGTTAGACTGTAAAGGGTTCCACGATTCGAAAAAGTTTGAAGACCACTGCCCTTAAGCCTGGAACAGAATGCACAGCGCTCTACGCCGTCAGCGCGCCGTCATTTGCGACGGCGTTGCATTAGCGCCGTTGAGAATTTCCGCCTGCACACAATGCAATAATTTTTAACGCCGTCAAAGTGTCACGTGACAACCTATATCTGTGTTTATACGTGCGCTTTCTTTTATTAAAAGTATAATGGAAGATGAAGACTTGTGTGTGATGTTATTTATGTTGTATGCAAGCTATTTATACATACAAACACTTTACCATTCAGTAGAAACTGAGGTTAGGTGTTCTGCGTCAACGTTCAACGGCGTCAAAAGTTGGAAGTTGACGAACATTCAGTATCAACGGCGTTCGAACGCCGCTAGGACGTTACACATTCTGTGCACTTGCTTACGACAGCTTAGTTTTAACTTTCTTCTGACAGATAGCGCCGTCCGAACGCCGTCAACGCGCCGTAGAACTCGTTGCATTCTGTTCCCCACTTAAGGTACGAACACGGAAGCAGATTGGTACCGGCGCCTATAAACTCTTGTTAACATGCGCCGACCAGTGTGATTACTTATCGCCTTACTTTCGTAGAACACTTGGCAGTACTTAATAATAATAAATTTATTTCGTGCCTTTCGGCTTTGAAAGAATTGGTTTACATACTATAATATTTATATATGCAATTCTATGATGCATAATAATTCATTTTGTTCTTCTTTCCAAGACTGCTTTCATCCAGGCTACGCCGCTTTCCGAATCGTCTAGTAGGTCTTCTGTTTTTCGTGGTTCTGGCTGCATTCCTTCACAGTTTCTTAGGTGGTCTATTGTTTCTTGTTCTTCTCTGCAGATTCTACATATTTTATACATTTCTTCCATCCAATAACAGTTTGCCCTCTCCTCGTTGCCACATCTGAATCTTGCGATTACCTTCTGGTTCCTCGTTCCTCCTGCCAGGTATCTGTGTAATCCAGTAGTGGTTATATCTTTGTACACTTTGTTATATGTAGAATCTTTTATTATATTATACTGTTCTTTTAACTGCACTTCTTCATTTCTTTCTACTATTATGTTTGTCATCTGTTGACCTTCTCTTCTTTTTGTGATCTCTTCTATGGAAAAACCGTTCCGTTCGTAATATTTTTCCCGTTTCATTCCCCATTTGGTATCGGTTTTCATATTCTCTCTCTTTCCAGCACTCTTCTAATTTTGTGTTTTCTGTCAATATAACTCCCTCTTCATATTTCATGGCTCTTCTCCCTGTTAGTACTCTTATTTACTCCCTCTTGGTTTCTTCCAGTAGGATATAAGTATTTGTCTGTTGAGTCCTGAATCCCGAGTTTGACTGTATGGGGTCTCGGGTCCGCATCCCGGTCATAGCATGGTATTTGCTACAAAAATTACTAATTTATCCAAAATAAAAATAAAGATATGCTGGTTGATGGCCATCGGTTGCTAAGACCAAAAAATTAAAAGGAAAAAAGAACTATTGGAACATTCCTTATGGACCAAGCCATTTTTTATGAAGAAATTTCAGTAAATCGGAGCCGATAACAATCTTTTTACTTGTGCACTTCTTTTTATTTGCATGTTTATCGTACCTTTATATTGGGTTTAAATGTCTGGTCACAAGTTTTCTTTGTCCTATTTCATTATCAATGTAATCCTGACCAATTTAGTCATTTAGATGGGCTGCGTTAGGCGCAAATAGCCTTTGTTGGTGTGCGCCAAAAATTTTAACTAACTAACTAATCCTGACCAATTCTGTACCATATTCTGCAAAATTTTACTAATTATTTTATTTTAATTTTGCTTTATTAATTTTTTCAAATATCAAGAAAAATAAGATTTTATTTGCAAAAACTGTATATATTGAAACATTTTCTTTTATATTGCATATAATACATCGAGAACAAAAGAATTTCCTTATAAATCGAGGAAAAATTTAGGTCAAAACATAAAATGCTTCTGAGATAATCCTTTGTAAACCTCCGTAATCTCTTGTAAAATATTTATAACCACCTGTAAAGCGTCTAAAGACAGAGCCGTATTTTAATATTTAAACAAAATTCAATTTACTTTCACGAAAATATGCTATTTTTGGTTGTTTTAAAATTATATTTATACTGACTGTGATTATTTACAGAGCGCTAGCCGAAGAGAATGCCAAGAAGAATGCTCAGGCAAAGAAAGATGAAGCTGCTCGTCAAGCTGAGCTTGCCAGACAGGAAGCTTTGGCAGCTCAAGCTGCATCTGAACGCGCTGCCAAGTTAGAGGCGGCCAAGAAGGAAGAAGCAGCGAAAAGGGTAAGAAAAATTAATTGACACAACAAAGAGGAAAATAAAATGACAAGATTCAATAATGTAACGTAAAGTCAGCAGATCAACTTTGTGAAACTGTTTGATATTTAAATCTGGTTTTTAAATTTTTGGTTAAGTTTCATTATATTAAAACTATATTCATTTAAAAGTTGCAAATGCCAGATGGTCAAATTCCAAATAACATGTTAAATTAGTAAAACATAAGGATTAATTTCAACTAATTATCAAATATTTTGAAATGTGGCATTTCTCTATCATTTCAAGATGATATCTCTATGTATATAAGAATTAACGTCTGTCTGTATGTCTGTATGTCTGTCTGTCTGTCCGTATATGCGCTTTTTACTCGAGAACTGCTGATCCAATTTTTTGCAGTTTTTTTTTTCTATATGCATCAGCATCTACGTTTTATTAAAAATATCTCTGTAGTTCCAAAGTAATTCCCTAATACCAATTGTGCGCGATGGGACAAAATCTATGTCCTTTGTTCATATTTAACGCATTTTCTTGAAATTGTAGACCATTATATTTCTTCAGTGGCATATTTGGTACCCTAACCAGAATTGAATTTTTAAAATAGGTTCAGTAAATTTGGTATTTGGAAATCTGTATTCTCATATATATATATATTTAAATTTTCTTGGAATTTTTAGTGGCAATAAAAGTAGCTATGTTGCAAGTCCCCAAAATATGTAGGTCAATAATAACGAATTGTTCCAGCGCGAAACCGGGTAGGGCAGCTAGTTATAAATATATAGTCGCGAGTAAGGAGTAAGGAGGCACGAGGAACGCTTTAACGCAAGATCTGACAACACTGGCGTGTAGCTTGATTCTCCGACTACAAATCCCCACCACTCCGAGCTGTCTGCGACGCTTAATCTTAATTTGGTAGCCTTCTGCGATGTACCTTCACTACCGCCAGGTTACGAGTGCGTTACGTTCTGTGATTCGTTTTTTGTGTGCTAAGGACATAAACATTTATCGACAGTTATGTAAAGTGTATGGACATCAAAAATGTGTAAAAATGGTGCAATCAGTTTTAAAACGGACGTACAGACGTCCATAATGAACAGCGTGCCTGACAGCCATCGGTTTCGGACGAAATGATTGCAAAAGTGGAGAGGTATAACGTCACACACACCCCTACAGCCCGGACCTAGCACCAAGTGATTATCATCTCTTTCCTACGTTGAAGTCACACCTGGGTGGGATGAATTTCAGGACCAACGAAGAGTTGAAAGAAGAGGTCTTACGCTACCTGCGCGCCGCGGATAGAGAGTTCTATGACACGGGTATACGAAAAATGCTACACAGCATGCAAAAGTGCATCGATCGCAACGGGGATTATGTAGAAAAATAGTAGAAAGTCCAGGCTTTCCAACAATGTATAACTTATTGCAAATGAACGTGTTTTTTTTGTGAAAAAAAAAAAAAAAATGGGACCTTATTTTACGGACAACCATACGGTACATATGAAGGTTCAATTAAGTTCTACTTTTATCAAAAAGTAATTGAGGAGCTTTCTACCAAAACTGAACATGTCCACTATCGACCAAAATGCTTTTTTTGACGGATTCTGGTTTATTTTCCAAAACTACACATCATACTAAGCTACTTTGTTAAGAAAAGTGATTATTTTTCACCTAGAAAAGCGCTCAAAATACGGGTTTTCTGACAAAACTTGACATGTGCTTAGACAGCAAAATCTCATTATTTTCTATATTGTTTTTACCAAAAGTGAACATGTCCCACATAACCTTAATTGATTCTTTTTTCAAATCTAAACATGTCCATACGCTCGTTGAACTGGATTTTTATTTATTTTATTTCTCTTGTTCGCCGATAGATAGCATTACAATATCTATCCAGACATCTGTTCATATCTCAAGCGTCGCATAGATCCTGTTGCGGTCGCTTGTTGTCATGCGTCACTTTTCCTGTCTGGGGCCATACCTTTATACCCGCTGACCGGACCTTTGGCAAAGTTGAAAAGAGACTAGCAGTGAAGAAGTAGTGGATGAAAAAGATCATCTAGAATGTAACTAGATGGAGACCAACCTCATGTCCACTCCTAATTCACTCCTGTAGCCGGTGTACCCTATTATTATATTTTTTTGTTTCTTTGATTTGATTTTCGTTTAGTAACCCACCTGATTTTATAATAATGCTAAGGTTCTAGTGAAGAAATTTACTGACGTATTTAGTAAAAAATAATTTTAAAAAATTGTTTCGTATTTTATTGCTCCTAATCTAATATTTTGCATAATATTACAGAGTGCTTGACATAACTTTTTTTTTTTCAAAACTGAACATGTCCGTTGTTTTCTAGCAAAGCTGAACATGTCCATCAAACTAATGCTAGTTACGGTGGAACCGCTAATCATTAAATAATGATTAAAAAGCATACTACTATTGGACATTAAACTAGTACAATTAGAGTTTTACCGAAAAGAAAAAAAAAACGTAGACTCTTCCAGCAGTTTAAAGCACTTCCTGCAAAATATTTGAAAGTGGACATGTTCAGTTGTGGTAAAAACCTCCTCAATTGTTTGTTTGCAAAATTTCAAGCAGCAAAAGAAGTTTTTGCTAATTCACAAATTACGTCTGAATTTATCGATGTCATTTCTGAAACCCTTAAATTCATAAATACGAATAAAAACTATTTTTTATTCGAATTCGGAGATTCTACCATAAAGAAAGTGGATGTATAAAAACTCAAAAATAACTCGTGCGTGTGTTAAAAAACGCTTCCTAGCCACCGTAGACCACTGCGCAGTGTAAAATCCAGAAGACACTGAGACAAACCCGGGCAGCCGTAAACGCTGTCGGTGAACTCAAATAAGCTTACTTTCAGTATACTTCTAAGCTGACTTATACAAAGTGTCTCAAAAGAAATTTTATATTTAGTGGATCGATTAAAAAAAAAGTAAGCCGTATATAGAAAAAATGTTTATTAATTATTAAAATACACTTTTTGGGGATTTATTTCTTAAAAATAATATCGTCTAAATGTAGACCCTCGCGTTCTCGGCACTCATTTAATCGAACAGTAAAATTACTTTTGATGTCTCGGCAGGTGGACTCAGGGATGGCTGCCATTTCGTGACGGATATTTTCTTTCAAATGCGCCAGTGAAGTCGGTTTATTGGCGTAAACTTTAGATTTAAGATAACCCCATAGGAAAAAGTCCATAGGGGTTAAATCTGGACTGCGTGGAGGCCAATTTATGTCACCTCTCCGGGAGATCAATTTGCCTGAGAAAATTTCACGAACACGTGGCAGAGACATATTGGACGTGTGTGAAGTTGCTCCGTCCTGTTGGAACCATGTTCTTTGGTTATAGCCAGGAAAGTTTTGCAGTTCAGGTACCAAGAAGTTGTCTAACATCTCCACATAACGCTCTGAATTCACTGTAATTGCACGCCCCCTTTCGTCTTCAAAAAAGTAAGGACCGATAATTCCTCGCGCCGACATCGCAGCCCATACGGTCACTTTAGGCGAATGTAGGGGTTTCTGATGTTTGCGTTTCGGATTCGTTGCACTCCAGTAGCGGCAGTTCTGCTTATTTACGTGTCCATTAAGATGAAAATGAGCTTCATCCAAAAACAAAATGTTGGTAAACGTTGAAAATCGCTCAATCACCTGATTTACGAAATTAAGTCTCTGACTGGCATCTTGGGGCTTTAATTCTTGCACCAATTGAATTTTGTAGGGGTGCAGCTTTAGGTCTTTGTGCATAATGCGATGTAATGATGATCTATGCACATTTAAAGCACTTGCGCGCTTCCGAATTGAAAGGTTCGGGTCGTCACGAACAGACTGATTAACATTCTCCACGTTTTCTACCGTTCTTGATGACCTAGGTCGCCCGGATTTTGATTTATCCAGCGTTGTACGTCTCTTTAAACTTTTTAACCCAATGTCGAATGAGAGGAATGCTTGGCGCATCATTTAAGTGGCGAAAACCTCGAATACTGCAGAATTTTCTACGCGCTACAGTCGCCGAATCACCGTTTTTGTAAAACTCTCGCACGCATAACGCGCGATCTGCTCCCGACAAACGCTCCATAGCGATTGAATTCCCAAAAGCCAGGCTGCCGATTGACATAACCCCCGCGCCCCTCGGATACGTTGCGTTCACGCAGTAAGCTAAATAAATATAAAATTTCTTTTGAGACACCTTATATCACACTCCCTGGCATTGCTGTGTACTCGACGTAATCCGTTGTAGATATTAGTTTTAATATTCGGCTTAAGATTTTTCAAAAAAAAAAAAAAATCCGCCTGATTGCGCAACGTATGTAGTGCATCCCTTGGTTCCATGGGCATCACGCCACTGAAAGCATATCTAGGAAGGGGTGGCAGTTGGGGGGTCAATTCAGAATGTGGGGGAGCACTGCCTATAGTTCCCACTTCTTTTGTCCACCTTACATAATCAAATGATTGAAATTTAACAACTACATATATTTGTTACTTTCGGACATATGCTCCCTTTTGATGAAAGAAACATTTTTCAATAAGCCAAACTTATGTAAGTATTGAAATGATATGACCCAGATGCATTCAGTTCATCGATTTACATCTGGCTTTCATTTAATCTAAAATTAGTTTACTGTGGAAATTGAAATTGTGGTAAAATTCAGTTTCAGTTTTACTATATTAATATTAAATTCAAGGATATCATATCCTAACAAAACAAATTAAAAACAAATGAATACCAAGAGTTTTCTTCTATAAACAAACCGTATTAAATTCCAGAATAAAATTCCATGAATCTAGATATAATTATTTGAGTTCTCGTAAATCGTATTTAATGCTATTTGTTTGCGCATAAAAATAAAACTGAAAAAATCTATTTACAATTTATTTTATAAATGTGTTCTTGTAAGATATATCAGAAATTTAGAACAATTAATTTTTAGGATTTCGTAGATACAACAACGAAACCCTTATAGGGTAGACCGGGGACAAAAGTAACACTACAATAAATGGGCTATCTTTTTAAGTTTTTACAAAAACTAAGAAAGATTTTTTTTTGGAACAAACTGTTTTATTGCTTTTCAAAATATTCGCTTTAATATTTATACACTTTTGCATGCGTTTAAACCAATTCTCCAAAACATTTTTTCCACTCTGAAGTTGGTATCTCAAAAACATGGTTTTCGAAGGCTTCAACAGCTTCTTGAGGTGATAAAAATCACTGTCCACGCATTTTTTGTTTGACATTGAGGAACAAAACAAAAGTCGTTAGGTAATAAATCAGGTGAATACGGGCATGAGACATTAATTCGATGTTTTTTTCCTTGAAATAATCAATTGTTTGACGTGCTGTGTGGGAGATTACATTGTCATGATGAAGAATGATGCGACGTTTTTGGTTGTTTTTCCTGATTTTGTTGATGACTTACAAACAAATTGTTGTATACTATTCAGCATTAATTTGTCTCCGATCCTCTAAAGGATTGCGACATGTTCAGAACAACCGAAGAAACAAGCGATCATTTTCTTGGAAGTGCTTAGTGAACAAAGAACTTTTGTGGGTTTCGGTTCATGTTGAAAGACCCAAACAGTGGATTGCTTAGTTTCCCGTTCATATGAATAAATCCAAATTTCGTCACCTGTAACGATGTTGTATACGGATTTTGCTGTACCTAGGTTGAATTTTTTTAGCATTCCCTTACACCAATCAACACGAGCCTTTTTTTGAGCTTCGGTCAAATTATGCGAAAACCATCGGGAACAGATCTTTTTCACAGCTAAATGTTCATGCAAAATCGAATGTATTGTAGGCTGCGATATACCAAAGGATGCCTATATCTCACGGTAAGTCACATGCCGATCTTCTTCAATCATTTTGGGTACAGCATCGATGTTTTTTTGAATCACAACCGATTTTGGTCGACCTTCACGAGATTCATCACTGACGGACGCATGACCACGATGGAATTCTGTAAACCAATTGTAAACAGTCTTTTTTGATGATGCTTCATTACCAAAAGTTGAACGAAGCGAATCTATGCATTGTTGTTGTTAGGCCTTTACTAAAATCGTAAAAAACCATCCAACGAAAAGCTTCACGAGTAATATTTATTTTTTCACAAACTTGTTTTTTTAACACTCACTATCAACAAACTACTCAGTCAATTTATAAGCTGCACCTGATTTCACAATAACAAATGTCAAATTTTACGAATATAGTAATGACACATTTCAATATTGCCATCTAGTGGTGGTTTGTAAAAACATAAATGGTAACTCTCGTATTAGTCTTGCTTTTGAATTCCTAGATTGACATTACTTCTCTCCAATATTTCTTAATATCTTTATTTTAATTCCACGTGCCAATATTTTTTTCGTTCTTCTTTCTAATCGTTTCCTGCATATTGAAGAGTCGTGACGCTTGTACCTACAGAGTCAGTTTGTACAATCTCGCACCATTTCTGCCGGTTTTCTGCATTCCTGAGACTGGCTTCGCGTTTACACCCAGTATAGTTTTTTATTTGGTTTTCTTTTCGAAATTGTTTCTTGGGTGGGTTTCTTTAGTTTTGCCCTGGATGACCAAAGTCCTGAGTGAGTCAAGACTGTGTGTGAAATACTGGAAGATTCTTTGATGAACTCGAGTGGAAAACCTGGTTGGCATTTGGATTTCTTCTATAATTTAAGCATTAGTACGCATTGTGTTCCACGGTATTCGCAATATTCGCCTTCAGCACTACAACTCTAAGAAGTCTAGCTTACTCTTGTCTATTGCTTTAAATGTCCAGGATTCCGCAGCATAAGAGGGCAATTGGAAAGACCAGAGATTGGACAAATTAAATTTTTGTCTTCAGCAAGATGTTCTTGTATTTCCATATTCTTGTTAGTTTAATCGTAACAGACTTGGCTAGAGGAACACGATATTTTATTGGCTCTGTTCATCCACCCTGGCTAAATAATAGGTTCCAGGTATATTAAACGCTCCATGAGGTCTATTCAAAGCAAATGACTTAGTAGTGGGCCAGTGGTTAGTGGAGTTTCATTTTCATTACTTCATGTATTTGATATCTGACCGAATTCGAATCTTATTTCTGGCTGAGTTAAGGTTCTAGCCATACCTACGCCCGAGAAGCTTCGGACCACCCCGGGCCAGCGATTAGAGATCATTAGCTTAGTTTTTGATCTGTTTACTCGTAAGCCTAGTTCTTCACTTGTCAACTCAACTTATAGTATCATTCTTTCAATTTCATCCTCATATTTAGCAATGAGCGTGGTGTCGTCTGCAAAACATAAGCAATATTAAATAAATGAAAATGAAAATAATTTCGTTTGCAAATTATCAGCGTGCTAAAATATTTTCGCGTGCTGTCCAAGCACATGGTCAAATATTATAAGTAGATACAATTTGAGTGAGTGGAATTTGATTATGTTATTTATTTCAGGCCGAAGAAGAAAGAAAGGCTGCGGAGGAATCTCGCTTAGCTGCAGAAAAAGAAGCCAAGGAAAAAGCCGATCGCCTAGCTAAAGAAAAAGCAGAAGCTGATCGTATTGCTAAGGAGAAAGCCGAAGCAGAACGTATTGCCAAAGAAAAAGAAGAAGAAGAAAAAAGGTTAGCCGAAGAAAAAAGATTAGAAGAAGAGAGACAACAACTGTTGCGTCTCGAGGAAATTGCTCGTCAAGCCGAAGAAGAGAAGGAAAAAGAACTGGCTCGTCAAGCTGCCGAATTAGCCGAACTTGCCAGACAAGAGGCTGAATTAGCTGAACAAGCAAGGAGAGAAGCTGAACTTTCTGAATTAGCCAAGAAGGAAGCTGAAATTGCTGAACAAGAAAGACAAGAAAAGGAAATGGCGGACTTAGACAGAATTGAAAGAGAAGAACATACCAGGTAAAAATCAAAATATGACAAAAATAAAAATAAATAAAAAAGATTGTTTAAATACTGCTGGCTTCCAAATAAACAAAACACATTAAACACAAGGATTTACACATTTTTTTTTTTCTTTTTCTTAAAATTAAAATTTATTTTTTAGCGACGATGAATCAGAAAATGTACATGTATCTTATACCATCCGCACAAATTATAGGTAAGATTGGGAGTAAATCTTTTTACTGACAGCCAGTTCTACATAATCAGTTAATCAACAGTTAATCTACATTAATCTACGTTAATCTTCTACGGATAACATCTTAAAGCGCGTACTGACTAGAGTATTTGTGCGCGTAAAATTGCTCAGGTGAGTTCGAGGTACAATTTGTGTGCGCGTACACTAATACGCGCACGAATGCTATCCGTAGCTTGTCGGTTCCACCCATAAGATCAAAGAACTTGTGCGCTCAGTGTGTACGGTTTTATGCAGTCATATAATTGTGCGCGTAAATATAAGTAAACACAAATAAATATTCAACATGGAATGGAATAAAAAGGTATTGCATGCTGGTAAACATATTGCATATTGCATATGTTACATATTGCATACATGTTACATATTGCATATTGCATACTGATGAATCCCCAGTTGCAAAAAACGTAGGGTTATGGCTAATCGTTCTTTCACGGGTACAGCCCTTATAAATCTTGTCTTTCTTCCCAATTCTGTGATCAACTTATTAACGAGTAGTTCAAAATCTGCCGCTGACATTCAAACAAAATTTTGAAATTGTCCACTAACCTCTTGGATTTGTAGTTTTGTTAGCAAACTTGAACCATTGTATATTTCCCTGCTTCTATATAGTTGTGTCATCCACCACCGTTTGTTTTGTTTTTTCTTTTTTTTACTAAGTATACTATGACCGCATTCAGCAGACTCACCAATGAGTTACCGGTTGGTAATTTTTTTCCTGTATGCATACGTTGATCTACCGGTGAGTTACCGTACTTACTCACCGGTGGCCATTTTATTAACCGGATTTCATTTACGGTTAGTTGCTCACTGGTGGATATTTTGATAGTTATATCTATAGTAACAAAGAATCAAGCACAAAGCAAGTAAAAAAATTATGGAATTGAGTATTAAGTCAGTTTATTTAGATTGTGAGGAAACGTATATAAAGCACATGTAATTTTAAAATTACTGTAAAAGCTTACATTCAAAATTTACTGTCATTACAATCTGTCATTGTTTAGATATTGTAGTTTTCATATACGCCGTTCGACAAAGCTGCCAAAAAATATGCATTCAGTAAAATTCACTGGTAAGTTTGTATCGGTAAATCACCGATTAGTCTTGAGAAAATTTGCATACACAACTTTCTGGTTTGTGCGCGTAAAATCGCGCTTCACGTATTTCAGTTTTATACACGCACATATTTATTTAAAGTAAGTAGTGTCAACGATGGCAGAAAGTAATGTTGTTGCCTTAATAAGGGTAGCGTACATAGTAATGCATTTTCTTAGTAAAAAAAAAAGAAAAAACAACACAAATGGTGGTGGATGACACAACTATATAGAAGCAGGGAAATATATAATTGTTCAAGTAAGGATCTCATAATACAGAAGATATTCTTAATAGTCATCAATGAGTTGTAGGGCCGACTCATTACTCTATTTCATGTTGAATGTTTACTGGTGTTTACTTAAATTAACGCGCAAAAATATATGACTGCATACAACCGTACACACTGAGCGTACAAGTTCTTTGATCTTATCGGTTGGACCGACAAGCTACGGATACCATTCGTGTGCCGAAAAGTGTACGCGCACACAAATTGTATCTCGTACTCACTTGAGCAATTTTACGCGCACAGCGTTCGTGCGCGTACAAGTGCTCTAGTCAGTACTCGTCTTTACACAAAATCTTTATAACAAAATTAAAACATGTGAAAAATTTACAAAATTTTCTATTATTAATCTGCACGGTCTTCAACTAATGAATTTGAAATACTGAAACCACGACATTATTCTGAAAAGACAAAAATAACAAATAAAATCAGTGAAACTTACTGAGCATTTATTTTATTTATACTTTTAAGTTGTTTGTTGAAGAAACTTGCCAGTATCTTTTCATTTTGCTCTGTTTTTTCCTGTCTCACCAGTTTTCTTTTAAATGGTTTCAGTATGGATGAATTCATTTTAACTTCTCACTTTCTTTACATTTGAGTTCAATTATAATGATTCAATTTTATAGAGCCAGAGATGAAGAAGCCATTGCTGAAGCAAAGATGGAAGTTGAAGAAACCCATGCTCATGAAGCTGTAACTAGCAGCGATGAAGCAGCACATTTTGGTACAAGTGACGAAGAGAAGAGCCCAGAAGAAGATGAACCGGTTGTTGAGGAACCGGTAACCCCTGACGTTCAACCAATGCACACTCAGGACACTTCTGCTGAAGAAGTTATTTCTGATACCGATGAATAAGAATATTATTACTATAGTCTGTTTCATGTAAAAATATAACGTTTAGAATATACACAGTTCCACACAAAAAATGACACCTTAATTTAATCCAGAATTAAAAAGCAAACTTATTTTCCTAAACCATTGCTATAAATGAATATAAAAATTAAATTCAAGTAAATTTAGTATTCTTCTGACAAACAGAAATATTTTTTAATAAATCATTTAGTACGATACACAAAATAGGTATAGTCAATTTTTTTAACAGATGGTGCACACCCTAGCCTAGATTTTGTTATAACAATGCGTTTTATTAGGTCAGTTGCTACCTTACGTCTTACTGCAAGACGCGGCTGTATTGACGCGGCGTTAAATTTATTACTGCGGCTGTAATAAATTAAGCCAAACTGCCAATTCAAACGTACTACAGAAAATATTGACGCCGCCGTAAACCGTAGACGCAAGGTAGCGAAAAGAACAGATCTATTGTGACTTACGTCGTCTGCTATAATATTTTGACTTACGTCTAGCTCCAAAAATCGGACTATAATCGTCTACTATCGTGTTGAAAATATTCTAAAGTTTATACCACCCATGCAATTCTACAATGTGCTTCACAGTCGAATAAGTTGAATATTCTATTGGTGTTAGCGACGTATTAATTAACATATACTTCAGCAGATATAGTTTTATTTTGCTATTACTTTTCGTCGATATCCATCAAATCAAGACGTGTTGGTAACCCGTACAATATCTTGTCGTTCCTTATAATACAGTCGAACAGTTCAAGAATTGATACGGTGTTGTGCAATATTTTATTTGAGCAGATAATTTAACCCACTCTTGCTTCTCGTTGTTCAAAAATAGTACACCGTCTTCTGTACTTTTTGAATGTATTATACAGTCGACCATTGTAAGAATCAATATGCGGTAGCGAAGTATTATTCAATATTTTATATGTCTAGATGTAATGCTATCTCACCTTTGCTTTCCGTCGAAAGTGGATTTGTATCGGCGTGCTGCACTGTTTAAAAACTTGTTCCTTCTTTTAAAAATGGTACTATATAGTTCACTGAAAGAACTGGTAAGAAGTAGTGACGATTTCTTGCGTAGATACTTTATCATTCACATTCACTTTCCGTTTATAAACCCTCTGAAAATTAAAAAAAAATACCGATTCTTCTGTAATTGCGGTAGTATACAATCGACCAGCGTAAGAACTAATATGCGGTAGCTACATTTTATTTAATATTCTATTTGGTCAGATACAAATTCACCAACCTCCTGCTTCTCTAGAGGCTCGTCTTCTTAAATTGGCATTGCGTTGAAGTTAATTGGAATTTAAAATACAGATTTAAAATAAATGGTTTTGAAATTATTTAATATAATTTCTTCTTTTATATTTTAAGACAGAATACATATATATACATTTTGAAAACGTTGTATTTTTACTTGAAATTGTAATTTTTAATAATCTTTTCATAATCTGCTCTTCCATAAGATCCTATTCAGTTATTTATTGCATTAAATCACTGTAAGGAGGATAAAATAATTTCATTTTCTTATGATTTTTGTATTTTCTTTTTTCGTATTTATTGTATTTATTGTTATTAAGATTCACTCATTATATAATTGTTCATGTAATATATTTATTATACGGCAAAACTGCCTTTTGTTGTTAATGTTCTAATCTTAATAAAATCACCAATAAATGTAATTACTTGTTTTCTTTTTTAATTAATTCGTAAGAGACAACTTATTACTAACACCTCCTTCGCACGGACCAGTAAATATAGCTTTCGCAGATACACACGATTGACGACAAAAGGAACCATTTTTTCGAAATTATATGCAGAATTAGTGAGACAGCCAGAGCAGCGTACATCAGGATGAAGAAAATATTCTGCTTTCATGATCTACAAATTATTGTAATGCTACGGCTTTTTAGTTCTTCTCAATGACGTAGAAACATGGTTGACCGATGCTATATCATATAAAAATTTAGAGATTTTCCATTTTGGAATTATTGATGTATTTTAAAATTATTACTTATACATATAAATTACTGCTGTCGACAGGTACATAGTTATTTAGTTAATTTTTTTGGCGCACAGCAACAAAAGCTATTTGCACCAAACGCAACCCATCTCGGACAGGTAAAAAGGTTAAGTAATAATCTAAGCCTAATAACTCTAATCTTTTGTATTATATACAAAAGAATAAACATATTCATAAAATAAAATAGAAAACAATAAAATGCAAAACATATAATAATAGAACAATAAAAGATAAGGTAAGGTATGTCAAATGTAAAATAAATAAATTATTAGGTCGTCAAGGATGAAATTAGCAGAAAAAAAGGCAAAGTTGGTTGATAACGTACAAATATAAGGAATTATTTTATTCATCAAAGTATGCACCCATATTGTCCATACATTTTTGCCATTTAAGCAACAGGTTGTTCAGGCCGGTGGTATAAAACCCTGGCGGACGGGAGTCAATGAATTCCTGGAAAGCCAATTTTACAGCATTGTCGGAATTAAACTGTTTTCCTATTAAAAAGTTGTCGAAATTGCGAAAGAAGTGGTAGTCAGTGGGGGCTAGATCTGGTGAGTATGGAGGATGATGAAGAAGTTCCAACTCCAATTCCTGTAGTTTTGCCACAGTCATTTTGTCAGAGTGCAGTGTGTGGTTTAGCGTTATCATGCAGTAAGATAGGAGTCGATCTGTTGACCAATCTAGGCTGTTTTTATTTAAGTTTTTGCATCATTTCGTCCAGTTGGTTGCAGTATATTTCTGCTGTGATCGATGAACCAGTTTTTTTTGTTTTGTTTGGTTTTTAAGCTTTTTGATTTTTACCTGTACGAAATTTGGCGAACCAATTTGATATTGTCTGCTGCGTAGTAACACTAGAGCCAAATACACTATTAATGTTTCGCGCGGTCTGTGATGCCATAATTCCACGGAAGAACTCATATTTCATAATAGTGCAAATTTCTGACCGTTCCATTTTCAACAAAATTAATTTTAAAAAAAAGTTTTTGATATTTTTTAGAGCATACAATGATTTCCTTAACTAATTAAGGAAAAATCTCGCCTAAGCGAGATATGTAACTTTCCAAAAAAAAAAAAAAAACAGCACGGTAAAATATTAAGCCAAAGTCAAATAATAAGCTGTTAAAGTTGGCAGTATTATTAACTACAAATTTGATCCCTGACGACCTGATATAAGTAAAATTTTATAAAAATCCATACATGAGTTTAGTCTATTTTAATGACGTAAAAGCTAGTCATTCAGATTATAGTAGCAATTTTTTATTAAGTAGTCAACAAGCTGACATTTAAATGTTTTAAGTGATCCACAATATTTAAGGTGTTGCGACAGATTGTTACATATTTTCTTTGATAATATGGCCGGGTTGTTAGCTGTAATTGCAAATTTAGTTTTAGGTCATTGTAAATGTGCCTTGTCCCTCATGTTTTATGCATGTACCTATATATCTCACCTTCTTTTATAATCTGAAAATTTTTGTCGTACATATACACAGGCTTGATACACATACCTGGTATAGTCAATATCTTAAGATTTTAAAAAATAGTAACACAGGATTTTCTTTGGCTGCAACCCATTATATTGCGTAGAATACGGTTTTGTAGCTAAAACAGTCTGATGAGTTCTGAACCTGCGCCCTAATAAAGTATACCATATAAAATAGAATATATATTTGCAAAATAATAGGTTCTAACTACTTCCTTTAAAGGAGAAATGCTGTAGAACACCTAGACATGGAACATTCAATAAAATACACTGGAATTTAGTAATCAAATAATATTGAGCATAAACGTCCAAGATATTTTTACAAAGTTATACAAATTCAATTACTCATTGGTAACTATAGTTTTATCATTTCAAATATATTTACTATGTAGTTAGCGTCTTCCAATATCCTTACTACATGTCTTGGCTATAATTTTTAGTTTCCAACATTCTTGGGATATCCTTTTGCACAAAAAGTCAATTTGAGTATCCCAAGTAAGATGCTGGTCCAGCTGAATACCCAGAAGTTTCTCAGATGCAACTTGTACAACAGATTTCTTATTTTTAATCAACTGTCTAACATTACCATTCAATTTACTTTTACAAAAATTCCTCGAAGTTCTATACGTAACTCAATTAAATTTCCAATAAGATGTTTTTAAAAATAGTATACATCACGCGAAACATTTCTGTAAATAGGGTTGCATAAGTATTCTTTTGCAGTGTAATCGCTTTGTGGTGCAAGATTAATTGCTTCATCGATTCTAATCAAAGACTTATTGAATAAAGAAGTATCGTAATTCCATGACCTATTTCTTCACAAGACCTTGTTACTAATTGTTGACATAATTGCGACGATAAGGGTAAATAAGGCTTAATTATTTGGAATTTGCTGGATAATTTGTAGATTAGGGTTAGAAACACACAAGAGACGCTTTAGTTGGAATTAATTATGGTAAACTATAAATCAAACAAGTCCTCAATAGATCAAATATAAGAAATACAAGCTGCTGTACCCGTGCTTCCTACAGTTTTTGTTAAATACATATTTGTTGATAAGTGAGATATTTATTTTATTTTTTATTTATTGATTTGTTGAGTTATAAACACGACAAACCCAAAAAATACAACTAGATCATACATTATAACTTACAAGATAATAACAATAGATAATATAAATTTAAAAGAAAATAACATAGATAAATACATACAGCCTTGGATAAATGTATGGAGCACCCTACGTTTTATTGAGTTTTAGGATCATTACAGGAAAAATGGTAAATAAAATAATACATACAGCCTTTAATGACCACTTTAATCAAAATTATTAATATTTTGTGGTACCTCCTCGTGCTTTAATTACCGCACGTAGCCTTTTAGGCATACTGTCCACAAGTTTTTTACGTACATCGGATTGTACATTGAACCATTCGTCCACAATAATTTTCTTCAATCCTTATTTAGATTTGCATTTGTCAAGAGACACCTCTCAGAATCGACCATAAATTTTCAATTGGCGATAAATCTGGTGACTGAGGGGCCATGCAAAAAGTGGCATATTGTTTTTGGAAACCGATTCATTTGTTGCTTTGGCTTTGTGACAAGGGGCATTATTTTGTTGAAAAACATATTCTGGATTGTCTTCATCAAATAATTTTAATATTGATGGCTCCAAAACTTCATTAAGCATGGTAATATAACGAGCAGAATAATGCGTCCCTCGCACAAAAAGATTTTGCTATGATGATGCTACCACCACCAAATTTGACCGTAAGGATGATGCTGTCAGGATGAAAAGCTTCACTCGGCCTACGTCTTACAAAGATGGCTCAAGGTTGTCCAACAAGCTGATCCACGAAAGAAGAAAACAAACTTTAACTTTGTAAATTTATAGTAAATTAAATTTTATATTTTTAGTGCAATAATTGCTTAGAAATTTATTTTTCTCTTAAATTCGTAAGTACATTAAACCATTACAATGCTTACTTCTATATTGGACTCATCAGATCAAATGATTTTTGCTCATTCATCAGGTGTCCAATTTAAATGTTTTTTGGCCCACTCAAGGCGAAGTTTTTTGTGTCGCTTGGTCAACAGTTGTTTACGGCGAGCTCTTCTTCCATGCAAATTAGATTCCTCTAGACGTCTTCTAATTGTTCTAGAAGAAATTTTAACTTCTCTATGCTCCCACAAATTACCAACCAGCTCTTTTGACGATATTTAGCGTTTACGAAGAGCACATCTCTTTATAAAACGTTCATCTCTGGAAGTGGATGCACGTTTTCTTCCGGTTTTTGGTCTGTTTTCATATGTTATCAGTATCAGAACCTTTTGATGATAATTTTTACGGCTTTTCATGAACATTCCATTTTTTTTTTTGAAATCTTCACCTGCCTCTGTCCTTGTAAATGCAGCTATACAATTTGACTCCTTTCTGCCACAGTGAGTTCACGTTTTTTAGCCATAATATAAAAATATATTATGGTGCTTCCTTACCAAAAGTTGAACAAAGCGAATCTATGCATTGTTGTTGAGTTAGGCCTTTAATAAAATCGTAAAAAATCATCCAACGAAAACCTTTATGAGTAATATCAATTTTTTCACAAACTTGTTTTTTTTAAACGTTCACTGTTAACAACCTACTCGGTCAATTTATAAGCTGTCACTGATTTCACAATAACAAATATAGTAATGACACATTTTAATATTGCCATCTAGTGGTCGTTTGTAAAACATAAAAGGTAAACCTTGTACCTACAAAACCCTGAAATGTGTGAAAATTCACACTTCACATAATTTTTTACTAGTACCTATGATTCGAGTTCTAAAATTAAATTAATTTTCAAATTATTTATTTATCCGTGCCAAAAATAAATAACCATATCTAATCTTAAAAATGCCAGTACTTATAATTATATATAATGAATAACGTGCACTGAATAACTCAGGAAAAAAATTATCTAATGACGTCTCTGATATATTTGCAGGTAAATTTGCGTCATACCGACTAATTTTGTCTGAATATTTTTTATTTTTTCAATTTGCCAATCTTATTTATAACTTGTTTAAAACTGTAAAATTTAGATATAAGTAACGTTTTTTGGGTGTGTTAGTAATAAATTCTTTTTTGATATTTTTACTGTCAATTCAATTTTATTTATTTAAAAATAACTTCTTGACGTCCATAGACGAATAAATTAAAAAATGATAGTCTTTTTTGCTTTATTTAAATTCTATTTTATTATATAATAAACTGCGACCCAAATGATTTAAATCAAAAACAATTTGTTGATAAAAAAATGTTATTCTTAATTCATGTATTAAAAACTTTCGTTTGCTCAAAATTTTACAAACTTTAAATTTTTAAATGTTAAATACATATTTATTTATATTTTTTGCGGGATATACGAGGGATATTCAATAATTAAAGAGACAAATTGATGTAAAAAAAAAATGATTTGTAGGAGGAGTTTCATGACTTAAAGTTGGCATCACTGGGATGAGCTGAGAACACCTGACGGATAAAAATTGTTTTGTTTATAACCTCAAAATTGCATTTAACGATGGCGTGACCGCTTGAAGTTTCCACATTAGTTGAACAACGTTCAGTGATCCGGTTTTTGCTTTCTGAAGGTGAAAAACCGGCTAAAATCTTTTTTCGAATGATTTTCCAGTATGGTGAAAGTTGTATGAATCGCAGAAAATGTTATAAGTGGGTAGAACAGTTCAAAAATGGTCGAACCTCAGTGACTGACGAGCAACGTCCTGTTGCCGGCCAGTTGAAGTGTTCCTTCGCTTAAAACCCGCATTGACGACATTATTCGTGAAGGCCGACGTATTACTGTTGAAGCAAAAAAAGTTGCAGTAAATGTTGGCACAGTTCATCACGTTATCACTGACAAGCTCAAGTACAGCAAAACAAGTGCAAGATGGGTCCCAAACAGTTAACGCAACAACACAAACAAACAAGACTGCACAGAAGTATGCACAGACTTGAAAGAACGCTATGAAAGGGAAGGGACCCTTTTCTAAACAAGATTTTAACGTGTGATGAAACTTGGGTTCACCATTTTGAACCAGAATCCAAAAGACATAGCATAGAATGGTAATCAAAATAAAATATAGCATATATATTGTAAAATGGATAAGTTACGTTGCTGTACGATTATTTTAAATTTATTGGACCTTAAAGGGAAACACGTACCCCCAGTGCGTATTCAAGGGGGGCCCTTAATTACGCCACTGGTTTGAAACACCCATTTGTTAGATCATCGTCATGTAGCTAGTTAATAAACGGATCTAAAATTATTCGTCGATGTCGTTCCAGTTTTGTGCAGTAGTATACATGGTTAATATAATTCTAATGATACTCAATCAATATCCAGTAGGATGAAAACAAGAAGAAATTGAATTCCTTTTTTTTGTGCTTTTCCCATTTGGATTACGGCGATCACTTTGGCAAAAATAATTTTGTTTTATACTGTTCGGAACTTTGACAATATTCCGGTTTACCGTGGGTTTCGAAATCATGATATTCATCAAAATCAGTTTAAATTTTGCCTACTACCTTGAAGGCTGAGGCAGTCTATTTAAACTTACTAGATAGAGACAAAAATGTATAGAAATGAAATATATTCCAATAAAAATACCAGCCTGTTGCCAACTTTTTAAATATCTTCCATTCATTAGAAATATTTACTCCAAATTACTAGACAATTTACGTCATAACATAAAAACAAATCAGTCAAAAAAACATAGGTTATTAACCCGCATACCTCTAATTATATTAATCGTTTGAATTATTTAAAATGTGCATAAATATGTCATCATCAAATCAAATATATGGTGAAAGTTTAATTAAGAGATTTGACAAATTTATTACGCGAAATTTGAAATGTTAGCGATGGTTTACAAACACAAATAGTTCAGTAAATTGGAACAAATTGTTTTACAAATAGAGATTCATTTTGTTTGGAATTTGTTAGTAATATTTTTGATACATTGCGCAAAGCATCATAATAAAATATACAGAATATGTTAAAACTATTTTTACAAATCTATGATGTTTAAATGAATATCGTTTTGCTTGCTATTAAATTTTTTGGTGTTTAGTAAAACCCCTAGATAAAGAAATTAGCGTAAAGTGGATATGGTTGGACCTAAAGTGTTATCAACATTACACTATGTTTCCAGTGATTAAAACAGTGATGAAATAAAACTAAATATGAAAGTAGGAAATGCATTTTCCTCCTCAGCACCGGTCATTATTGGGGTACCTCAAGGATCTATCTTAGGTCGATTGTTGTTCCTTATTTACATCAGCGATCTTGGTTATATCCTGAAATCTCCACACTGCTCCTACGCCGACGACGTAAAGATATTCCATAACCCTGTTTCTCAGTATGATGAACTTCAAAATGACATTAGTAATCTGTTTGAATGGTCATCGACCTGGCTTATACCAGTTAATATAAATAAAACTAGTGTTCTTCATCTAGGCATAAACAATCCTAGGTTGCAGTACTACCTTAACGGTATTACTATCCAACAAGTTAATGAACAGGTTGATTTGGGATTGACAATATGCACAAACCTCAGTTGGTCTACACATGTGTTACAGTGCTACAGTGCTACAGTGTGTTAAGAAAGCAAATAGTGTGTTGTACCTTATCTCTAGAGCATTTGCTAGGCCGTCTACTGTATTAGTACGCAAAATTTTCACCACATATATTCACCCACATCTAGAATTCGCCGTTTCTGTTTGGTCACCAAGTCTTAGAAAAGATATTGACATTATGGAAAGAGTCCAGAGACGTGCTACGCGCTTACCATTTGGTTTCAACAGACTTTCCTATGATGAGAGACTTCGAAGACTTAATTTGCCCAAACTGGAAAACCGCAGAAGTCGTGGTGATCTTATAACTACCTACCGTGTACTCCATCGGAATTTTGATGCTGATCTTACTGGTTTGTTTGTACTTAATGTAGACTCTCGTTTACGTGGACATTCGTTAAAGTTATGTCACGAAAAGTTCCGTAAGAACGTTCGGTTTCTTTCAAACCGAGTGTTTAATGACTGGAACAATCTACCTGGAAGTGTAGTGTCTGCCCCAACTGTGAACAATTTTAGAAATAGAGTGGACCTTTACAATCAGTTGCTAATATCCCCATAAACTGAAATTTTCTGTTTTTGTACACTTTTTATATTTGTTATTGTTTAATTTTAGTTGTTTATCAAATTGTTTCGTTTCTTTCAACTTTCCTGTATCACAACAATGTGAAATATTGTAATTTTTCTATAAGAACTTTACAAGCCATTGGCTTCAGTTCTTTTTAAATAAATAATAATAAATAATAATAATAATAAAATATGCCCTTCATGTCCCTCGTTTAGAAATTCGTTCAACAGTAATTGCAATCAGAACCAGTGAAAGATCCAGGAAGCCAATTTTACTACCTTAATAAAATTTGTTGTCAATCAGGGGAATCAGAGTTACCAATCAAATACTGGGACCAGGGCCGTTCCTGAGTTGTTGACCTCCCAGATGCAAAAACAATATCGCCGGATTTATTAATTAATTATTATTTAATTAATAATTTCATATGTAATGTTTACTTTTTCATCTGCATATTCAAAGTTTTAAATATTTATCAAGCAAAAAAAAGTGTAAGATGGAATTTGTATTTGTATTTATAAGTGTCTAATTTGTATCTTAATGCTGAAGGACCGTACACATTTCTGGGCATCAGTGAGAGAGTTGTCCAGGATGTCTTTCTTATTATGTAGGCCTTTCGCAGCAAGTATATCGTTCGATTAAGGCAGATTTGGAGATTCTGTCTGTCAGGCAAGAACAAAATCGCTACAACAAACATACTTGCTGTCTCATCAATTTTATATACCTTTGGTGTAATGAAATGGAATGTTGATGCAGAGCCGCAGTAAGGGGGACGGAGGGGGCGACGGCCCCTAGCGCACTAAGGAAAAGTGCGCCTCATTGCGAAAGTGAGGACTTTTTTTATTTTGCTCTTCACTTGGAATTTGGCAGGTGAGGATCTTTTTTTTTGCTCTTCACTGGGAATTTGCACCTACATTTATTTGCCAAGGGCGCCAAAACACAGTTTTGCCCCTAGCGCAAGTTTTCCTTACTGCGGCTCTGTGTTGATGATCTTAAGGATCTCAACAGGAGAATCAGAAATATCATAAAGAAATGTATATTTATACATTAATATGTTACAACTTGTTATCACCGTTTATGTAAACGTGTAAAAAATTTGATAGCGAACACTTCACTGGGTTTGTCCTGTTTGTGTTCCAAACAATGTAAAATAAAATAATAAAAATCATGAACATCAACTGAAGTTTTTACCCGAAATCCTCAGTGCACCGCATCCTCAGTACATCCCTCGTCAAAACGGGGGTCGGGGATTACTTAATCTGGAGTACTTAGATCATCGACTCGACCTGGTTATAGCAAACAGAATCCTCAAGTCAGGACCCATAATTAAATTTCATTAGTGAGCACAAATTTAGCGGCAAAGGGCGTTGCTTTACCAGGCAGCGCGGAGAGTAGCAACGATATTCGACCTGGCAGACTTGAGTCCCGTCAAAGAAAACATTAGAGTACAAATACGGGAGAAATACAACAGAGTTACCATTTCGGTGAAACGAGGAGAGACATCCATGTAGATAAAAAAAAAAAACACATGAGTAAGATATGCACTCTGTGTTCTTCAAACATATTAAAAGTTTTCGAAAAGTCTCGTTTCGTAAGGTGGCCGGGTTGAGATCGGAAACGGAAGATTTTGTACCACCACCATCTTGAATCCATTATGCACATTCTGTCAGCGTGTTCATTTCTAGCAGCATCGAACTACGTGACTCGACATAATGCTGCCCTTCGCGGTTCTCTACTACCATCTTAGACATGCCTATGGTATTGATCCAATACCGGATATACCGTACGTCTCTTCTGATATAGAATCGGCGGTGGAAAATGCCAAGTGACAGCTCCTTACCCGAACATAACCCTTCTGGATATCGAGGCCGAACCGATGTTTGTTATCGAATTCTAAATGCCAGCGGAGAAGAATATCTTTCTCAAGAAGGAAGAAAAGAGGTCCAAGTATATGGATCTCTTGTCCGAGCTTAGAAAGCTGTATCCAGAGTATAAATTTAAGCTTGTAGTGTTGATAGTTGGTGTTTTGGGTGGTATGAAAGCTTCCTACCGAAGGGAAATCGAGTATATTCCCGCCTGCAGATCATCTACCACCTCTTTGATCTAGAGGATGTAGAAAGCAGTGTTGCTCGGGTCTCTCCGTATTGAACGGGTACTGGATCTCATGTAATTTCAGGGTCTAGATATTGGCAGGGTGTGGGATGCAGCCGTGTGTATTTAGCTCTACTAGTATACTCAGCCTCAAGTATTTAATACTTAAAATAAATATCTGTTTATACAAGGATAACATGTCTACGCGATTTTCATATCTATGATCAGAGGTTTATAAACGGGGAACTTAGGTTATCTGCGCTTATATGTCTACGTAGGCGTTGGGAACCTACTATTTATTTATCTATTAAAAAACAAAATTGACCGATGTTCATTCAACACCCTGTATTAAATATAACGGGTGTGGCGCCCGCACCGTTCCGGTTCAAAAGAGAAAGGTGCCGGACGTCAACATGGGCAACGAAAAAGATTCGTGTGACCCCCCCGCACGTGACGGGAATAAAGAATTGTACAGGAGGCGTAAGGTGGCTGTAGACGCACCGAAAGACCTCAGACTAATGAGAGAGCTGGCTAAAAATAGGCGAGTTACTCCAGTGCAGTTCGCGAATACAAAAAAGGGAGACAGGTAGGTATGGACGTACTTCACTTCAAGGGGTTACTCTTGAAGACTTACACAAGTTGGAATGGTTAGCCCTTGGAACATATAGGTAGAAACGGCGAGGCCCACAGTGTGTATAAGGAGGAATAAACGACCACCAGCCTCTCCTCTTGAGTCCCTAAACAAACGAGGAACCTACGGGCTGCACTTGAGTAACCGGAGAAATATAGAATTAATGTTACTAACAAAATTTAAATTAGGAAAAAGTATAGAATTTATTTTAGCCAGTCTCATGCGAATATTACCATAACAGGCGTGATATATAAAATAATTTACAGAAATATATGGATCACCCGGTAGACGTGTGATAAAAATTCTACAATTTAAAGGTGCAAATTGTAATTGAAGCACACATAAATTTTCTTGGCGTTGATAGTTTCTCCCCGACACAACCAAATTACATTGGGGTGAGAAACTTAAGACACAAAAATTATTCTCAATTGTAAACGGTTATAAAGTATACAAAAGTATACAGTATACAAAAAAATATGCACTGAACTGGTACATATGAGCGAACCAACAGTTTGTATATAACGAAGAAAATATTAATAGTTAATAATGAACAATTAAACTCTAAGAAAACAAGAAATATGCAAATATATACAAACTGTTGACTAGCTATGGCCAAACTGGCATGCGTAACAAATAAGTTAACCCCCAATTGCAAATGCAACAATAGAAATACAATAAATGGGCAGGTTAACTAAATGTAAAACAATTAGTAAAAAAGTATCTAAATGAAAATATAAAGAAGTACGCCACTGGTGTCGTCCGAAACACGCTGTGGGTACACAAGTAGTCTCAACCGACTAGAAATATGAAATTACAATAATTAATAAATAATATTTAAAGAATTAATAATATTTGAATTTAAAATGTATTTACAACACTAAATACATTACAAGAAGCCGTAAAAAACGGGCAATCTGGTAAGGCGTATCAGATACACCCACACACACAAAAATTTAGGGGTTGTAAGCTCCTAAATAGCAAAATATAAACTATCCTTTGTTCAAAACACGTGGTTTTGGAAACAAAGGAATTGTGAATAAAGTGAAAATAAATGATAAATGTTTTCTACTTACACGTATCTTATTTACAAATAAGATTGAAAACGAAAGATACTTAGGTGACCGCTGAGGGTGTAGAAAATCCCTTGGGAAGCAGTGATCCAGGAAGAATCTGGAGCTCGTCCGAAATTCTTCTGGTTTGCTGGCAGGTAGCCAGATAATCGCGCGGATTATAGAAAGTCAGAGATCCGCAAATCTTCTGACGTTATTTGGCGTTGATAGCCCACAATGTTCAAAAAGAACGCAAAAAATCACAAAACAATATATGTAGGTGTGTACACTGACAAGTTTGCTGCAATAATAATGTTTTTACGGGCGAAATCACTGCATTAACCGTAACCGACCGGTCCGAACTTACAATTCGGACGGGAACGTTCGATTACAATTGAAATATAAGAATATTATACCGGGTGTCTGGAAAATAGCGCACAATATTTTCCACCCAGGTAATAATATTTTTGTTTGCGCTCCACGGGCGCAACATACCGCCGGCCAAAACATACGTTTTAAACTCGGGAAACAATTTGAATAGAAACAGTCAGCCTAAAGTTGAACTGGGTCAACATTTTCGGCACGATGGTGATTGGAGATAACCACCCTTGGTTGTGCTGAATAAGCACTTGGCGAAACATCTGACGGATGTCGGCTGTCAGGATGATAGTGTGCAGGCGCTGTCGCATCACGACTTGCGCTAAGTCTAATTGTAACGGAAGGCCTGCCAAAAAAGGTGTCGTACAGAGACACTTCGCTAGATGAGGGTTTGGACGCATTGAATGCGGCTCGTAGCTTCATCTCCGGTCCATTGTACTTTATCACAGGGTGGTGTGGAATAAAGTAACCATCTTCCCTCATGATGGGTTTGTAGTTTACAGGAGACATACGCCGGGATTCTAGATAATCCTGCCAAAATGCCTTGTGTTCTTCGCGAAGAGAAGAGTTGCTGTTGAGCCTGGTACGCAACGATCCGTAGCAGGCCTGAACAGATCCAAAGGATCGGCACATCTCAACTGCATCGTGCTTGAACAGTAATGGAGCATATCGGTCTTCCGCCGTACGTGTATGCTGCCCTTTAAACCTCGTTTCATCCTGGAGTTCTTCCGCAGTCTGAACGAGTCTACGCGGGATTTTATCTAATTTCCTGAACCGTCATAGCGTTCGAGGCAATTCTCGATCCACCGATGTGTGATAAGAGTTGAAACCTCGGGCGGGTCTTGCCATTGGACCTGAGATAATATATCCTAAAGCTGTATCAACCGCATAGGGACCTTCTGGCAATTTTAATGATGTTTCCCTTACTAATGAAAAGTATACATCAGCTCCCAGCAGCATCTCTATCGGGCCAGGTATGTGATAATTTGGGTCGGCTAATTTGACTCGTTTCAGGGCTGAAGACTGGAAAGGGCGGAACCTCTGGCTTGGCAGGTGAGCTGCAATGGTTTTAACTACTAGAGCGTCTACCTGAGACTTTTGTCGGCTATGTCGTGGGCGGAAAGGACAGGTCACTACTCCCGATACCACGTTTACCTCAACATTTGACAAGCCACTAATGGACAGGGTTGTTGGCTGTGGTTTTAAGCCTAGCTTGGCGCTACAGCTTTCAGATATTAAGCTGGTTTGACTGCCGCTATCCAGGAGTGCTCTGACTTGGATCCATTTTTTATTAACATCTTGGATCTGGATTAATGCCGTGCCCAACAGAACACTTGACTTCCTATTGGTACGGTTGGATCTGACATTATGCGTGAACATAACTAGAGGATTGTGCTGACCGTCCGGAGTTTGGCTTAACTCAGCCTGAGTAGGGTGATTCCAATTTACCTCTCCTGAACTTGAGGGTTTGTCAAAGTGAAGCAGCGTATGATGACGTTGCTGGCAAACACGACAATTCATCTTGGAGGGGCAATTCGTGTAACTATGATTTGGCGCCAAACAATTGTAACAGTGACTAGTCCCTTTAATTAGTTCGTGTCTCTTTGTAGGGTTGAGTTTGCGAAATTGCGGACAGGAATGCAAAGGGTGTAAGGCTTTGCATTTAATACACTGTTTGGTGTATGTTTGCGCGGTGAAGGTAACTTTGGATCCACTGAACGGTTTCGGGCTAGAACGTCGCTGTCTGTCCTCTTGAGTCGTACTGGTGGCGACCTTCCCTGAGTTGAGGGATTGCCATTGCTGAGCGGATATGTATTTTTCCAGAAATTTCAGCAGGGTCTCGCTCTCAGGTAATTCGTTGTTGTCGAGCTTTTCTTCGAAACGGTTACGAATTGTTGTTTCCAACTTGCCTGAAAGAATGACAGCAATAATCTTGCTCCACTGATCTACCGGTTCGTTAAGGGCTCGTAGTGCAGCCAGGTGTCCCTTGACCTTGGCAACAAATGAGTTGACGTTCTCGTAGGACGTGCTCTTGAGAGATGGCAGATTCACAATTCCTTCTACATGAAGCATCGCTATGAGGCGTTTACGTTGATATTTTCCAGTGAGTGTGGCTAACGCTTCAGGATAGTTCGCATCAGTCACCTTAAAGTCTTGGATTTCTGCCAGGGCAGGACCTCGCAGACAAGACCGAAGGTACTGCAGCTTCTGCACCGGTGTTAACGTCTCGTTGGCGTCGACAGAGCTCGCGAAAATATCGTAAAACGACTGCCAATCTTGAAGATCTCCATGGAAAGGCGGGATATTGAGTCTCGGTAGTTTTGCATGGCTCATTGTTGATTGACTGGAAATGTGGAACGCAGTGTCGTGTAGATCAGAAACGTTCATAGACTGTCTTTCATCCTGAACGAAGGGCGGCTGTTTGCAAGTAGATGCGAGATGAAAAAATCTTGCGATGACTTCGTCGTATTCGCTAAACAGCGCTTCTTGCAGTCGCTCGTTTTCGGGGAGAGCTAACAACTTCATTTGACATTCTTCGAACGTCTCTCTTTTGGCTGTCAGAGCTTCAAATTGGACACGTACTAGAGCAATGTCAGACGGGTCGCCTGAAGCTTGTGTAACCAGTTGCTCTAATTGGGAGAGAAACCTTATACAAAGCTTTTTCTTCATGTCGAGCTGATGAATGTTTGCCATGGTGAGTTGTGATGACAATTTTGATAGGTATGAAACGGTTGAAGGCTCAATCGTAAAGGCGAATTAGTAATTAAAGTTACTAACAGCGGGCCCTGTAGAATGCGCCGCCGGCCGTGGCGAATAGTAGAAGTGCTTGTAGAGGGTAACCAAAGTAACTAGACTACCGGAAATAGAGAGTTCGGTAGACAGAAAACCCAAACGAAGACTAGCAGGCGTCGCGAGTGCACGTAGTGTATTAAATTAGCAGTACGTCACTCAGACGATGACAAAAAATCCAACTATAAAAAAAATCAAAATTCGGACAAAAGTCGGACTAGCAAAAAGTCGGACAATCTGGAAATTTGACTATTTAAACGTCAGAGGAGACAAAGAACTACTATATAGTCGATCCGTACAAAGTCGGACAAAAATCGGACTTCAAAAAAGTCGGACAATCCTGAAATTGAACTGTCTAAAAGTCAGGCTAGACGGAGAACGTACTATATAGTCAGGCAGTTCTTTGTCAATACAATAATTCTTACAATAAAATCGGATTTTCAAGAAAATCGGATAATTAAGATTCGGAATGTAATAACCACGTAATATAAATATGTATTGCGTTAATCGACTCTTAATTATTGCGTAAATGCGAATTTGAGAAATCACGTAAAGCGAATCCAAAAAATCCGCGTTATGTGAATCCAAGGAAAAACTTGTTAATTGGATCAGAAAATTTTCGTAATTGGATCCGGCTTCTTGGTGGACCATAAAATGTGTCCCAACGCTAAATTTCGGAGTCCAAATGACGTAGGAGTTGGAAATTCGAAAATTTCGGATAATCGAAAATCCGTGAAAATTGGTTTGCGCAAACCGCGCTTGCGCAATCCGGCTCGAAGGACCAAAATGTGGCGCCCGCACCGTTCCGGTTCAAAAGAGAAAGGTGCCGGACGTCAACATGGGCAACGAAAAAGATTCGTGTGACCCCCCCGCACGTGACGGGAATAAAGAATTGTACAGGAGGCGTAAGGTGGCTGTAGACGCACCGAAAGACCTCAGACTAATGAGAGAGCTGGCTAAAAATAGGCGAGTTACTCCAGTGCAGTTCGCGAATACAAAAAAGGGAGACAGGTAGGTATGGACGTACTTCACTTCAAGGGGTTACTCTTGAAGACTTACACAAGTTGGAATGGTTAGCCCTTGGAACATATAGGTAGAAACGGCGAGGCCCACAGTGTGTATAAGGAGGAATAAACGACCACCAGCCTCTCCTCTTGAGTCCCTAAACAAACGAGGAACCTACGGGCTGCACTTGAGTAACCGGAGAAATATAGAATTAATGTTACTAACAAAATTTAAATTAGGAAAAAGTATAGAATTTATTTTAGCCAGTCTCATGCGAATATTACCATAACAGGCGTGATATATAAAATAATTTACAGAAATATATGGATCACCCGGTAGACGTGTGATAAAAATTCTACAATTTAAAGGTGCAAATTGTAATTGAAGCACACATAAATTTTCTTGGCGTTGATAGTTTCTCCCCGACACAACCAAATTACATTGGGGTGAGAAACTTAAGACACAAAAATTATTCTCAATTGTAAACGGTTATAAAGTATACAAAAGTATACAGTATACAAAAAAATATGCACTGAACTGGTACATATGAGCGAACCAACAGTTTGTATATAACGAAGAAAATATTAATAGTTAATAATGAACAATTAAACTCTAAGAAAACAAGAAATATGCAAATATATACAAACTGTTGACTAGCTATGGCCAAACTGGCATGCGTAACAAATAAGTTAACCCCCAATTGCAAATGCAACAATAGAAATACAATAAATGGGCAGGTTAACTAAATGTAAAACAATTAGTAAAAAAGTATCTAAATGAAAATATAAAGAAGTACGCCACTGGTGTCGTCCGAAACACGCTGTGGGTACACAAGTAGTCTCAACCGACTAGAAATATGAAATTACAATAATTAATAAATAATATTTAAAGAATTAATAATATTTGAATTTAAAATGTATTTACAACACTAAATACATTACAAGAAGCCGTAAAAAACGGGCAATCTGGTAAGGCGTATCAGATACACCCACACACACAAAAATTTAGGGGTTGTAAGCTCCTAAATAGCAAAATATAAACTATCCTTTGTTCAAAACACGTGGTTTTGGAAACAAAGGAATTGTGAATAAAGTGAAAATAAATGATAAATGTTTTCTACTTACACGTATCTTATTTACAAATAAGATTGAAAACGAAAGATACTTAGGTGACCGCTGAGGGTGTAGAAAATCCCTTGGGAAGCAGTGATCCAGGAAGAATCTGGAGCTCGTCCGAAATTCTTCTGGTTTGCTGGCAGGTAGCCAGATAATCGCGCGGATTATAGAAAGTCAGAGATCCGCAAATCTTCTGACGTTATTTGGCGTTGATAGCCCACAATGTTCAAAAAGAACGCAAAAAATCACAAAACAATATATGTAGGTGTGTACACTGACAAGTTTGCTGCAATAATAATGTTTTTACGGGCGAAATCACTGCATTAACCGTAACCGACCGGTCCGAACTTACAATTCGGACGGGAACGTTCGATTACAATTGAAATATAAGAATATTATACCGGGTGTCTGGAAAATAGCGCACAATATTTTCCACCCAGGTAATAATATTTTTGTTTGCGCTCCACGGGCGCAACAACGGGTGTTTTTTTTAGAGGTATAGAACTTTAAATTGCAATAAAACAACGATGGATTATTCGATTGACATGAATTTTTTTTTATTCGAAAGATAATCTTGTGGCATTACATTAAATCATACCAACAAGACGGCGCAACATGTCACACAGCTCGTGCCACAATCGATTTATTGAAAGACACGTTTGGTGACCGCCTAATTTCACGTTTTGGACCTGTGAATTGGCCTCCAAGATCTTGTGATTTAACACCACTGGACTACTTTCTGTGGGGCTATGTAAAGTCATTGGTCTATGCGGATAAGCCACAAACGCTTGACCATTTGGAAGACAACATTCGCCGTGTTATTGCCGATATACGGCCACAAATGTTGGAAAAAGTCATCGAAAATTGGACGTCCAGATTGGACTACATCCGAGCCAGCCGTGGCGGTCATATGCCAGAAATCATATTTAAAATGTAATGCCACAAGATTATCTTTCGAATAAAAAAAAATTCATGTCAATCGAATAATCCATCGTTGTTTTATTGCAATTTAAAGTTCTATACCTCTAAAAAAAACACCCATTATGTAGTAAAATCAGAAAAAGGACTGCGTGCAAATTAATTATTATAGTTATTTACTGAACATTCCATTTTAAACAAATATCCTTCACGCCATGAAAAATATATAATTTGACGCACGAAAATGTGCAATAATATTTATCAACAACAACTGGAAAATTACAAATTAACTGTTTGAAAATGACGACTATTTTGGCCTTGGGGTAAATGACTCAATTTGGACGAGTTGCATTTATTTCTTCATTTAAAAATAATGGCTTAATTTTGTTTTTAAATAAAAATTAGTGTCATTGAACTAAGAGAATTGCGTTTTCAAATCCGGTTAGGCAGAGACGTACTTAATGGTTCAATATACGAATTTTTATTATAACCTCAAACTTTTTCCGTGCTTAACCATATTAAAAGAAATTAAATAAAAATAGTAAGAATTATAAAAACATATTGAAAATATATTTGATTAATGTATACACCATACATCAAAGCCGTAACGAGGGTACGCGCCGGTAACGAAGGTAAGCGCTGGTGGCAAGTGTCCAACTTACTTTATTGAATGAATATTTTAGCGCCCCTATTCCGAAAGCTGTTGGTTGAAACAAAAAAGGAAGAAGGAGACAAGTGGTGCCAAAAAAAGGCCAACAACTTAAAATTTTTACAGCTTTTGTAAATCTGCGGGGGGTTGCCATGAATATTCGGGTCAGTCAGTAGTGGATTTTGGTGTCTTTGCGCTCCCCCGCAACCGAATACGCGCCCTTTTTACTGCACATTTTGCGACCCCCTCGCGGTCACGAGGTGTGCGGGCATATACTTCCGCCCCTATACCAGTCAACACGATGATGAAAGAAAATTTAAAATCGTTTTTAAACTTCAATTTCAGAAAAATCATACATTTTGCCAAATTAAATTTCAAAAACAACACAGTACATTATCACACCTGACATATAGACCATGTTTCAATATCTCGCCAGCACAAACTACAGCTGTAACAACTGGAGCAAGCTATGGGATCTTCTCTGCAAATAGAGTTTACTATTTTCTTAACAACCTGTACAGACCAAGTCCCCTATTTCGTCACAAAAAGATAAGACTATACAGAACCGCAGTAAGGAAAACTTGCGCTAGGGGCAAAACTGTGTTTTAGCGCCCTTGGCAAAAAAAGGTGGCCCTCATTTCCCAAAATCCAAGTGATGAGCAAAAAAAAAAAGGTCCTCATCTCCCAAAATCCAAGTGATGAGCAAAAAAAAGATCCTCACCTCCCAAAATCCAAGTGATGAGCAAAAAAAAGGTCCTCACCTTCGCAATGTGGCACCCCTTAGTCAAGCTCGTCGGCGTCCTTTTCTTTAGTGCGCTAGGGGCCGTCGCCTCCATTAAAATGCTATGAAAAGGACATTTTATAATGACAATTAATTTAACCTAGAATTTGCAATGTGAGTATGCATTACAAAGCTCAAACAAAATGACCAAAAGTCCGAATTAATAGATAAAAATTACTAGATTTCAAAATCTAGTTCCACCTAACGTTTGGAATAGACTATATATGCTGTTCACTTTTGGAAAAACAAACTAAGAGAAAATTTGATTTCAGTAGTTTGCACTTTTGAAATTGTATGTCAGGTTGGTATTAAAAAAAGGTACAAAAATGGCAAGGCAATGGCGCCTATAGGTCTGAGTGATTGTTTAAAATATAATTAAACACTCCACTCTTCTTTATTGCAAGCACCGAGAAAAAACAGTTAAGCAAGCCGTTTGTCCAGAAGTCTATTTCTGTTTCTGCATACAGTCGTTTCTGCTTTCGAAAATAAGCGCTCTGAAGGAACTGACGTCGCTACTACAGACAAGAATTTCTGAGCAATTTTATATTTAAGTTAGAAAAAAAAACAACATGTTTCAATACGATACTGGGTCAAATGTACTGATATTAGTATCGATACTAAAATCGCGATATCGAATGAAAAATATCGATACTGGTATCGTATCAGTAACATCCCTAATTATAGAGTTCATAAGAATACGTTGGATTTGGCATCCAACAGTGTAATTCTAAAAAGAGTACCTGAGAGCATCCCAGAATACTGCGACTAAGGGAAAGATCATGTATATATATCGAATGGGTGTAAAACGTACACAAAAATACACAAAAGATGAATACCCACAGCTGAAGAAGATTTGCATTGGATCACAAGAATTGATGGCAGTTTTGGTGGCTGCAAGAAAAAAACCCTCTTAATTTCTACCCCTGTCATTATTGATATAACTATTTGTTAGAAAGAAAAAAAATAATAATAATAAAAATAAATAGGAATCGACAGAGAGAGAACAAAGCAACGTGCTCTCAGAATATCGGAAAGAGTAGCTGACCACCTTTGTTTTATATGGGGAATATTTTTCACTTCACGTATCGGGTTCTACAGCCAAGAACGATCTTATTCTTGGAGAACTTTATAGTACCTACTTAGCTATTAACGAAGCCCTGTCGTTGACTTTCGACGTTGTTGGATATATATACATTTGTTTGAAAGAGATCGAAGCATTAAATTAAACTATATTATTAATAAATGCATTCTTCGGTTTTATGGCCATATACGAAATTTCTGACACTTCATCCTCAAGTTATTTTTGGAATTACTACCTCACTTTATCAAGTGATTTTCAGAATTTCTTCACCCCGTTCTCAAGTGATTTTTAAATATCTGGTCCTCGGTTCAATTCAATCTGACCCATGAAACCTATCTAGAATTAAAAATGGTCTCACTATGGAAAAAGCTTGTACTCTACCGGACTAGATGATTCTAGTATAACAACTGATTATTCTTTGAAAATCATCATAGAAAAAGCAGCAGGTTGATGGTTAAACCAGAATCTTGTCTACTGATGCTCTGAACAAGGCGGCAGACGTCATTCCAGTCCACTGTTATGGTACTGGAGTCAAGATATCCGACACTATGGTACCTATTTTGCTTTCTATACTCTCTTGATGGATTTCGAGTATTTGTTGATAAACATTACTTACCCGAAGAATTCTCATTGTATGGACACAAAGTCTACTGACAAAGCAGACCAAATAACGTTTGTTTATTACCTTTTAATTATGGTTATAATGTAATTAAACAACTAAATACTGTTTATAATGATTGACCTATGTACAGTGTTACTGTTTTATGATTTACTGGCCGCAGAAAACATGTTGTTTTTCAACACATGTCGGTAACCCCATAATTACATTTTTAATTTGCTCACCAGATGTCGACACGTGAATTTTTTACTATGTTGTTATTTGTTAGTAATTTAATTGTTATAATTGAAATTTGTTAATCATAGTTATTAAAAAGTCATTTTTTAAATTATCCATTATTATGATACAGTTTATAATAACAAAATTATATGCGTCACATTTAGTCTGCTTCTTTGGTTGAAGCTAGAATAGATTTTGAAATCTAGTAAGTTTTTACGATAGAATGAGGTTTTTGTCCAGATTCCACATTCTCATCGAACAAGGGTATGGAGAAGATCCGGTAATTTGGAACGTTTGAGGTACGTCCAGGAAGTTCACAGTTAAAGAGGTGGTACTGTTATGGCATGGGGTGGGATAATCATTGGCGGTAGAACTGATCTCGTTTTTCCCAATGGATTTTTAACAGCACAACAATATTTGGATAATATTCTTCAACTTATTGTGCGTCCATTTCGTGGTGCTGTTGGTGATCAGTGTCTTCTTGCCCAGGAAAATTCTCGGCCATATGTTACGCGACTTGTAACGAACTGGCTGGATAACGAAGGTATTGATGCGATACCATGGCCAGCACAGTCACCGGATCTAAATCCGATTGAACATGTGTGGGACATGCTTAAGAGAAGAATTACTCCACATATGGAAAACATCCACGATAATTTTAGATTCAGAGAGCTTCTAAGAGAAGAATGGGCACAGTTATCTCAAGAAGATCTCATCAATATCTGTTACTTCCGGTGTGCCACAAGGTTCTCATCTTGGGCCTGTCTTATTCTCACTTTTCGTGAACGATATTGGCTTCAGATTGTCATATTCGTCATATCTGCTTTTTGCCGACGACATGAAGTTGTTTTTGAAAGTCAACAACGCTGTCAACACAGTTGAGCTGCAATCAGATCTGGGCGCAATTGAAAGCTGGTGTAAGGAAGATTGTTTAAGCCTAAACACTGCAAAATGTAAGACGATGATCTTCTCTCGCAAAAGAATTAAGACATCTGTCTCTTACCATCTTAATGGCGTTACACTTGAAAGGGTATTAGAAATACGTGATCTATGTGTAATATTCACAGACTGTTTGTCATTTGAGAAGCATATAAATATCATCACCATCAAGTCGCTAAGGATGCTTGGCTTTATCATACGTCAAACCAAAGAATTTACTAATATCCATGCTATCAAGTTGTTATACTTTTCACTTGTGAGAAGTCTTCTTGAATACGCCAGCACTATATGGTCCCCTCAGTAAGTTACTTTTTGTGAAAGGCTTGAGCGCGTTCAAAGTAAATTTAGTAAATACGCTCTATTCAAACTGGGCATTCCGTATAGTGACATGAATTGGGAAGAGAGATATGCTACGCTGAATATCATGTCACTAATATACCGACGAAATATATGCGATCTCTGTTTGTTGTACAAAATATTTAATGGAGTAACTTATGCACCTGACATCCTTTCAAGCGTCCACCTGAGAGCTCCTACTAGAACAACGAGGAACCTCAACTTATTGCAAGAACAGCAACATTCAACCAACTACGGATGCCATACTTCTACTAATAGGTTATCTAAATTGTTCTATGCCATCAATTGCAATAATGTAGATATATTTAATTCATCGTTTAATGTTTCTAAAAATAGAGTAATTCAATTAGTTAATGTATCGTAAAATATAATTGTGTACTGTTTTGTTTAAGTATATATTTTATATTTGTATTATATTGAGCTATTTAGACTTATTGCTTGTAATGCTTGAAAATTAATAAATAAAGACATCGATAATGTTATTTTGTCCATGAATTGCAGATGTAGGGCTGTGATCCACCAAAGTGGCGGTTTACTGTCTACTTGTTAGCATTTGTATTTTTTTTTAATTTTTTACAATTCTGTACATTAATCTGTACATTATTATTTTTTTTTCAAATATTGATTATTTTTAAAAATATCATTTAGCTTATTTTGTTGTAAACTATTCTTTATTGAGTATTTTAATTGATAGGATACAATAAATGTACAAAAGAAACCATACGCTATTTATTTTCATATATTTTTTTATATCTCTATACTTTTCCTATGTGTGTATTAACCATTCTGAATGTATATAATGTTAGAGACGTAACTGATTATGTATATAATCTATAATCAAGTATCTTCCGCGACCTACAAACTCCTACAACCTCTTATATTTCATCATAAAACTGAAATTCCTAAACTCCTGCAAGTTTTAATGTATATACAAATTATGCATAATTTGATTAATTTTATTTTCAGCTCATTACTAATCATGAACGTCATAATTCTACATACCACCCTAAATTACTGTACATTTCCGTAACTATCATTCATCAGTTTTAGCAATTAAGCAAGCCACAAATACGTCTTTCAACCTCATGTACGCAAGCAGGTTATAACACTTTAAACTAAATACTGTGTTCCCACATGGCACGTGGAAAAATCTTATATTTAATACAAGGTGAATGAGTTCAAATGTGCATTAAAACGATTTACAATCGGAAATAAGAACATTTGGCCACAGAACTAATGTACATACTTGGCGAATATTCTTTTGTTTGTATGCCAAATTACTTGACGTACTGTAATTTGTCATTTAGAATTATTAGCCAATTATTAACCAGAACGATTATTACAGAAATCAAGAGAGGAGTAAAAAAGAAACAGCTTTTAAATAACCGAAGACTTGGCTTACAAATATGCATACAATTACCGGATGATCAATTTTGATTGACCGTAAAATGTATTGGGTTGTTACATAAGTCCGTTCAATTTTAACCGACCGCCAACATATATAAGGGAGGTATTGTGATCATACCGATTTTGACGTTTCGAGATTTCGATAGATCTCCACGAATTGAGGTCCCTACATAACGTTTTGATTATTTTTAGAATGATGTCTGTCAGTCTGTCTGTCCATCCGTCTATCCGTCTGTCCGTCTGTCCGTCTGTCAGCCTGTCCATCTGTCCGTCCGTCCGTCCGTATGTCTGTCTGTGTACACGTGCAGAGAAAATTCGGCTGAAAGGATTTTTATGAAACTTCATATTTAAGCTTCTGCCATCAATGGCACGAGTTGATCCAATTTTTGGTAAAAATCGGTTGACTAAAAATGGGAGTTTACTCTTTTCGATTTTAAGATTTTTGCGAATATTTCACAACAGAAAAATAATTCGAAAAAATTTATTGCTATAAAAGCAATAACTAACAACTTTTATTTGAGACATTTTTTGATAAAACGAAAAAAAAATGATTTTTTTTTTTCGAAAATTCTCAATTTTTTCATACTTAATGTAACGTTTCCATGGTCATGATAAATAATATCTCTGTTAGAAAATATTAGGCCAAGTTATTTCTACTCTGCTGCTAGAATGTATTTTATACAAGTACTTTATGATGGCGGGCGGTCCTGTGGTGGCCACAGCTGATTTTTTACTATTTATTCAAAATATACATTCTAAAAAAAAAGCTTTTATTATCAAATGTGCTATCCATTATTTTCTATCACTTTGGCCCAACGTTCCGGCAATTTCATAATGCCATCCCTCCAGAAGGTTCCACCTTTGATCTCGAAAAATCTGTCCAGGTGAATTTTGATATCGTTAACAATATGAAATTTTTTCCGTTAAGCCATCGCATTATTATGCAGCCTCAGCCTAAAATTTATGTTAGTATATTAGAACAATAGTAGCTTTATATTTTGGTTTTGTTGACTTGAATTTAATTACAGTAGAAACTGGATTATCCGGACCTCCATTATCCGAATTTTCGATTATCCAGATTCTTTTAAACTAGGAAATTATTTTACGAATTCGCTGTGTTACGGCGCTGTGTACCGGTTTTCACGTCATGACGTGTCTGGACGTGCGATTTAAATATTTTCTTTTAATATTACCGATACATCTTCGAAAAGAAAACGTGTTGTACTATCTTTAAAAGACAAATTAGATATCATCAGTGCATTGAATTGAGGTGACTCAGGACGTTATTGGTCTGATAAATATGGCGTTGGCACTTCCGCCATATCGGACATAAAAAACAAAGTGAAAAAAATACACAGTTTACTGAACGTATATATATATATTATCAATAAAAAAAAATTCATGCTTAATGTACGTAATTTTTCTTTCCTATTTCTCCTCACTTTTTTTTTTGATTATACGGATTTTTCGTTATCCGGACTACCTTCATCACCGACCTAGTCCGGATAATCGAGGTTCTACTGTACTTGAAACCTTAATTTTTATTAGTTGAAAGATTGAAATCTCAACAGAGAATTACTCCATTTACCATGTACTGCATTCTAACGTTTAAACGGATTATAGGTATTTTTGCGATTAAAGTAATTCTTAAAATTTAAGAAAAGCTGATGCAATTGGGCATTAATTATTCTTTGAAACACAATATGTTTTCATTTAAAAAAACGATTTGAGATATTTTTCCTATTATTCTTTGTTAGAATTTAATACTTCTTTTTAGAATCATTTGCTTAGCAACAGTTACTGATAATAAGTAATAATTCTTTGTTCTCTAATCGATATTTACAAATGATAAGAGAAATGCGTCAATCTACTCGTATAATCATAGAGTGTTTGATTTAGAAATGGACCATTTAAAGAGCGATTTAGTAATCCGGCACTGATTACTGTAAAATGACACTTGAATTGATGGTGTCTGACATGAGTAGGTTGGTATTGCGTCACAGGAAGGACGTTTACGTAGGGGGAGTGATGACAGGGCTTTAACCCTAAAGATTGACCTCTTTAGAGACTTGTTTGTACTAACAATATTTTTCTAAAGAGGTTTAAGTGGTTACAACACAAATTGACACTTGAAATTTTTATTTGTAGGATTTTGTAGTTATGACAAAGAAATACATACATGGGTGTCAAACTGGCAGACCTCGACTCACAGTGAGTTCTAGGGTACGAGGGCTACCTTTTAAGTTTTAACAAAAACTAAGAAAGATTTTTTTTTTGAACATACTGTTTTACTGCTTTTCAAAATATTCGCCTTTAATATTTATATACTTTTTCATGCGTTCAAAGCAATTCTCAAAACATTGTTCCACTCTGAAGTTGGTAACTCAAAAACATGGTTTCCGAAGGCTTCAACAGCTTCTTGAGGTGATGAAAATCGCTGTTCACGCATTTTTTGTTTGACATTGGGGAACAAAAAAAGTCGTTAGGGGATAAATCAGGTAAATACGGGCAATGAGACATTAATTCGATGTTTTTCTTCATCAAATAATCAATTGTTTGACGTACTGTGTCAATAATTGTGCATTGTCCCACCCCTACTTCAAGGTCGCAAATTTTCTAAAGTTTATTGTTGTAATAAACTGCTTGTTTTCTTTTTTCCAAAAAACTGCGAATCAAACTATGTGTTTTACCGCGAATTCCATAAAGCGCAAGTTTATCACATAGCAAGTCATGTGTCACGCAATCGAAAGCCTTGGAAGGGAGAGAAAGTAGCAGCAACATGTAACCCCCTTTTCCAATCTATCCATCACTTCACCAAAAAGAGTACTGGCAACCTTTGTGGTGTAAAGATTGGATCTAAAACCATACTATCTATCTGTTAATATTTTATTTTTATTTAAAAAATTATTTATTCTGTTTTTTAGAGCCGCTTCATATATTTTAGAAAAAAATGGTATTATGGCAATCGGCCTAAAATTTGATAGGTCATGTATATTACACTTTTTAAAAACTGGAATGACTTTGATCAGTTTTAACGCTGAAGGAAACAAACAATTGTTGATTTACATGTTATAGTTTGAATGTTTTCATTTTTTTTTAAATAAAGAGGACTTCTAAAATTTAAATACATTATAAGTGTGAAAAATTGTTGTATTCAATATACTCTCAATCTAATCAAATACTGAACTAGAAGTACTGTTTCATTTAACTTTTTAGAAAATTAATCTATATGGGAGGATATATTTTGATTATTATTTAACTTATGGTACATACGATGTTTCATTTTGTAATACGTAACTAGATCTGATGATTTTGGTGACTTTTGTGGTGTAAACGAACCTTGGCGTATCAGTGTGAACCAATACTATGATAATACGATATTATAAATGTATTGTAAATATACAACATAAACCAGTGGCGAAGGGAAACCTCCGCTAGACTTGCCCTCCCATAAAAAATATATTTAAAAAAAAATGTAAATTAAAAAAAAAATTTAAATATTTAGATAAATCTTCAAAAATACATCAAATTATGTTCTATACAAATTTTTGTCCAAGGCTTGCTTTACAAGTTACGAATTAATTATCATGACCATGGAAACGTTACATATAAGTATGAAAAAATTGAGACTTGGAAAAATTTTAAATAATTTTACAAAAAATTTTCGAAATTTTTCGTTTTATCAAAAAACGTCTCAAATAAAAGTTATTAGTTATTGCATTTATAGTAACTTTTGTTCATAAATTTTTTCTAAATATTTTTCTGTTGCTTTTTTATTCGCAAAAATCTTAAAATCGACACGAGTAAACTCCCATTTCTAGTCAACCGATTTTCATAAAAAACAATAGGGTTCTTCCTATTTAATAGGAGAATTTTTTAGTACCAGAACGAACTCTTTAAGTTAAACCGTTTTTGAGTTATCGTGTATACACACAGACAGACAGACAGACACACACACACACACACACACACACACACATACGGACGGCACTTCGAAAATAGGTTTTTTGGATTCCCTGGACCATGAAACGTGGTCATCCGTCAAAATCTCGACATCGAAAATTTTCGCGATTACAATACTTGCCCCTTATATATTAAGGTCGGGCAAGTAAAAATGAACTTGCCCTGTTAAAGGAGACAGACAATATATTTGTAAGTTGCTGTTGCTAGGTGACTTTTACTGTATATTAATTTGAATTTAAAATAAATAAAAATAAATATTTGTCAATTGAACGAGAGTGCTGTGATAAATAAAATATTTGTCGATTATGAAACGATCAATCAATAAATAATCATTTCACACGAGAGGACAAAGTTAAATAGTTTTAAATATTATCTTTCAGACAGTAAACAATATCACAATATGTAGATTAAGTACTATATTATTTAATAATAAGTGTAGTTTTATCTAAAAATATTTTTATCGGATATACGAGGGTCGTTCAGAATGTAAAGGATGAAATTTCAATGAAAACGGTATTTATTGTTAAAGCATTTCATAACTTATTTTTCCACGTAATCACCATTTAGATTGAGCCATTTGCCATACCTTGTGATAAATTTTAGTCGTAAAAATCCACTTGTGAGTATAGCTAGTTTGTCACTTTTATTTTCACGTCCTCGTCATTTTCCAGTCATAGCATTTCCTACCAAATTTTCATGATGAATTTTAGTGAATGTATTTCCGCATCCACCATACTCCATATCTCCATCCTAATGACTTTCTTGGTCAAAAATTACTGTTGAACTATTTTAGTTCACATCAATGTGCATTATTCAGAAATGTTTTACTTTTTTAGACAGACCCTTTTGGGGAACATAGTAGGGGACAAAAGCTTTCTGTCCCAAAAATGACTTTTCATCTGTTAATCTAAAATTTAAAAAAAGAATTCTCTTTTCGAAAACAATATAGTAGTATCTATCAGGGTGATCCTTATTTCCGAAGTTTTACTTATTTATTGTTTTTGTTTAATACAGGACCCCCCTCATTTTGTACCTTAGTATGAAGCATCAATATGTGCAAAATTTCAAAACCTTCGGATTACGTTAATATGTGTCGCATAAGCTTGAAATTTAGAAAAATTAACAAATTCTAAATTTTTTTATTAAACACTTTTCTGTTTCCCCAGATACCAGTACTTCTATCATATCACTTTTTTTTGTTAGAGTTTTACACAACTTAAGTAATCATTTAAAAACTAAGCAATAATCCACTGTTTGGGTCTTCCAAGATGAACCGAAACAAACAAAAGTTGTTCGTTTACGAAGCACTTCCAAAAAAATGATCGCTTGTTTCTTCAGTTGTACTGGACATGCCGCAACCATTCCTTTAGAGGATCGGAGAACAGTTAATGCTGAATGGTATACAACAATTTTTTGCCAAAAGTCACCGACAAAATCAGGAAAAACAACCAAAAACGTCGCATCATTCTTCATCATGACAATGCAAGCTCCCCACAGCACCGTTGCTGTTTATATTATTCATTAATGACCTTCCAAAAAATGTCAATGCGTCTACGATCATCTACGCAGATGATACAATAATTTGAACAGTGGGGTACATCACCGACATTCATAACTATCAACACTACCACAGTTGAACAGTTGAATGTGTCACGTTGGTTCACATATAACAAACTGAAGCTCAACTTGGAAAAAACTCACAACATGGTTTTTAGTTTAAATAGGACCGTGCATAATAATGAACTCTTTAAGACGGACTCTTTATAGATTCAAAATTAAACTGAAAAAAATACATTGATGAAATTGCAATCAAAATAAACAAATACAATTATATGCTCTATAAAATCATAAATCATGCATCGCTAGAGTCAACCAAAGTTGTTTATTTCTCTTATCTTCAGGCTAGCCTTAGTTACGGTATAGTACTTTGGGGAAACAACTGATTGGCTTCGACTTTTTAAACTTCAAAAAAGATCAGTCCGAATCCTTGGTAGGGTCAACAGAAGAGCTAGTTGCAGGGAAATTTTCCCAAAATTAAAAATACTTACAGTACCTTGTCTGTATTTATTACATTTACTTTTATCTATTAAAGAAAATGGTAATTTGTTACACGCAAATGATACTGTACATAACTATAACACCATAGGTAGGTCTGACATCAGACTACTCAGAATAAAGTACACTACGTCAAAAAAAATTGCCTACTTATGTCGGAGCAATTGTGTTCAACAAATTACCGATTAGAATTATAATTTTGAATAAGGCAAATTTTAAATATTGTATCAAAAATTTCTTGCTAGAAAAGGCTTATTATAGCATCTCTGAATATTTAGGTGATGATTTAACTTTCCTAGCATAGATTTTCTATTTTCCATGATTTTTTTTTGACTTTGATTCTTTGAACTATAATAACATTTATTTATTATTTATTTATATTTATTTGGACTCCTAATGGCTGCCGATCACTTGAACCAATAGAAAACGAGGCGCTCATTAACCAGACTGTTATTATGTAGTGTCTGTATTGAAAATGACAAGTGCCTCCACCAAATGTACTGTACGTACCTACAGCTAAAACTATAGAAGGAGTTGGTTCCTACAGAAACCAATTTAAAAGTCTCTAATGAAAAACACATATAATAAATTCACATGTAAATACAGATTATTGAACATCGGAAACGCTGCAAAGCAATATACTATAAAGTAGATATTAATATCAAAATTTAAGTTAATATCTTGTTTATTCTTTTATACTTTCATAACTCATTGGTATTAGTCTTGGACGAGAGATTCAAAAGTTCGGGGTTTGATTACTCAGGGAGGTTTGAATTTTAATACTAATTTCTACTCTATAACATATAGAATGTTTTAGTTAACGCACGTAGTCGAATTAATGGTCGTTCTGGTCCAGGCACTGCTGATAACGTAGAACAATGGAATCGCAAACATTACAAATTCTGCTTGCCCAACTAAATATTAAAATTTTATTGCCGATAAGTAATTGTAAATGTCAGTAATTCGCTACACCAAAGATATTTTATTAATAACTACTTCCTCCGTACGATAATATGGTATACATTACTTAAAAAAATGTGGGATTAATGAAAGTAATATTGTCTTGTTCTTTTTTGTTTTTGGTGTGTTATGCACCATTCGTATCCTAAAGTTTCCATGCTTTCTTTTCGAATATTAGTGCCATTTGCTTCTACTTACCTCTGCAAAAGTGGATTTTCAACTCTTCTGCAGGTCAAAACAAAAGCCAGGAATAAGCTGGATGTTCGATGACATGATACTGGCCTTGACAAAAACTCAACCAAGAATTATAACACTTGTTAATCAGATGAAAGGTCAATCATCACATTAGTCATTAATAATTAATACTTAATAAAACATATCATCACTTTTGTTAAGTCCTAAAATATATTTTGTCAAACCCTTTATTTTTTGTATTGATCAAATATGGCGGATGAGAAAGGTTGGGAACCAGTGATCTAGACAGTCAGTGTAAACTAATCAGTGAAACATAGCAAAATGGTCTCATTAAATAATCTTTTATTTAGAGTTAAATATTTTATATTCTGTAATTTTACCAACTTATTTCCTTTTTATTAAAAAAACCTTTAAATTTATTCATTCCAATTTATTTTCTTTTTAACAAAATTTAAATCTTTAATCAACTTAATTTTAAATTTGCTGACTAACCAACTGTATCCAAATAAAAAGTAACAGAATCTTTTACTTGAGCAATGAATTTGTGTTTCGTTTCTTTTGGAATGAAATTGATGAGATCTCTGAAATGTAATGCGGAAAGATTTTAGTAGAATCACATAGATTTAACAGAAATTGCACAAAACTCAGCACAAAATTAAATAACCAAATGAGATTTAAAAGATGGATAAAGATACTAATTTCCCAGATCCTCATTAACTTTCTTTCGTTCTGTACTTCTTAGTTATTTCCATTGTGGGTTTGTCGTTATCAAATGCCATCGATTCCTATATTTCCAATTTCACTAAAACACATTAAGTCGTTTATATGAATGCAGGCAAAATTAAAAAAGTCACAATATACAGGTATTTGGGATGTATACGGGATGACACTGGAGAAAACTTTCTTGAAATTAGAAGCCAGTTAGAGCAAGAAAAGTTAGCTTTTGGTAAAATGGATAAGCTGCTTACTTTTTCACGAATTATCAATCGATTTGAAACTTTGACTAATGAAGTGCTACATCTTTCCAGTAGTACTGTTTGGTGTAGAGGCCTGGACTATAACTAAAGAGTTAAATAGAAGAACAGATAGTACCTGAACACCTTTTTTAAAATTGGTTTATTTAAGGTTGCTCCAATAGCTCGGTTATTAGCATATCAGAACAAAAGTTTATATACTAATTTTGGTATATAATTGTTTAGCTAGATTACGTTTTACAATAATTTGTGTTACATTACATACGTATGTTATGACATGGTGTATAATGTTAAATTTTGCAAATAGGTTGATTTCTTTCAGGAACTTGATGGTGTTTATTTTGTTGTTTTTTGATAATATTACATCTAGGTTTGCTGTTAGTTGGAACGCTTCTTTCCATATGGTATTGGGGGCAAGTTTGGTGTTACAAGCCTGGCAGTTTGATTGTGTTTCTCGTTGAAATAGGTGTTCGTGTGTTAATAGAGCCTGTCCGATTCTTATCCTGATTAGTACTATCTGTTCTCTTCTGGTAGTGTTGTTTTGAGAGTTACTTCTATAGTTGTAGATGTGACTGTGATTCCATGTTTCTTTTATTTATTTTTTTTTTTTGAAGTGGATTTTTGTATCCTATATTTGAGGTATACATAGTTCAGTTTCTTCATATATAGCTTCTTTTGTAGCTATGTCTGCTGTATCATTCCCTGGGATGTTTTGGTGTGATAGAACCTATAAGATAGTAACTTCTTTCATATAGAACTTTTGGTAACTCCTTGTATATGGAGTCGTGTAGATTATGTTGTTTCTGGTGATGTTAGCTGTATGCTTGTGATGTTACTGAGAGAATCTATCTGTGTTATGAATTGATTTGGTGGTGTCTTAATGTTGTCGGTCTGTTGTCGGATGTTGTGGTGTCTTAGTTTTGTCGCCTGTAGAACAGCAAAGGCTTCAACAGTGAAAGCGCTTTGTTTGATTGGCTAGGTAGAATTTTTTGTTTCATTTACTGTAACTAGCACGAACCGGTACTAACATGAATTTTGACCACGTCTGTGAAGATAGCTAGGTGATTTTTGTATTTTGAAATTATTTTGTTGTAAGATTGAAGGATGATCATGAGATTGGTTTCTTTTTCATTGTATTGGGTTAGGGATAAGTGATGTTCGGTTGTTGGAGAAGCCAGGGTGGTATTTTGTTATGTGTTGTGGAGACAGACATCTCTGAACCAAACATGGGCTAATTATTTCATGGACCAATAGTACGAAGCCTCAAAATAATGAGAATAAAACTTCAACAAACGTTCCAAATGAAAAGAAGGGAGTTGGAATATCTGGGTCTAATGTTTAATAAATACCATCTACAACAATTATTAGGTAGTACGGAGAAGGAAATATAAATGGCAAAAGTTCAGTACGAAAGCGTTGAATATTCTGGCTACGGAATTTGAGAGAGTGGTTCAAAATTGCATGCACTGATTTCTGCAGAATGGCAGCATCCAATATATAATCATCGTTAATAGTCAACAATCATCGAAGCGCAGATGACAACTTAAAAAAAAAAAGAAAAATTGTTTTTCGCTTCACTACTGATCTTATTATTTTTTTTTTTTGTCTTTCCTCTTGGAGAATGTTTGAGAATTTTCCTTAGCCAACTTCTTTTTCACAATTTTATCACCATTAAGGGAACTTCAATTGAGGTAACCTTTTTAGGTGTATTGCGAATTTCTTCTCATAAAATCCAACTTATCTATCCAACCACTCTTATCTTAAAAAAAAAAAAAAAATTAAAACACGCAAGATGAAATTACACAAAATTAAATATGTATTTCTTTATATATTTCGGCTGTTAGGTACTCGACTGGAGACTGTTACAAAAAATCGTTGTTCCTATATGAAAAATTGTCATGCCATATCTGGTGTAAACATAAAATAGAAATTACCAAAAATGTTGTTATTATTTCTAAAATTTAGCGTGAAAAATACTCATTTTTGTTTATTATGTTATATTTTTACTTCATATGATCTTGACATCATATGAAGTAAAAACAATATCACATTCCTTGAATCGGATATTGTTCCAAGTATTTAAATTCTGTACATGCTTTAATTTCTATTTTATTTATGCAATTATTAATTCACATGTTTATTATTTAGTGATAGGTAATCTTTTTGTGATATATTTTGACCCCGGCACGCGCAAATTGCTGCCCCTTAAACGTAAGTAAATGAATGTTGCGTCGTTTGCATGAACTTTTCGGTCAATTGAGTATCTAACACATTATTAATAGTTTACAGTTTATGCAATAGATAAAAAATGTTGTTTTCAAAAATTAGGCACGCTTACATTGACGTACATTCCAAAAGAGTGACATATTTGATCTTTTGAGTTCACTAGAATTTGCAATAATATTTGTTTTTCTATAAATAATGTTTTGATAATAGTCAGAAAGGCAGGCGACTTCCTTGATGAGAAGAATTAGTTACTCATATTACTTCGTGGTGCTATTTAATTTTCCAGGACTGATGCCTTGAACTTAAGATCGTTTAGCTGTTGCTGTCACTTTGGTAGTTCTCTTGCGCATTTATCAGTTCCAGCTTTCTCTCCATTGCTGGATTGCTTTCTGGAAGTTTCTTTCGACGAGCGGCTCAAGCACCGCCTGCAATTTTCTTTGATGCATGAAGCACAGAATATGTGTGCTTGGAGCTTCGTCAATCTATCTTGGACGAAGAAATCTTCTTATCCAGGATAAATACTGGTGATAAGAGTTCGATTTATGACTAGAACCCACAAACAAATCGTCATTATAGTGAAAAATTCGTCCAGTTTCTTCGAGTCCCAAAAAAATGCAAACAAGTGGAAAGTAATGTGAAGAGCACGTTGATTTTTTTCTTTGATAACAAGACCGTGATCTTTCTTACTTTACGGCGAATGAGTTCGTACAAAAAATAACGTGCCAGTGGGTTACGCTGTTAATTTGTAGTTCTACTGATATGTTTTGAGGCATTTTCGTGAAGATGTATGATGACAATGGTTCGAACTTTGGCAAGTGATAAACTAAATGCTTCATAAAGCCAACTCACCCGCCAACAGTTCATTCCTCACACAGTTTTTGATCCAGGCTTCTAGGATCGTTGTCCACTATACACCTTCTTCGCCCGTTGAAGTAATTCAAAGAGACTCGCTAGTCGAAAAAGACTTTCAGAGATCTTAGAATGCACTGGGAACGATGCATAAATGCGCAAGAAACCTACTTCGAAGATGACAGCGACCGCTAACAGATATCCTAAGTTATAAATCGTTTGAGTAGACGTTGACTTGCGATTTTAAGTCGCTGCGTTAAAAAATACGCTGTAGCAACAATATTTTATAGTAAAATTGAGTTTAAAAAATTTTTGTATCGTGGCTCTGTTGTTACGTTTGCGAAGAACATCAATATTGGGAAATTTTATAAAAATCATAATGATTGGAAAATTGTATTTTATGTTTCTATCATAACATTCCTTTATTACCAACCGTCAACATATATAAGGGAGGTATTGTGATCATACTGATTTTGACATTTCGAGATTTCGATGGATCTCCACGAATTCAGGTCCCTACATAACATTGTGACTATTTTTAGCATGATGTCTGTCGGTCTGTCTGTCTGTTCGTCTGTCTGTCCGTCTGTCTGTCCGTCTGTCTGTCCGTCTGTCTGTCTGTCTGTCCGTCTGTGTACACGTGTAGAGCAAATTCGGCTGAAAGGATTTTTATGAAACTTCATATTTAAGCTTCTGCCATCAATGGCACGAGTGGATCAACTTTTGGTAAAAATCGGTTGACTAAAAATGGGAGTTTACTCGTGTCGATTTTAAGATTTTTGTGAATATTTCACAACAGAAAAATATTTCGAAAAAAATTATTGAACAAAAGTTGCTATAAAAGCAATAACTAATAACTTTTATTTGAGACGTTTTTTTATAAAACGAAAAATTTCGAATAACTTCCGTAAAATTTTTCGAAATTTTTTCTAAGTCTCAATTTTTTCATACTTATAAGTAACGTTTCCATGGTCATGATAAATATTATCTCTGTTAGAAAATATCAGGCCAAGTTATTTCTACTCTGCTGCTAGAATGTATTTTATATAAGTACTTTACGATGGCGGTCGGTCCTGTGGTGGCCACAGCTGATTTTTTTTTATCATAATAAAGCAAGCTCTTTTTCAATTTCTATTATTAATTTTTCCTTATCAATAATATTCTGTGACTGTAAACCATCACCAATAGATTATCTCTCCGATATTTAACAACTTAAATAAAAGTTTTAGATTAAAGAAGTACTAGGATCGTAATTCCCGAGCAAGAAAAAGATGCGAGTAAACAGCAGTAGTGGATGCAGGTTCATTCCTGTCCATATAACATCCAAATTTTCAAAGAATTCGCGACTGTCGCGTCACTGAAAAAATAAGGCTGGATGCGACTTTATAAAAGCTTCGATTATTTAATCACGTGTGGGCTCACTCCTATTGAACACCATGTGTTCTATTTTTGTGACTAAACAATCACGCAACTAAAGATCGCAAGTGGACGCCTAGCCATATTTCGGGAAATTTTGGACCGTACCTCGTATTATTGCTTTGTTGTAGCTGCTTTTGTGTTAGTAGTATCAGGATGGTCTTCCACAGCAAAAGGTTAGAAAATTTTCTGCGGCACGATTAAATCCACACCTGTGCAATGGCTTCCATTACCACCAATTTTCACCTCGCCTGATTTGAGACGTTCTAATAGTTTGCTTCGAGAGTATAGAAAAATATCGAACAATACAGAACTTCCAATATAGTAAAGTTGGTATAGATGCCCCAGTGGGATAAACGCCCCACTTCGCATATATCCATAACGGTGTGTGTTTGTATCTTTTCAGTACTGACAGTTTGTACGAGAAACACAGTCTTCTGATATAAATGTGTTAAATTATCATCCATGTTAATAGTTTATGAAAAATTAAATTGTAAAGGTAGGTGCTCATATGTGTGGTTGTATTTCAATAATTACGACATTTTGTCTTAAGGTTTTATGACGTAACTATAACTTTAACAAAATTACTTTCATTTCTAGGTATCAGAAGACACTTAACTTCACATTATAGAGTAAAAAATAATGCTCAATATTGTATACATTCGAAATAAACAGATGGGGCATCTATCCCATAGAAAAAGGATATAAGGCCGCAATAAATGTGGGATATATGGCTCGGGCATTGTATATATAATCTTATAATAAAATATATATATAATCTTATACTAACACTTTCCCAAGGACACGCAGCAACATATATGCCAAAATAGATACTTGGAAAAAATATCGCAAAAATATGAAAAGTTTTAAAAATTTATTAAGTCCTATCAAAAAATGTTTCAAATAAAAGTTGTTAATTATTACTTGTATAGTAATTTTTGTAGGATAGATGTTTTCGAAAATTTTCTCTGTTGTGAAATATTCGCCAAAATCTTAAAACCGACACGAGTAAACTTACATTTATAGTTGACCGATTTGTACCAAAAATTGAACAATTGGTGCCATTGATGTCAAAAACTTAAATATGAAGTTTCATAAAAATCCGTTTGGCCAAAATTGCTCTACACATCTCCATGGACCGACAGACACACAGACCAACAGACATTATGCTAATAATAGTAAAAATCGGTATGAGCACTCCGTATATATGTTGGCAGTCGGTAAAAAAAAAATAATAATAAATTGTAATTTTTAATTGTTATTTTAAAAAAATATTAAAATTGTTGGTCAAAATCAAATGTATTATTTTAGTGAGGCATAAATACCACCATATGGGGCAAAAATCCCATCGATATGGGATATATGGCCAATTACAGTACTATTTTAAATCATTAATTTTATATATTTGGAATAATTATAAGTGTTTTAATCTTATGTTATTGTGTAGTAAGATTATCTAAGAATTATAGGAAAGTAACAGATAAAGTTTAATAATTAAGATTAATGCAACACGATTGTTTTTCTATAACCGGGGCATCTATCCCACCTTTACCCTACATGATGAGTTACATAAACACCAACGGCTTTAATCTCGTAAACCACCGATGACGAAAACGAAGAAGCTGGAGAGATCTGGTGTTGATAAAAATGATAAATGGCGGGAAAGATGGAATAAGAGCGTGATGATTAACGGAGAACTTATTTCTGATCCAACTGCAAGGCTACATGCAATGAACTTACCAAGATAAATCTGGACAAACTTGAATTGAATAAGAACGAATCATGGAAGATGTGCATTTATGATGCATAAATGGGGTAATGATGAATCGCCCACCTGTGATTTTGGAACCCAGTATCCAACAATTCCTCACATAGTTTCCAATTGTTCAATCCCAATTGTTCAATCCCAATTGTTCAATCCCAATTGTGTTCGTTCTTATGATGGAAACGACTGATTTCTGCAGTTTAGAATCTAATATAGAATGTAACATCATAGTCTGACTTAGCAGTTTAGATACACAGCTCTAAGCTGAATAAAGTCCATCTATTTAAGCCTGGCAGATGACCTTGGGTGCGCAGTAGCAATCACTAGAAATTGGAGTGGGGACGTCAGTTGACTTCAGACTGTCTTGCTGCAAGCATCAGTGAAAGTACATTCGGATGAAAAAGTATAATGGAATTTAAGACGAAATTATGCGGGCGCGTAAACCATAGTCAGTGTAAGGAGATTATTAGTAATGTGATTGACTTTATGACTAAGTAAGCTGCAGCAGGGAACGTGATTATACCTTTGAAGAATATTTTGGATCGAGTTTCAGCGTGCACAGGCGTTTCTGCAAGAAGTTTAAGTAGATTTAACAAGGAAAAAAAAAAGTGTCTGCAGGTTAGACAAGTTAAAACTTGTAATACAATATAACTTTAATACAAAGATGAGACACGGACGGAACAAATATTTTGAACAAAAGAATCCGAAATTTCACGTTCTAAATTAACAATCATAATAAATATCTTTGTTATAAGACGCAACAACGCTGTTCAACAAAAACATTTATTTTGTTTGGTAAACTTAGTTCAGTTCTTAACAGACTTTTCATTTTTATTTCATTGTTATATTATTTATACATTATTATTTTCTAAATTCAGGTGAATGTTCCACATTTTCGTCACCTAGAAAACAGAAAGAAAGAAGTGAACAGAAAATATGAAATATAAAAAGTAATCCATTAAATTGTGGAAAAAATTTATATTTTGATGAAAACTTGTGTCTCGTACTGTACAGTCCAAGCGCTCGACCCTCTCTTTCTTTCCGAATGCGTTCTTCCTCTGCGCGAAACTGATTTCCCACACGCCAGTACTAAATAGATTTGCTGTAATTGTGTATTAATCTTTAAAATCCAAACGAAATAATTATAAATTAATTTAATGTAAAACAACATAATATTCCGATATTACTGCTGCCTTGGTAGAATGTCATAATTATATAATAACATGAGTCAACAGGAATTGAACCTGAGTTCCTGTGTTTTGTAGGTAGCCATTTAACCACGGAACCAGCTTCTCTCTATCACCATGTAATCTTTTTAATTAACTAGATTTTTTCAGCATAATCATGTTTACTAAAAAACATAATTATTTGAGTTATTATATTATAATTATAAAATAAATAAATAGCAGGAACCATAAAAAATATATACAATATAATAAATGTTCAGTGCACAAGTTAATTGTCTTAAAAAATATGTTAACATGCGTTTACAAAGTGCAAAGCAAATGTTTTTCTTCTCTTTATCAAAATATTTGGACTTGGATTTTTTAATTGGTATTAAGTATTTTTTTGTTTATGACCTAGAGATTTTTGAAGGTCTTGGCAAAAAGCAATTGATAAGATTAGGATGAAAGAATGGATAAAAATTTAGAGATACTGTCAGATGTATATAGAACAGATGTTCTAATTAATTTAATTCAAAATATTTATCTGCAGTTTTGTGATCTTTAATTAAAAAGATCTTAAGAGTTATTTTAAACAGAACATTTCTTTTTTGTAGTTTGAATATTGTTGTATTAGTAATTTGCTAAAAAGGAATTTTGTAAGACTTTTCAAAGAATTTGTTTAATAAATAAATAATAATAATCTGAGAAGAGTTACTCAGAGATCGATGGAAAAAGCGATACTTGGAATAATAGAAGTAGAAAAACTAGCGCATGGATTAGGGGTAACTTAAAAGCTATGACGTTACAGAAGAAATAAAACTCTGTAACCTCTTAACGCCAGGTTTAACACCAACAGATAAAAAATTTCTAATACAAAACATAATCTGAAATAAAATTATTAACAATCGATACATTGCAGTTAATTTTTATCTATCTAACACAGGGGTCGGGGAATATGGGTAAATTACCCCAAACGGGGTAAAATCGAAATTTTCGGGGTAATGAGATATTAATAGACATAAATGATATAAATACAAAAAATCATAAAAAGTGCGTTTCTAAATACAATAGAAATTTGACGTCTACGTGAGTTATGTAAAGATGGCGAAGCCGAGTACACAGAACTGCTGTACCACACAGAAATAAGATGGCTTTTACGGAGAAATGTACACCGATTATGGGCTCTTAAAAATGAAATGAAAAGTTTTTTAATCGATCAAAATCATGTTCTGTCAAAAAAGTTCACAACTTCTTCATGGCTTGCATGCTCGTTTATTTAGTAGACATTTTTGAGCATGTCAACATACTTAATAAAGAACTACAAGGGAAGAAAATCATGATAATATCTGCCAATGAAAATTGTCAGCGTTTGGTTCTCAGATTTCCTACTGGAAACAAAAAGCTAATCAAAACAAGATAGCTGCTTTTCCAAAATTAGCTTTGTTTTTAAAAAATTCGAATGATACTCGTTAGGAGGACATCAAGGTCACAATCAACAAACATACACTGTATCCAAATCGCACTAACATTAAAAATCAGCTGTGGCCACCACAGGACCGACCGCCATCATAAAGTACTTATATAAAATAGATTCTAGCAGCAGAGTAGAAATAACTTGGCCTAATATTTTATAACAGAGATATTATTTATCATGACCATGGAAACGTTACATATAGGTATGAAAAAATTGAGACTTGGAAAAAATTTCGAAAAATTTTACTGAAATTATTCGAAATTTTTCATTTTATCAAAAAACATCTCAAATTAAAGTTATTAGTTATTGCTTTTATAGCGGTATATATCTTATAGAGGTATTGTGATCATACCGATTTTGACATTTCGAGATTTCGATGAATCTCCACGAATTGCGGTCCTTACATAACGTTTTGACTATTTTTAACATGATGTCTGCCGGTCTGTCTGTCTGTCTGTCTGTCTGTCTGTTTATCTGTTTGTCTATCTGTCTGTCGGTCCGTGTACACGTGCAGAGCAAATTCGGCTAAAAGGATTTTCATGAAACTTCATATTTAAGCTTTTGACATCAATGGCACGAGTTGATCAACTTTTGGTTTACTAGAAATGGGAGTTAACTTATGTCGATTTTAAGATTTTTGCGAATATTTCGCAACAGAGAAATATTTCGAGAAAATGTATTTAACAAAAGTTGCTATAAAATCAATAACTTACAACTTTTATTTGAGACATTTACAATAATAACTACTCTGCTGCTATAATGTATTTTATACAAGTACTTTGTGATGGAGGTCGGTCCTGTAGTGTTTAAAAACAGCTGATTATTTTAAATATACTTGTGGATTTCAAATAACTTTTATATTTAGCTATTTCTGTGTACATAGATGTGTTCAAACAACATTTTTTCGATATTATTTTAGCCATGAGTTAGAAATTTCGTTGAAAAATACTATACAGGGCGAGGCAACAATTATTTTCACCTCGATTATTTCCTTAATAAAAGAGTTATAAAAATATTGTTCAAATTAAACTTATTTGGGGCAATGGGAGTCAGACGATAAACATATCAAATTTTTTTTTTGCATTTCTTTTGCAAAAGGTATGACAGTATAGGACAGACAGACAGACAGACAGACAGACAGACATACATCATGCTAAAACTAGTCAAAACGTTATGTAGGGACCTCAATTCGTAGAGATCCATCGAAATCTCGAAAATCGGTATGATCACAATACCTCCCTAAAAAGATCGAGATAATATTACTTTCGTTAATCCCACATTTTTTAAGTAATGTATATCATATTTTTGGACGGAGGGAGTATTTTATATTTCAAACGCTTTTTTATTTTTATAATACCTGCCTACTCTACCCCCTCCCACCGGTCTAAATTCAACACTGGCCCATTTCATTGAAGTATGACCAAATACAGAAAGTAATTTTACTTAACAAACATTTTGATTGTTGTATTTAACCAATGTATGCTAAAGCAATTTAAAAATATTACCTACGTCACCGTGTTGTTACAAATTTGCGAAATCCAGGTCATCTCCATTATCATGATCTCATATATAATTTCAGTAACCGATGTCATTTGTCTGATTGTATCTTGTTGAATGCAATATGCAGCAAAATATAATTAATTTATCTAACCTGTTAATCGGTAGTTTTAGACACAGTTATTAATATTCTTATCTCATATACAACTAACTTATTGTATGTTGTAAACTAGAACGTTGTTTTCTGAAATACGGTTTTAACCTTTTCATAAACGACATCGTTATTTTGATAAAGTGCTTTTTAAGAGCATTATTAGTGATTTTGTTGCACTTGTTATTAAATTTACTAGACCTGTACAAGATTGCTGATACTCTATGACTCTAATAATTAAAATTTTATATTAAGCTCATGACAAGTTTATTGAAAATTGCTGTAAACAAATTGAAATTGAAAAAAAAATATGTGAAGTGTAAATTTTCACACATTTCAGGGTTTTGTATACTGTTCACTTTAATAACAACAAACTAAGAGGAAAATTTTATTTCACTAGTTTTTTCCTTTTTACTTGTTGGCTTTATCTGCTTTGGCTATTATACAGGTATAAATAAAGAGATTATAATATTTTAAAAATTACATTTATAATTTGATATTTTCTGTTTTAACATATTATAAATAATTTCATAAATATCTAGAGAGTTAGTAGCAAGAAGCGTCTGAATATTGGTAGATAAGGATATTTTTTGGACAACTAAATTTTGTATGAATAAGTTACGATTGCGAAAATGAATTGGGCATTCAAACAACAAATGGTTCGAATCGCTGACAGACATTTGTCTGACATTTATCACACGGATAGAAAGGAGACGAAATCATATTAATTCTATGCAGATGATATGGAGAGATGTGATTTAATCTAAGCCGGATAAAAGTGCATATAAAAGATCTGCTTTGGTGAGAAGAAAACCAAAACTTTTTAGGAAGAAGAGATTAAATTTGACCATAGTATGATCCTTTGAGCTGTAGAGAACCTATGTATTCTTGTTGCCATTGGTTGTATATGAAAGTTTTGAAGATTGACATAATCTCATTATACTGTTTAGTGGAATATTTAACAGGGAGTCATTTACAGCTGCTTCTTTGGCTAGAAAATCGACTTCGAGGTTGAACTCAAAATCTGAGTGGCCTTTAATCCAGCATATTTTTATAATTTTACCGCTAATCGTAAGATCGTTAAGGCATTTAATAACATCATAAATTAGTGAATAGTACTTTTTCTCAAATACAGGGTAACTCAATTTTTGGACAGCGCTTTTACAATTTTTTGCTTTAAAAACAATTTTTAAAAATACCTATATTTATAATTCAAATATAGCCAGTCCCAAGCTTGATAAAAATGTGAAGGGATGTCATGTGAGAATATATAGTTCATTCTAAATAGCATATAAGAAAACACGTTTATTTTAAATAATTATTACGGTCCTGTCAACAACAATTAACAGAACCATAAACTCAGCAGGTATAATGGTTATACTGGCCATTTTTATACTTCTACAACTACAGACCCATATCTATACTTCCCATCTTTTCCAAAATTTTTGAAAAAATTCTTTATAAACAAATAACTCAACACTTCACGAATAATAATTTATTTTCCAATAGTCAATATGGTTTCAGAAGCAACCTAAGCACAAACCATGCAATTTTAGAATTCATTAACTGTACATCTGACGCACTCGAATCGGGCGAATATTGTCTCAGTACTTTCTTGACCTAAGCAAAGCTTTTGATTCAATTTCTCACAACATTTTACTTGACAAACTTCCCTTTTATGGTTTTGCAAAGCTAATTCTTGGTTCACCATCAATAAACAATCCTTGAACACTACCAAGTCCCAAAGCTTACTCATAACCACAAAGACACATGACTATGACAATCCCCCGTATGTAAGTTTCCTTGGTATACATGTAGATCCCCATCTAAGATGGGACCAACATACAGAGTTTTTGAGCCATAAACTAAGGTCTACCATATATCTAATTAGAAAACTAAAACTAGAGGTGAGTATAGATGTGGTTCTAAAAGCTTACTTTTCCCTTTTCCACTCCCAGTTAAGCTATGGTTTATTAATCTGGGGACATTCACCAGCTGCCAAAAGAATCTTTGCCCTATAGCGTAAGGTTGGAAGAATTATTGCTTCTGCTACTTTTCAAGCCGACTGTCGTGATCTTTTTGTAAAACTCAATATAATGTCCCTACCTTCCCTTTTCATCTTTTACTGCGTACTCCATATTCACCAAAATCTAAAAAATTTCCCAACCTGCAGTAATACCCATTTCCATAATACTCGGTTAAAAAACAATATTCGTAGTAACTTCTTACGCCTTAACAAATCGAGGAACTCCATCAATTATTGGAAATTAGAGAACTACCACCCAAAAATTTCCACGAAAAAATCAAAGCTATTCTGACTGTAAATCCTATGTATAGCTTTGATGAGTTCGAGACCTTTAGTTTTAAATAACTTATATTATTATGTAAATGACTGACTAATAACGTTACCATGTAATAGTATTTAGTCAATAAACATTATTATTATTTCGTATTGTACATACTATACAAGGGTTTTTTGGTTATTCCTACAAAATCCTAAAATCGAAGAACCCCAAAACCTGTCGTGATAGTTATAGAATCGTATAACTAGTTTTAAACTTCTGGTACAAACAAATGATCAGGAAAACAATTTTCCAGAGCAGTGTGTGTCAGGATTCAGTTATAATCACGACTTATGCGAAAGAAAACCGAAAGAAGGAAATAGTAAAGATTGATAAATAAAATAAGAAATTGCTTCAAATGTCTGCTATGTCGTTGATTACTAAGCCATGATCAAATCAATAGTAGTAATGGTTTATTTTAAGAATATTTGCCATCGCCTACTACGGTATGTCGTTCCAAATATACAAAATTTCTTTTTTTACTGAACCCATAAATCATTATTTATCTGTACATTTCCTGTTCAATTCATTTAGATATGCAGTTTTATTGGAGATCGAAACTCGGGCACGCCATGTGAGTTGTAATGACGTCACGTATCATGTAAAGACTAGTTTAGGCCTGTTGACGTCACTCGATGGTAGTTTTCCTTCGCGTGACTCATAACATTTACACCCCGTCTGCATTTATAAGCATGCCAAAATTTCATTTCAGCTGCTTTCATTGATCCCAACAACAACAGCTGCAATTTGGCACACTTTACTTATCAATGGTGGAAGTTTATGGCAACTTTACATGATACTATTAATTTTGCTTGGAACAAAAAAAGTCGTTATGTTAAAAGTCACATGCCGTTCTTTTTCAATATTTTTGCGTACAGCATCGATGTTTTTTTGAATCACAACCGATTTTGGTTGGTCTTCACGAGATTCATCACTGACGGACGCACAACCACGACGAAATTCTGTAAACCAATTGTAAACAGTCTTTTCTGATGGTGCTTCATTATCAAAAGTTGAACGAAGCGAATCTATGCATTGTTGTTGAGTTAGGCTTTTACTAAAACCGTAAAAAATCATGGTGTTAAAAAGCATTCACAAATCCTATACTTAAAGCTCGAAGTTAACACACCTTGCTAGGGATTTATGGATCCTAATACACATAGCTGTATATTTCTGCTTGTGAATGTTGTTTGAAACAAGTGTTTTTTTTCCTGTATTTTATCCTGTAGCTGAATCCAATTTATTGGTTTAAATTCAAATCTTTCTATTTATCATGATTTAATCTAAATTAATAGAAACCTTACAATATGTCTCACTCATGCGATTGTAATCCAGCAGCCACGTGTGTTTTGGCAACATTTAATTCGAATGCCAATCTTTATATATGATATTATTTATTTATAAAATACCACTTTTTACATTCTGTTCTATATATGTATTTTAATAATGACATGTTTTATGTGAATAACTTGATAAAAATAGATAAAACCTCGAAAAATGAAGAGGTTAGTTATCAAAAGATATGTCAGTTTTTTTATAAAGACAATGACGTCATAAATAGTTACCTATTGCATTTACATAATATGTATAAATGCTTTATATAAATAAGTTTAATACATTAAAATAGGGAGAAGCATGGGCGCCCGCAAAATTATTTTCAAGAGAGAGCGAAATATGAAGGCATATATTTGAAAATATTTAATAATTTATCAAATAAACTTTCATAACAAAACATTCTTTGTGCCGTTGTTATCGGTATCTTCCACGTGGAAAATATCTACGTGCCGTTTTTACGGTAACTACACGCCTTCCTCCCTCAAAAAAGGCAATGAATTATAAAATGCAATAAGAAATTATTTTATATGTACTTTTTTTAATAATAACACTGGTAAACAAAAATGAATTATTTTTTGTGACATGGACAAAACATGGTGTATTCCACTTAAAATTTGACCTAAAAGCCGAAAATGACCATAGATTTTTTCTATCACTCATCATATTTTTGCTATGAGGTATTGTTGGTTTCTAACGAAATATAGCGATAGACGTATTATTATTAATTTTAACTTACCTCAAAATGTTGAATGTTTTACATCGTTATTTCGTTTCTGAAGCATCCCTTATTAATGTCTTCCAGTGTTCAGCAAGGAAATTTGGGCTCCATTGTTGGGCTTGGTGGAATCGTTATATCCTACATCCCATTTTTTTGTAGTCATCAAGTACTTCATTCACGATATCTCTTGATAGATTTAAGTCTCGAATTAAGTCATTAAGCTGTAATATCAGATGCGGCTCTGTTGAACATTTTGGTACGTTAAATAAAGAATCAGTTTCGATTTCTTTTACGAATTCTGCGAGGCCACTTGAAGAATCAGCGGATTCAGGTTCTTCTTCATCTAAAGTCCAAGATTCTGGTCGTTTTGGGACAGGAAGTTTATTATTATGTTCGATGGGTCATAAAACTGATAGTAAATTAGGATAATGCATAGTATGTTTAGACTTTGGTCCAGTACCTGTTATATTAGTGAGGCAAAAATAGCAATCCGTAATATGGTCTTTTGGCTCTCTCCAAACCATTGGTATTTCCAAAGCGCATTTTACGATTTGCGTCTTTCAACCAACCTGTTAACAACCTTACACAAGTCTTACAACATATATGAGGGGCCCATGTTTTGTCTTGGTTTCCAACTTTATCTTTGAAATAAAGTTTGTAAGCTTTTCACACAAGCGCGGTGAAATTATGTTTTTGCGATTAAAAAGTCAACTCTCCACATAAATAACAAGAAATGTTGGCACTATTTACGCACTGTCGAGACATTATACTTAAAATTAAGCAAAATCAAAGTAAAAGATAAAATATAAATTACTTAGAACTCAAAGAATTACCAGTCGCGATATAAAAAATACAACAGATAGTGATGCCTGTAGTTTACACGCAATCTATTTTGAAGCATACATTTAGACCTGATAAGTAGGAATAAATTGATCTTAACCAGTTGTATTCATCACCGCAGATACATGTCGTGAGTTGGCACAGTATAAAAATGTTGCATATTGCGAAATATAAATTTGCATGTTGCAGAAAACCTATGGGTAATAGAATAATTCTGTTTTCAGATTTGTTTTCAGCGTTTCAAAATACATCAGCAATACCTAAAAACTACCATGTCACAAACAGTTTGTTTATCAGTGTAATTAAAATATGTTGTGTTTTAAGTTTAAGGAATTGTACAAAAACCTTAGGTAAAGTTTTTGTTTTTTTTGTAATTTACGTAGATCATATAGTTAGAAGTATCATCTCAGGTACTTAAAAGAAGTTCTTTGAACACGTTGACGTACACCTGAATCAGAATATTGAATTACTGATTTGCATACTCTCGATTTAAAGTAATTACATGTTTTATACAGACATTAAGTACCTGTATATTGCGATTATAAAAAACCCGACCAAAGTTTATGGTTTTTCTATCAACGTACAACGTGTGAACATTGATCTGGTCAGGTGTTTAAGGAGAAAGTACAGCAAACTTACAACTTCCTGATTTTATCACTGGGGTTGTCCCCTGCATAAGGTCACATAACAATGATTTTAAACAAAATTTAGGTAAGAATAAATACCTGGAAAATTTAGCATAAAAGTAGTTAAGAAGGTTGACGTTGTTTTATGGCAATACTTGACAAGAAAAGAAACATATATAGATTTTTGCACCATTGGACTCAACAATGACCGACGGCGGCGCTGTGATCGCTGTGAAACAGCTGATCGTTTACCTTTTACGATTACTCGTTTCGTAATGTGAAAGTTGTCCTCATTTATTTACATGCTAAATCTTCGATTAACAATGAATAATGAACAGCTATCCTTACTAAATCAATTTAATTTTTTAAGTGCAACGCCTTCTTCGAAGTATGTAGTTGAAGGAGAGGAGTTGTTAAACGCCGGTCGTGTTATATTATACAGAATTTTGGGAAAAAATGATGAGTATGTCGACATATGTAGGTTATGTTTACAAACAAGCAGTCTAAAATCACCACCTCACAAAGTCTCTAGAAAATTAAAACTGCAAGATAACCTGCACCTGTAAACCGCAACCTTTGTTAGAAACTCGCTGCCTAAAAAAATTAATCAAAAACGAAAGCAAATACTTCAGTGAAGCTGTATCAGAATACGTACAATATTTGAGACCGCATGCCCTAATCCTGTATTAAAGTTACACGGGTAGATATTTATTTATGTTCGAGAAGAATATTTATAATTGAGTATTTCTTATTTGTTGAATATTTTTAATAAATAATAGTTTGTTAAATATTAATAAGTTAACAATATTGATGTAATCTGTAGCTTTGAAATGCTTTTAGCACACTCTCACTCTTTTTCCCGTATTTATAGCATTTCCCATGCTTTTTTACCTATTTATCTTTTCCACAACACCAAATATATTTATTATTTTCTCAAATTGTTTTTCATTTGGAAAAATGGAAGTGAATGTTTCTCTCACTTCTTTTCCTAGAATGAGAACCGAATACACAGAAGTTTGTGTTATGACAACTCATTATAACATAAAATAATATAAAAAAGAATAATAGTTGCTATCAAAAATTAATGTTACAAATAAACTGCAACGCGATACAAACAGCGTGAGGGAGCCACTAGTAAACAATAAAGTTACTCGTTCCACTAGTTCAAATTCTGTCCGTTTGATGTAGCTGATGATTTGAAGCGCTGTTGAGCCCAATTGTATACTTCATCCTCATGTTACATAGTCTAAATTATTTATTTGTTAAATAAAATACTATTCTTATGTTCTGTTACGTCCCTGCACCGGAAAGAAGAGAAATGCAACATAAAACAATTTGATGATACAAACAACAATAGCCACGATTACCTTGCTTTTGTTTATTTTCACATTGTCTTCATTTTATCGGCAAGGATGAATGCATTCTCTGAATTTATTTATCAGACTCTTTACATCATCCTTGACTCCCTGTTCAACCGATAAACACACGCATTGTTTTTATTTAGCATTTTATTTACGCATTCTTCTTCAAGGCGATTTTATTTTTAAATGTAATAATGATTTTAATATAGCACACTTAACGTTTTTAAGTAATGCTGGTATACCAATATACACTTAACAAGGTATTTTAGATTAAGTTAATGTAAATATTACCACGTTGATAAAATGATAAGCCATAAAGTATAGGGACATGAGTTCAAATCCCGGACACTACTTACTACGAAATTTATATCTCTCGGTACAATATTAGCCACGGTCAACTCTGGACGATCTTCCAAGAGAACGTTGTAATAACGATATAAAAATAAAAATTTACGTGAAGTGTGAATTTTCACATATTTCAGGGTTTTGTAGGTATTTAGTTAGTGAATGATGATTATTAGAAGGCCAAACGATGAATGCCTGTCACTACATAACACAATTACAAGTGTTGGTTTTAAATCCTTTAAATCAATAGGCACGACAAGAAGGATGCAGTTAGATTTTTTGTACCGTGTATCATATATCTCTAAAAATACCATAATATATATTTTAACGCATTTGTTTTTTTTTTTTTTTTTGTATTAATGAAAAAATATATTCAAATCCAGACCTGGCAACACTACAGGCGATCTTTTGTCGCGCAAGAGCTTAACGCCTACAGAGACATTGTTTATATTGCGATTATATGAAAAACTAACAGATTCTCTCCTAGAAATGGAATCCTAGCAACCAGCCAGTTATTTATTTATTTTCCTAGGCGATATTTGCAAAATAAATTTACGTACCTCTTCTCTACCCATAACAAAATGTATCCATGTATATACAAATATATTTTTTTAATTTTATTTAATTTAATTTTAATCAGCGTAAAAAATCGTATTAAAATAAAAAAAAATTAAAAACTACTTCCCGTTCCTTTATCTACGTCTTAAGAGCTTTCTTTTAATACCACACACTAAATTTAAAAAAAATATATTCTTTTCCGACGGTACAAAAAATTCAATATTTTGCGAATAACCAAATTGATCAAAATTTCCTGTTGAACTATTCCGGTTCCTATCAATATACATTATTGAGATTTTTTTCAGATTTTTAGTTCAACCCCTCTGGGAGATACGGTGGGGGATAATATATTTTTGCCATTATATTGATAAAAACCCCATAAAAAAAAAGATTTTTCAAAAATAAAAATTTGTTTGTGCATCCACGCATTAACAGGTTTCATTTGATACCAAAATTTGAAACAAAAATTTTAAAAAATATTAATTTTTTCATTAAATACATATTTGTTTATATTTATCCCGCGGTGTATTTTACTGACATCTCTATAGTTTTGCTATATGTGGGCCAAAAAGTTGTACATGTATGGCAAATTTTAATTATCTATGTTCAGCCGTTTGGCTACAATTTCTACCGTACAGACAGAGAGACACATGAGTGACGTTATAAGGGTCTTTTGGAGGTCATACCTACAAAACCCTAAAATTTAAAGACCGACACTTAATTCCAAACTCTAAAATTTTGCACGAGTAATTAGTGTCTTTCTTCTTCTTCTTCTTTGGGCACTATCAGTCAGGTTGACTTTTGGCCTCACTCACATAAGCACTCCGTCTCGATCTATTCATTGTCAAGTCTTGCCAAGTACTATCTTCAGATTGTTTGAAACTAGCTTTACATCCAGTTAGCAGGGATGAGGAGTTGAAATCGAGTCGGGAGTCGGGAGTTGAGGGATCGAAGCTTTTGAAGGAATCAGGAGTCGGAGTCGAGAGTCGAGAATCGGAAAAAGTATCGACTCCCGACTGTTTGATTCAATATTTTATCAAGGATGAAAACAAACCAAAAAAGAAAACAAAATAACGATATTACCAGTTTGTTTATTAAAGACAACTATTTTAAGGAATCAAATATTTTTGTATTTAAAAATTTAGATCAGTACTTTTTATATATAATTTTGCTATAATACGTCAGGAAATCTAAATTTTTATTTCGCTTATTTTTGCAAATCATCAAACGGATCAAAAATATCTCTTAATTTGCTAAATTTATAATTGCATTTCGCGGAATGTTCCAGAAAAATATGAAAACAGCTGATTTATTAAATTTGGCATCAAAAGTATCAAATATTGGCAACATGTACTGAAGATTTAGTACAGATCCTTGTAAATGAATCATGGATATTTGACGTCATACTGTCTGGCGATATAAGAAATGATTCAGAAAAAATATATATAAATAATTCAATAAATAATTTAGATCAAAAATTTGACGAATTTTAATTTCTAAAAACTCGATTTCGCATTGTTAAGCACATAGATTTTGATATATTTGTGTTTCTTTGGAAGAGTTCTGTTCGTTCTTCAAAAAGAGCAGGCCGACTGCAATCGATATGATACAGCTATCATTTTTGTGTTGGCGTCCGTTGAGTTTGGTTTGCTATTAGTCATTTACTAGTTATTACTTATAATATAAGTTATTTTGTTCGAATTGAAAGTGGTTCTTGTAATTCTATTTTCTTTACCTTGGCAATTCTTAGGACGTTTACACATACACAGATAAAATCAGTACCGGTGCCAGTCAGAGACGCAGCAACGCCCTGGCAACGGGACATGTGCCAGGGGCGCGAGGTCTGAGGGGCGCCATCCTGCGGTTTTTGTTTGGTCATCTCTTGTAGTTTAGAAGTGAGGACTTTTTTTTAGGTCATCACTTGTATTTTCACCTGTCTATTAGAATAAATTAAAAACGATGCCCTCCTTAAATAAAATGAAAAAAGATAAAGTTTTGGTTAAATTAATTTACAAGTGTCTGCTTTAAGTATTTCTCGAGGGCGCTATTTTAAGTATTTGCCAAGGGCGTCAAAAACGTTGCTACGGCCCTGGTGCACTTGCGCCGGATACTATGTAAACAAATAGACGGTTTCACACATAGTCCGGCCTGGCAGAATTGCCGGTCCAGCCGGCGTTTATCTCGACAAATCGGATGCCGAGATGACATCTCATTGTAGTCATTTTAGTATCCTGGTGCTTAATACTATTTTCTAATAATTCTACGAGAAAATCAAATTTTTTAGTACCTACTCATTACGGAAGTAATTGAATAATTTAAACTGATCCTTCTATAAAGCTAAAGAGCGTGCAAAAACTACCTTTCAAGTACAGTAAACCCTTGGGTTGCGAGTAACTTGGTCTGCGAGTGTACTGCAAGATGAGCAAACATTTTTAATAAATTTTAATTTGATAAACGTGCGAGGTCTGTAGGATAAGCACCAGATTACACTACCCGTATGGTTCGGCAGTTTTTGACAAAGAAGAAACTGCGTCAGGTGCAAATAGCCATTGCTGCTATGCGCCAAAAAATTTAAATTACTAACGACAAAGAAGAAAGTCACTCACGTTCCCCATCTACCGTCTACTGAGCGGAATCATCGGATTTGGCTCCTTTTGGCTAATCTTTTGTGACATTCATGAGAAGAGTTTGGAATCTGAACATGTTCAATTAATCATACATTTTTCGTTCTTTCGATCCGTAACCGGTTCAATCCAGCTCTAATGGAATTTATGCTAAATTCGACTTGTTCAGATTTATTTTGAATTTTCAGAAGGTTCAATTTGTTTTGCAGAAGTTGAATTTAATTTGTAAACGGGTGAATTTGGAAAAGGGTGTATTATGAATTTGGTTTGCAAAAAGGTGAATTTGATTTCCAAAAGAGTGAATTTAGACTGCTAAACCTGTAGCCGCAGAAAGACAGTATTTCGAAGGTAATGATTTTAATGCAAAATATATTTTTTTAAGAAGTTCAATGACACCAGTACGCGGACTCTTGATCAAACCTCGTATATTGAAAATCATGAATAAAATAGGTTACAAAAAACAAAAAACAAATAAATAGTCAAGGGATATTTGGATTAATTTTCTTAATTTCTTAATCCAAGTCATAATAGTGCCCGGTTAAGGATCCTGTCAGCATAGTCATTTGACTCATCAATCCCGGATATTTTAAATCCCCGGACAAAATCCGGGACAGTTGTAAAAATCCCGTACGTATAACAATCCTAGGTCTACTACGTCTTCAAATCTATTTAAATACTATCTGTTACGTGGTCACTAAAAAGTAAAATATATTTTGAAGATAACACCAATATATTATGTCAAAATAAAATCATACTTTCGGTGCATGATTCATTTTTTAAACTAGTCAAATTATCAGAATTCACGTAAATTTTGACTCAGCAAGTTATGAGTAAACAAGTTATTGTCAAAGGTCTTAAATGTTTATAAACGCGAGCGCCAGATGGTCTGGCTAAGAACCTACGTCACTTTTAGAAAGTTCAACGGGGTTCCACGATATTAGCCACTGTTAATGACTATTACACCAAGAACATATATGACGTCAAATAACTGATTAATTTTATTTTGCATTACTAACATAAACAATTGATTATTAATTTAAAAATATTTTAATTAATAAATACATAATTGTTTAATTAGGACATTGTTGTGCGTAAGTTGATGGAAGACTAAATAAAGATTGGCGTAAGGAAAAAGGTTATTGTACTATTTTGTTTAAATAAACATAAACAGTTTTATTGGTTGCGTTTTCTGGTTGACGTCATTGGATAAGTTGCCGGATATAACACCATAAAAGATAGGGTTTCTCAACTTATCGGTTGCGACCGATATGTGGTTTTTGAAATTATCTATGATGGGTCACGGCGTACGCCAAGATTTTAAATATCAGAACAATGGTAGAAAATCAGCTGTGGCCACCACAGGACCGACCGCCATCACAAAGTACTTGTATAAAATACATCCTAGCAGCAGAGTAAAAAAAATCAGCTGTGGCCACCACAGGACCAATCGCCATCACAAAGTACTTACATTCCGTATAAAATACATTCTAGCAGCAGAGTGGGAATAACTTGGCCTAACATTTTCTAACAGAGACATTATTTATCATGACCCTGGAAACGTTACATATAAGTATGAAAAAATAGATATTTTGAAAAAAAATTTAAAAATTAAAAAATTTTTTTTGTTTAATTAGAAAATGTCTCAAAAAAAAAGTTGTAGTTATTGCTTTTATAGCAACTTTTGTTAAATACATTTTTTAGAAATATTTTTCTGTTAAATATTCGCAAAAATCTTAAAATCGACACGAGTAAACTCCCATTTCTAGTCAACCGATTTTTACCAAAAGTTGATCAACTCGTGCCACTGATGTCGAAAGCTTATATATGAAGTTTCATAAAAATCCTTTTAGCCGAATTTGCTCAGGATTTTGACAGACAGACAGGACCGACCGCCATCACAAAGTACTTGTTTATTTTATGCTGCTTTATCAAAAAATGTCTCAAAAGTTGTTAGTTATTACTTTTATAGCAACTTTTGTTAAATAAATTTTTTCGAAATATTTCTTTGTTGTGAAATATTCGCAAAAATCTTAAAACCGACACGAGTAAACTCCCATTTCTAGGTAACCGATTTTTACCAAAAGTTGACCGACTCATGCCATTGATGGCAAAAGCTTAAATATGAAGTTTCATAAAAATACTTTTAGCCGAATTTGCTCTGCACGTGTATACGGACCGACAGACAGGCCGACAGACAGACAGACAGACAGACAGACAGACAGACAGACAGACAGACAGGCAGACGGACGGACGGACGGACAGACAGACAGACAGACATACAGACAGTCAGACAGACAGACAGACATCATGCTAAAAATAGTCAAAACATTATGTAGGGACCTCAAATCGTGGAGACCATCGAAATCTCGAAATGTCAAAATCGGTATGATCACAATCCGGTAAGTAAAAAGATTCACTGGTCATTATTACTAGTTCTTGTAACAGTTATAGGTACTAGTCTTTAACTATTGTATATACATTCTTTTTTTATTTTTATACCGGCCTGCGGCCTCAATTGTGACCGTCCTACTGGGACCTCTCCAGGTGTGTCGCTGACCCAGTTCGTCACTGTGATACATTAGGGGAGGATTTTCTCACGGCACACCGAATAAAATTCCAAAAATAACTTTATTTATTTACAATTTTTTAACGTAATTTTAATTGCAACAAAACTAAAAAAGAAAAAATAATAGTATTTCGCCAACATTAATGGGAGGGATGTAATTGTTAAAGTATAATATAAATTCCAAACTGTGATGGCTTTACGATGAATATAATTCTGTTCTATAATTTTTAATAAAAAAAAAATCTATTGGCGATTGCCAGAGTGCGAGTGTGTGCTTTTTTTCAACTTTAGAATAGAATTATAGTACTCGTAATCCCACCATAGGCTCTAAAGTTGACAAGCAAACACGTATCTTTTCATCAATCATCTGCAATTGTTCACGTTTTCTCGATTTCATTCCGTGAGCATCAAAAAATCTAGTTCACAAAGATATGTAGATCCAAACTGCAAGAAAAATTTGATAGCTGTACTGGTTAATTAAGGATATTATTTCCGAAGTAAAATCCGGCATGTTAACAATTCTTGCTCAGCAAATAACACATTCAGATCAATTCTGTAAAAATTTACTGTGTAGTAACGTTACTGCAAGATAAAATATTATAAAAAGTATAATGACTTTCATTCATGATAGTAACTGACCTTGCTCATAGTGAGAATTTTAGTTCCTATGATCATAGTAACTGAGTTACAGAATTGGTCTGATAATGCATTAGATCGCTTTTCAATTCTATGAGATTTTCTCCCTCTATTAATGTCAGATTTGTATCGTTGTAACTCTTGAAAGGATTGACGACCCACTCACATTCTTTGTATCAAGTGAAGAAAAATACTTCGCAAATGATGTAAATGGGTTTTCTAGTGTCTTGAATTTTTGGCATAGATGTTAGTTTGTTTATAACTGCTATTTATGCACCAAGGAAGACACTGATAGGATCTTTTTAATTATTTTTAAGGGAAGACCTACTAAATCGTCCAAATCATAGACCTAAATCTCGAAATCCTATTTGAAACAATCCCATCCTTGCTTCTGTCTATAACGCTAAAGACGAATGGTACAAAGAATAGGACAATTTCACTTATCTCAACAAAGATTTAATCTCAATCAGATACCAATGTTCACCAAACGGTTCCTCGCTACCCCGCATGGTTTGGGGTGAGATTAAAAAGACTAGTTACCGGCCACAGCAGATGCAACTACCTGCTTCATAAATGGGGCTTAACCGACTCTCCCTCCTGTAACTGCAGGGCACCTTTACAGACAATGCAACACATCGTAGAAAAATATCCTCATTGTGCTCTCCCAGATGATCTCCAATCCTTTTTACTTATTGACGAATGAAGCAATCCAATGGCTTTTAAATTGAGGTATAAATATTTAATGTATTAGCATATTATTTGTAATCCAAATGTACCATACGAAAATTAATAAATACCGCATTTCTCCGATGATAAGATGCAGTACAAATTTTTGAGATAAGTTTTAGAATAAAAATATTCTTAGCAATTTTAATTTTTATTTATTACACGATAACTTGTACCAAAAACATTCAGTTCATCTTGACTCTCTGTGCTGTTACTCGTCTTATTTACCTTATGTCACTGTTCGTATTATTTTCGTCTGAACTATTGTTATCAATCTCTTCAAAAACTAAGTCATCTTGTACTATCATATCCAATGCGTTATTTATTTTGTTCCGTCAGAATTTTTTTTATCTTGACGGACTCGCTGAGCGTTCTGAACAGTATCCAAGATCCAGATCCAGTTCCTCTTGTACTAAAGATCCGGTTGCTACTCCAAAATCTGAATGCTCAGAATGTGAGGGTAGAGCTGTTTTGGATACCGAGACATGTTGATATTAAAGGCAACGAAGCGGCAGATGACGCAAAGAGTGATCTGAAACACCTGGTTTTAGACATGTGGCAACACGAGTGGAGCCGCACACAGAACGTTAAGTTGCGACAGATTAAGGCAGACGTTCAACCATGGGGTTCTTCCTACAGGATTAACCGCAGGGAGAAAACCGCCATCACACGCCTCCGTATAGACCACTGTTGGTGGACCCATGGACACCTCCTTCGAGGTGAAGAGTCCCCTATATGTGAGACGTGTAACACAGATTTGTCCGTAATAAATGTAAATATGTTTCCAGAAGTGGGAAAGGCGTAGACAATAATAAGAAACCGCAAAAGAGCAAGTATAAATAAAGTTTTATGATTCTAGTCCTCGAATTTTTTCATCAATCTTAATACATCGATATTGTGCATTTTGAATAAATTGAAATTTACATTTTCAGACCTTCACCTTCAGATAAAAATAAAAATATAAATATATTAAATTTAAAACTTATGCTAGTGTATTTATAAACAATATTTTGCTGTCTATCGTTTATATTACGTAATGTCACGAAAAATAAAATTGCAAAAATTTTCATGACGTCCATAACTAATAACACACCCACATTAAGTTCGATTAGTTAAAAATAAAACAATTGAGCTTTGAATTATTTAATTTTATATTAAACAATAGAGTAGACCAATTAATTATGCTTTCACGGAACAATGAATCAAAAAATTTAATCTATAATTGGGACAGATGACGTCAAAAGGGTTCATAATAAGAAATTTCTATTAATAATTTTCAATATAGGACAAAATAAAAACATGATTCATATTACACTAACAGGCAAAGTAAACAGCAAAATAATAACAACTACAATCACTTAGGCTCGGTCTTTCCACCTTCAGGTAAACCTCTAGGTAACTATCTGACAGATAAGGTTATCTGGAACTTCATCTGCTGAATAAATGTCAATACCAAGTGAACTCAATGCGTCCGTCTCATTATCTGTTAGATAACTATCCGTTAGATAAATTTGTATTGAAAGACGGGATGACATTTATTCAGCACAGAAAGTTTCACATAATCTGTCAGATAGTTACCTAGAGGTTTATCTGAAGGTGGAAAGACTGGACCATAGAGTGAGGGTAAAATATGACGGCATATTTTTGAAAATATTTAGTAATTTATTAAATAAACTTTCATAAAGACAGAACACTATTTAAATAGAAATTGAAGGCATCTGCGATCATTGACAAATTAGAAATTGGATATTTTCTTTAAAATCTACTCTATAATTAGTAAATTTTTCCCTGTAAGATTTAACATACTTAAACCGTATAAAAAATCATTCGTCATAATTGACCTCATAGTTGACGTAATAATAAGTCCAATAGTGTTTATAAGTCCGGACTTCGATTTAATTGCACACTTTGTTTATGTAGTTAGCTGTCATCCTGAGCTGAGTTTCTATTGGCAGCTTCCACGTGGAAACTGAGCACGTCACGAAAATATATTTTTTATATTATATTACAGAATATTAAAATATATAAGTACAATTTTTATCTATGCGAAGTTTTTTTTTGCTGTCATCGGGCCTAACAATTATAGTTTAACCCATAATTATAGGCCCATAATTATAGTTTTATGTGGGGTGGGGCAGAATTATTGCCTTCTCGGGCCTAGAATTATTGTATTACCGGGGCCCAGGCATTCTCGACGGTACTACTTGCCCTTTTGAGGACCCTTAATGCAAACTTGGAACGAGTAAATGAACATGAACTAACATTCGATAACAAATATAAAAGATACAAAATAAAAATAGTTACAATATAAAATAGACAAAAATAAAAATAAATAAATTTGAGAAGAAAAAAAAAAAACTGTAGTGTATAGGACGTTATGAGGATGAGGGAGGACAGAATAGTTACGAAGTTATGGGAAGGAAGATTGAATACCTGTCGACCAGTGGAAAATTCTCGCAGGAGATGGAGAGATCAGTTAGCCGAAGATCTAACAAGTGTTGGTATACAGGGAAAGACCTGACAATGAACAAAGCAAGATGGAGAACTGATGTGAGTGCGGCCAAAAGTCAACCTGACTGACAGTGCCCAAAGAAGAAGAAGAAGAAGAAGAAGAAGAAGAAGAAGAAGAAGAAGAAGAAAAGAAGAAGAAGAAGAAGAAGAAGAAGAAAGGAACAAAAAAGCGTAGGGGTTTGGAACAAAACACTTAAAAGTGACACTCAGAAAAAGACTAAACGATGATAGATGCAGGGCCGCCCTAACCACAGGGCGCAAGCCTTTTGGGGCGGCAATTTTTATTTCCCCGTTTGCTATTCTGTGAATTTTCTTACGAAGAGGGGCGCTTTATTTTTATTAGCCCACGGACGACGAATTTCTTAAGACGGCCCTGGATATATGATCAAAAGTGATAGACTATATTGCTCGTTCTAACCCCCATTTCTTCCCTGATCTTCCTCAGTCTTGCATTTCTCTTGGCTTATGCACCAGTGTCTGATAATCCTTCAAGATGAGACCAGTTTTGTCCATTTATTCTTATTTTATCCACTATGGAAAATATGTACAGTTCTTCTCTTCTACAAGATTTGTTACCCTAAGTGAATATAGGAACTGCCATTTAATACATATGAAGGCAAATGTCCTGACTCACTTATCAACGTCCACGCTAAACCCCTGGACATTGAAACATGAAATACGGGGTGTATATTAATTGCTTACCAGCCGTGAGGAACTTCCAGAAATGCTGGTACATCTAATCAAGTTAAATTGGCCTTAAGATTAACATGGGCAAGACAAAATATATGTCCAAAGATGCACTACTACAACAAGAACCTTAAAAACTAATTATCTAAAATAATACTAGGTTAAGTTCTATCCCAGCTGTGTTCTTTGCAAAAGTCGAAATAAAGAGATGGCGTCTTCCATTTTTGTATAATAATTTGTTATTGTCCTGTTTAGTAGTTAATATCTAAAACTAGTATTATTCTGTATTTTTTCTATTATTACTTATAAGTTATTTTTATTATTTACATAACAGATTATATATTTTTAGTACCGACTATCTTAAATCCTTTTATGAAACTTAATCCGCTTTGGAAACGCTCTATAAATAGTTGTAGGTGACATGATGATAAGAAAATTGTTCTAGCTTCGATGAAGTTGTTATTTTCTTTGACAAGCTATAATTATTGTCTAACATGAACTAATTCTCTGTTATTAAACATTGATTCCATATATTACAATCCACTTTGTATGACAATATTTCTAGAACATTTTTCTAGAAAATTTATTTTAGAAAAATGTTTTTGACATCTTCTTATAAGAAAAACAAATTTATTTTATTATTATAAACAATTTTTTTTATATAAATTTTTGCTGTTACATCAATAATAAGGGAGATATTTCAAAAGTTTAGCCTTAGGGTCTTCCCGACAAAAAAATTGTTTTCTTATTATAAACTATTTTTGTAATACATGATTTACTGTTAATTCAATAATTAGGGATATATATATATATATATATATATATATATATAGATTTTAGTTTTAGGGTGTCCTCTCGTAACTCCCCAAATATTCATCTAATTGAAACAATGTATTGAACAAAAAATATTTCCCGACTTAGGTCTTCTCGACAAAAAAATTGTTTTCTTATTATAAACTATTTTTGTAATACATGATTTACTGTTAATTCAATAATTAGGGATATATATATATATATATATATAGATTTTAGTTTTAGGGTGTCCTCTCGTAACTCCCCAAATATTCATCTAATTGAAACAATGTATTGAACAAAAAATATTTGTTTTCTTATTATAAACAATTTTTGTTATATACATTCTTCTGTTTAGTCAATAATAAGAGAGATCCCAGCAAACATTTTTATACGGGCCAGTACTGGTAAAGCACATACTCCCCGGCATTGAAAGTAATGGGCCAGTACCCCGGTCTCCCCGGGGCCGTTACTGGCCCATTGATGTATCAGTTGCTGGCCCAGCAACGGTAAAGTGCAAAATAATCGCATTAGTTGCAAGATTTATTTCTGATGGTTTTCTTATATAGATACAAATGTGAAGTACATTATTAATACTGGCGTTGCACTTACTTTTGGTGCCAGTAATTTACCAGCATAAAAGCAGTTTGCCAGCATTCGGCCGTTAGTTGAATGTTTGCTGGGATGTTTTAAGTTATTTAGTAAACAGGTTTAAATCCGATTCATATATATGTTCAAATCCTGGTTTTATTAAATCATCGGACCAAATTTCATGAAAATATATCCAGCCATTTTGTGTGAATCTCCAACAGAGAGAGACAGACAGACAAACATATAAAAATTGTTTTTTTTCAGATATCCTCTTATAATCGTTTAAAACGTGTAAAGCAAAAATGAAAAAATAAAAACAGAAAATGCTTCTCATTTTGTTAATATAAACAGTTAGAACTACACCGTTATGCGCTCCCTTAATATAGGGTGACCATTTACTTAAGAAGGCAATGCGGGACGGAGAAAAGAAAAAAAAGGTCCTCATCTCCAAAATCCAAGTGAAGAGCAAAAAAAAGGTCCTCATTAAATACAAGTTACAATGCGGGACAAAATGTTAAAATGCGGGACTTTTGCGGGACGCATCTTAATGCGGGACAAAATGTTAGAATGCGGGACAGTCCCGCAAAAAGCGGGACGAATGGTCACCCTACCTTAATAAAAGTATCTTATCTTAGTAAAGTGTGAATTTTCACACATTTCAGAGTTTTTCAGCTATTTCATAGGTGTAAGAAGCCAACATAATACTGGATGTCTAGCTATATTTATCTCATTAAAATCAACAGTTTTTTTGATAATCACTTTTATTCGTTATTTGAGAACTAAGAGCTTCCATTTAATTTTTTTAAACAAAATTTAAATAATTTGCCAAATATACCAGCGTTTTTTTCTGCATTTGCTTCGTATGCAAGTCTTCATTAGATTAATAAGAAATATTTTACAGTGTAGAGTGTAGTGTGGTGTGGGGTGAGTAACTCAGTTCGCAACTATTAAAAAAAATATATAATTTTTTTAATATTTTTAATTCCAAAAAAATACACGCACTATCTTAGCTATAAATACAAAAAATCAATAACATTATTAGCCATAATTTAGCAATGAATTAAAAAATAATTAATTTTTTCAAAAACACCAAAACTGCCATATTTTTCAGAAACACAATCTAATCAAAAATTCCTCTCGTATGTTTCCGGCTCAGATCAATATACATTACCTTTTTTTTTCAGATTTCTAGTTTAACCCTTTTTGGTAAAAGGGTGCGCGACAAAAACTCTTGCACATTTTTGGCTAAATTCGTGTTAAAATAAACAAACTTCAAAAAACTATCTATCGTTCCGTAATCTACGTCTTAAGATCGTACTTTTGATACCACAAAATACATTTTAAAAAAATGTAACTATTTCGGTTCCCAACATTATTCATTACAGAGATTTTTTTTCGATTTTTAGATCAATCCCTCTGGGAGATAGGGTGGGGGACAAAAGTTTTTCGACATATTTTTGGCAAAAATTAAAAAAAAAAGATTTCTCTAAAATAAAAATTTGTTTGTTGGTCCACGTACTACGAGGTTTCATTTGGTACGCAACTCAAAAGTTTAAAAAAAATATTTATGTTTTTATTAAATACATATTTGTTTATATTTATTCCGCGCTGAATTTTTTTGAACTCTCTATAGTTTTCCTATATGTGGGTCAAAAAGTTGTACAAGTATGCCAAATTTCAACTTTCTATGTTCAGTTGTTTGGCTACAATTTCTACCGCACAGACACATGAATGACGTTATAAGGCTTTTTTGGTGGTCATACCTACAAAACCCTAAAAATTAATATATATTTATTTTTACAAAAGAATGGGTAACTATTTGCAGTTAATCTATAAGTAGGCTAGAATTTTTTACAGAAATAGAGTATGCTAAAAAAAAGGTCCTCACTTGAAAAATACAAGTTATGAGCAAAAAAAAGGTCCTCACTCCAAAAATACAAGTGATGAGCAAAAAAAAGGTCCTTACTCTACAAAAATACAAGTGACGACCAAAAAAGAGTATATTCAGGTTTTTTTTATAAAAAGTAAGAGTATAGAGGATATTACTTAAAAAATAGTATAATACTCTAAAAAAAAAGGTACGTCTGGTCAGCTTATCTATAAGTGTTTCGGTACTATTTTCTTTTAGTAATATACTATTGTTTAAAATAAAGAAATTTTCTCAAAACTTCCTCAAACTATGAAGCATAATTTAAATTGGAACAATTCTTAATTGATCCGTCTGAAGACATCCTTCCTATAACGTTGGTAATGACGCAAATAACAAATAAAAATTTCCCCTGATCCATTGTTGCCAACATGCGCACAATGCATAAAACTACTCATATCCCAATGATCAAATTAAAATACACATATCAAACATTGAATGAAAGATAGTGGGGGGGCTTAAAATCAACAAAATAGTGGGGGAATTAATAGCAATAGCGTTCGTGACGGCTGAAACAGAAGTCGTGTTTATGTTCTGACGATAGGTCTTAACTTCTTACTTTAACTAAGTTCTCTTCTGTTCAATAATATATAAACAGAAACTGTTTCAGTGTTCAGTGAAAGTGAAAAACTATTTACAATTTCAAAATGGAGATGAAAATTGAAAGCCCGCTTTTGGAGACGACGCAGAGGCTCTCTTCGCTCAGGTAGGGGTAGTTTCTAATTCTTTTCAAAACTTTTAAGAAATGTTCAACTGTTATTAGTTTTTTTTTAATGATTTAAGCCGACCGGCTTAGCGTAGTAGTAACACATGTGCTCTGCGTTGCTTAGGTCTCGGGTTCGATCCTGTATAAGTATGGAATTTTCAAAAATAAGAATTGTCCTGGCTTATTAAAATAATAGTTTAAAAAAGTTTTTAATATTCAATTCAATAATTTAAATGAAAATATCGATTCTGAAAAAATGGTTGTAACTTCACCCATATTTCTATATACTATATCAGCCATACAAATTGTTATAGAAAATGGGGGGCACTATATAACATATTGGGTTTCGAATCCTGTTTAAGTATGGAATTTTCAAAAATAAGAATTGTCCTGGCTAATTGCCGAAGCAGTAAAGGTCATTAAAATAATAATTAAAAAAAGTTTTAAATATTTAATTCAATAATTTGGAATATCGATTTTGAAAATAGGTTGTAATTCAATAAATTGTTTAAAAAATTGTATTTAAAAACTACATTGGGATACATTGCCCTGAGGGGCGAAAGTTTTTATGCAATTTGTGTGTAAAAGAGGTCTTTTTTTATGGAAAATTCGTACTCGGTAGAAAAGAGTTATATACGAGATATTGCATATCAACAGTGGCGCGCCAACGAAATTTGCCGCTCGGGTGCAAGACTTTATTTACCGCCCCTACGTATGTCGACAATAAAACACAATAACATTTTAAATGTATTTAAATATTTTTTTTACAATCCACAAATATTTAATTAACATGATACACGTTTTTTATGATTATTATTATTATTAAACAAGGATTGACAAGGCTTTTTGCCGCCCCAGAAATTAGCCGCCCGTGTGCGGTGCACTCCTTGCACCCTCGGGTTGGCGCGCCCCTGCATATCAACGAAATTAGGGGTAAAATACCCAAAATAACTGGGTAAAAATTCAGTATATTTTTCACGCTTAGTACAAAAATTCCACACAGATGGCAGGCCGGTAGCTATAATGTATGGTTATGAATAGATCTCTGACAGGTGTAAATATTTTACACACTGGTGCTGTAAAGTGCGACTTTGGAAACTGCGATGCATGCATAAAGTACATACTTTACGCACGGTGTTAGAAATAATAAATTATACAATAATACTTTTACTTGTGTCCACGTGTATATGCTAATGTACGATAGCGTCAAGTTCATTATTAATCAAATATATCCCTCTCTAATTCCTCATGTTTATTAACTTTCGGACGAATTCACAAGTCTTATATAAATAATTATTCTTATACTTAAATAGTCAGAACGTTTGGATATCATTTTTTACTCGGCAAAACTTTTGGGATTTTTTTTTGTTCGTCAACATTTTGAGTTTCTTTTTTGCTTTTTTTGAATTTCTAAAGTTAATTTTTGCTCGTCGGAACTTTTGGAGTTCAGTTTTCTTTTGTGTTTGTCAAAAAGTTTTGATTTTCCTTTTTTGCCCGTCAGAACTTTTAGAGTTCTTTTACATTTCCATCGAATAAATATAATGTTGTCAGTTGAGTATAGTCTTTATTGTAGTTACAGCTGACTAGTTTCGCTCAATACGAGCATTATCAAAGCTGATAGTCGAAAAAAATAATAAAAAAATAATAAAAAATAAATAACTAAAAGTTATTGATGGAGTCAAAATACCCGGCAAAACCTTGTCAGAAAATAAAATGGAGTAAGTTAACGGTCGTTTAGGCAAGTCATGATCTTTGAATATGTCCAAAAAACCATACAACTCCTATTATACTAACCACCAATAATCTTATACATTTATTTTAGAGTTCCTTTCTTTGCTCATCAGAACTTTTTTATTTCTTCTTTTTTTGGCTGGTATATCTATTGGAGTTTCTGTTTTTGGCTGTCAAAAATTTTCAAGTTTTTTTTGCTCGTCTGAACTCTTGGAGTTCCTTTTTTGCTCGTGAGAACATTTGGTTCGTTTTTCTTTTTTTGTCAAATCTTTTTGAGTTTCTTTTTTTTTTTTTTTTTGTTTGTCAGAACTTGTAAGAGTTCTTTTCTTTGCTTGTCAGAACTTTTGTAGTTCTTCTTGTTTTGTCCGGAAAATCTTTAGAGTTCCTTTTTTTCCGTCAAAACTTCTCGAGTTACTTTTTTTCTTCGTCAGAATGTTTATAGTTCCTTTTTTTTACTCGGGCTTTTTTATTTGTACTCGTCGGAACTTTTGTAGCTATTTGTTTTTTGCTAGTTAGATCTTCTTGTCATCCTTTTTGGCTCTTCAGACCTGGGTTTCATTTTTTGCTTGTCGGATTGTTTGGATCTTTTTTATTGATTGGTTTTTTGGGTTGTCTATTTTCGTTTGTACTATGGCTCGTGATGTCTTGGACGTTGTTGGACAGAATATGGGCCGCGCAGGGTTCGAAATGTACCGGAGCAATCTGGGTCGTGAAATTATGAGAAATATCATTCCAGTTCCTGAAATTGAACATATTGAAGTATTGTTGCATTGTTTAGTTTAGTCAAGCATTGATTTTGAAATGCCGTCCCAGTGAAGTTTTCCTTTAAAATATATATACAGTGGAACCCCGCCATTCGTCCGCCTCTCTACTCGTACAACTCGATATTCGTCCAACTTATTCAAGTAAAATTCAACTCGTTATTCGTACGCTTGCCCGCTATTCGGACAGCGTGCGGTCGGCGCCACGCGACAATGTTATTGACCATTTTAGAAAAATTCTGAAAAATCGACAAAGGCAGACAACATTGGACAGGTTTTTAGAGAAAGAATCCCAAGATTCTTCTAGTGCAAAAAGACTGAAAAAAGAAAGAACACTAGAAAGAGAGAAAACACCTGAAGGGATGTTACCTGATGTTTTTATGGAAAGTGACTCCAATTCCAAACAGTAACATCAACATCCCTCTTCCTCCTCTCCATATTCTACTTACGCCATCAGCTCACCTAAGTACAAAAGTGCAGTTAAATTTTTATTTATGTATTTCATGTACAGTACTGTATATTTATTGTTTTTATAGGATTAAATAAACGATCATCTATGGATCTAGAACTGATTAATCCAATTTACATTATATCTTATGTGGAAAAATGATTCGTCATTCGTACAAATCGCCATTCGAACTACCTTCTGGAACGAATTGTGTACGAATAGCGGGGTTCCATTGTAATATAAAATGATTAATATAAGTGTAAAAATAATATAAGATAAATTTATTTAACTTTTATACATTATACATGTAATTTCAGTAGCAAAAATAATCTAACAGACAAGACATGGATAAACAACCTTTTCCTAGTGAAAACTATAATATAAACTTTCCTTAATAAAAGAATAATAAGTCTTAAGCACACGAAAAGCATAATACACACGCGCGTTTAATCGGTCGATAATATTCCTCCGATCTCTGGATGCGATGTAGCATCCTTTTGTTATTTGTTGCTATGCCGCTGCTTTTAATTTTTCAACAATAAATCTAAAACAGCTGAGTTTATTTTTTGGCAAATACGTGTGCCAATTTTAGTGTACTATTGAATTGGTATTGGGGTCGGTCCGGTATTCCGTGTTCGTCGTTTGACGCAAATGCCCGCTAATGATAGACGTCCGGCGAATGTCAAGGACGGAAGGATGCCATACGAAGCGGAAGCCACGACAGTTGCCGGTCAACGAGTGCAGACTAACTATTTACCGGTGTAATTCAGAACTAACTGACCGGTAAAAGAATTAAATGGTCTGTTTTTAAGACAGGTTAAGCGGAATAGCAATTTGTATTTAATTATGTACTTCTGTACATGTAGTTTAAGGTTTGTTAGTTAACTAAACCAGACGCGTACTTGCATTTTTTTTAAGGGAGGAGTTTAATGGGTGCTTACATACAGAGTGTAACCATATGCATTGAACATCGGAAATTTGTCTAAATTTCCGCAAAATTTTCCATAATTATTTTAGAACAGTGATTTCCAAGAAGTATGTCAAGAATTTATGATTTAAATAAATCTAAAATCTTTCAAGATTTTATCTAGCACGGGAGAGATGTTAAACTATTTCCTTATATCTTCATTGCTAATGTAAGACAAGACAAATGTAAAAAATTGATGTGAAATGTGAATTTTCACACATTTCAGGGTTTTGTAGGTATTTAATAAGTGTAAGAAGGCAACATAATACTGGATGTCTATGAATATTGATAAATGGCTTAATTTTTTTCAATTTCATAAACGTATTTCTCATTATTAATGAGGTGTTACTTGATTATAAGTATTTCATTACTATAAATGATTTATTCCTCTTTGATACCTTAAAAACAAAAATCTAAAATAAATCAAACAATAGGTTGAATCACAACGTATAATAGTATAATAAAATATTTAACTGAATACTACACACTACACTATACAGTGTAGAGTATAGTGTGATGTTCAATACTCGGTACTCAGCTATTATTTTTTTTTATTATATTTTAATTTAAAAAAAATACACACTATCTTAGCCATAAATACAAAAAATCCATAACGTTATTAGTCATAATTTAGCCATGGATTAATAAAATAATTCATTTTGTCGAAAACACAAAAACTGCAATCTTTTTAAAAAACGCAATCGGATAAAAAATTCCTCTCGTACGTTTCCGGCTCAGATTTAGAAGCTTTATATAACAATATAAACTGACAACAACAACAGTGATGGCAGTTAGTTCTAAAGCTTGCTGTTGACATTACTTTTATTTTCCATAGCCAACCCTTATGTAATATCTTTCTGAACTCATTGTATAAACTAGCATAATTCAATTATATTTATAATTTTATTATTATAACCAAGTTTTTACATTTGTTACATCAAATTGTTAAGTTGGCAATGAGAAGTAACAAAAGAAAAAGGTGTTGAATGTCTCTCTTTGACTCAAATACTACAGAAAAAAGTTTTAGAAGTTTGAATGACGTCAGAAGTTTGAAAGTGTAGTGAAAAGTATGATGTAGAACAGCCTTAAGGCAATTATAACGCTTTAAAAGTTAACATATCTTGTTTAGAATAGCCCTATAAGTTTTCCAAATGCCCTAGACCAGCGGTTCTTAAACTAGGGTCCGCGAAACAATTTTGACATTAACTTTACATCCCCCAACTTTTCGCTTTTATTCAAATAACTAATTTAATAAGTAAGTAAGGTCTAATTTGACCAATATTTGACCAAGACATGTTTGTATGAGTTTAACGTATTATAATTTGTAACTTATTTTTACTACTATTTTTATTCATTTTATGTTTTTTATCCTATATGCTAATAAAAATGTTCTCTATAAATGCGCAAGACCATTTATTAAAATAACTAGTGATACATTTTTACCAATATTTATTATAACGTAGTGCCTATAAAATTATTGAGCCAGAAATTAAGTCTCAAGAACGGCATAAAATGCCTAGGTTTGGGAAGGGGTCCGCAAAATAAAAATGTTGTTCAAGAGGGGGTCCTCGGACTACATTAGTTTAAGAACCCCTGCCCTAGACCAATTAGTGTGTATTCGATTTTGATTATTACATACACCCTGTTCAATTGCCTCCACGTGCCACCATTTTTTCCCTAAAAATTTAATAGTAACTATTCTAGTCTTAATCATTTATTGATAAACTGAAAGCAAATATCTATTGATCAATCTCTGACGTAGGTATTAGATTTATTATTCAATGAATGACTTATATTGCAAAACATTTAAATTCTTGTCTACCAATAAAACTATAAATAATTTTCATTTTTAATTTGTTATTGACAAACGTAAGACGTAAATAATGATTAATGATAATTTAACAAATGCGTTGGGTTGAGAAATTGTTCACACTTTATGTATTGTCACTATAATTATTGATATATAACTAAGTTACTAGTTTGTTATGTGTGTAGGAGAAACTTGTTTCGATTTGAAATGGTTTATAAAAGTTTTTGTTACTATTTATTATATATTCCCTACGCTTTGGTGTCGAAAGGACACTGTTTCTTAAACCAAGGTCCGTGGCAAAATCTAATCAGTTTGCGTCATACACAAAATAACTTAAATATTGTCTGCGGCCCCCCTATATATATATATATATATATATATATATATATATATATATATATATATATATATATATATATATATATGCATATATCGTTATTCCGTGTCTGTATTATATTTGGTAAAGTTATTGGGAATAGCGGTGGAGGAAAAAGTAAACTCAATATTTACATGTACCCGATATTTCGACTTGACTTTTCAAGTCTTTTTCAAGGGAAGTAAAATTTAAGAGTTGCCTCTGTTGTAACACATTAAAAGAATAAATAAATTAGAGTTAAAATAGAACATTACAATTAATATCACATTGAAAAATTACACTTTAAAATTGTTATCACAGATCTGTATATTGATTAAAATAGTATTAAATAAATAAATCTACTTGTATTAAAATAAGAAAAACTTAGTTTTACTATTTTAATCAATATACAGATCTGTGATAACAATTTTAAAGTGTAATTTTTCAATGTGATATTAATTGTAATGTTCTATTTTAACTCTAATTTATTTATTCTTTTAATGTGTTACAACAGAGGCAACTCTTAAATTTTACTTCCCTTGAAAAAGACTTGAAAAGTCAAGTCGAAATATCGGGTACATGTAAATATTGAGTTTACTTTTTCCTCCACCGCTATTCCCAATAACTTTACCAAATATATATATATATATATATATATTATATATTATAAATTATTTTATTTATTGTACCAGTACAACAAATATTTTTAAGAGCAGGTTCTCACTTATAAATTGTTGTTGCTATACCAATATAATTCAATATTCATTTAGTCAATAATCGGGATTTATGAAAATGATTTAAAAACTAGTTTTGTTATAGCTGATAGTGTATGTATGTACATATGTGTTTCTATATTGTCCATAAGAGCACATTCTACATAACAATGACTTATATTATAAAATGAACAAAAATTTCTACAAATACCTTTCCATTCGCTCCAATTTTGGTCTGCATGGAGTCCAAACACTATTCCACACTAGTCCACACTATAACACACTATTTCAAGTATTTTCTGCACTTTTATCACTTAAAAATAACTAAAAACGTCAGAAAAACATGAAGACGCCACTTGCAAAAATCACGTATCACTACATATCAAGATGGTTAATCATGATAAAGCTCATTAAGGAATATACTCATTAACAATTAATACATAAGGAACAGAATTGCTTAAAATAATTCTTTATGAGAATATACACATATATTAATATTTTATCAATAGTATACAGGTGGTTGAAATTGAACTACCGGGCCCAATACACTATTTTTTTACGTTGGAGACACGGCCTATATGGTAAAATGGGAGGACGGAGGTGATAATAGGATGACTTTTGGGCTATCAATGATAATTCTGAGATCTCAGAAAGGGATGAAAATTACTATTAGAAGTATAATGGAGTTATCTCTCGAGAATTTTATACAGGTTAATTTTTTTATTTACGGGTTCATTTGGAGGGCTAAGGTGTCCCCCCCCCCGGGCATTATGACCTTAAGGCCCAGTCTTTCCACCTTCATTTAAACCACTAGGTAACTATCCGACAGATAATGTTATCTGGTACTTTATCTTCTGAATAAATGTCATTACCAAGCAGTGAATTCAATACATCAGTCTCATTATCCGTTAGATAACTATCCGATAGATTTGTATTGAAAGACGGAATGACATTTATTCAGCACAGAAAGTATCATATAACCTTATCTGTCAGATAGTTACCTGGAGCACTGTTTCCCAACCGCCGGTCCTGTATATAGAGAGAGAGAGAGGGGGGGCGAGGGAGGGATATCAAGGTGTATCAAGATAGAGGAAACACGATTTTTCTCGAAAAGACGATGTGTGAGCAAGTTGGGAAAAAAATTTGGTGACCAGAGTTTACCGAAATAATTGGATGGTAGTATTTAAATTTTCGGAATAAACCGGAAGTACAGGTTATCAAGGACAACTTCGATTTTTTATATATGAATGCATGGCGTCTTGGGTATAATTGGATAAAACTTTTGAAAAAAAAACAACCTTTACATAAACATGTTTTTAATATCTGTTACGATTACCTATAATGGCTTGCAAGTATTTTTATTTACAAGTGTTTCATTGTTCAAAGTTGCTTTCCATTTTGAACACTTTCGCATCCTTACTCTTTAGCTAACAGTAGCTCGGAGCATAACAAAAAATATTGCAAGTTCAAGTCGTACCTACTTGAAAGTACTTGAAGTACCTCCAACGCGAACCGTTTTAATTAGTTTAAATTAGTTGTCAAAATAAGTATAATTTATTTTATTTAAGTTTAAAAGGTATATATATATATATATATATATATATATATATATATATATATATATATATATATATGTATGTATGTATATATATATATATATATATATATATATATATATATATATATATATATATATATATATATATATATATATATATATATATATATATATATATATATATATTAATGAATATAAATGTCATATATTTATGAATATATCTTGCAAAATTGAGCGTTTTTCTATTATAATTTCATGCTTCGATTTTATATGAATTCGCGGCCCCCCGACGAAGCTTTCACGGCCCCCCGGTTGAGAAACGCTGATCTAAACGCTAGATGGTCCGTGTAGCTTAAATCGAGGCCTTCTTTGCCTAACTTTTAGAAGCTTCCTCACTTCTAGGACTAAACTTTTTATTATGTAATAAATATTTTAATAGTGTCTTTATTTTCGTACTAAAAATTATACAAATACACATATTTTATTTAAAATAAATAAATAATATTTTAATATCACCCTGTATAATTGTAGGAGGTTGAATCACCTAAATTTATCTCAAATCAAATATTATTGAATTAGAAAATATTTTAATTCCACTATAGAAAATAAACAAAAATATCTTGACTTTAAGAAAATAATCTAATCTTGTTATTTTTCGATTAAATGTTTGATGCAAAAGGAAACTAATAATTCTATATTTGTCTGAGCAAAGTCCATTAAAAGTTTATAGTTTTAAGAAAAAGGAAATGTTTATATTTTGACACTAATATGTATCTGATAAAATACATATATAAATGTATAATATCCAGTGGAAATTTGCTCCTGAAAATGGAAACATCGCGTGACATTCGCCAATATTTATTCTAAGAAAACCAATAACTATTTTCAGAATCAAATTGTGTTTATGTGAATAATAATGAGCTAAAAATGTCTGTCCACACTAAACAATATAACAGATCGTTACATTTTATTTAAAAATAGATTCTTTCAATTATTAATTAAATATCAGCTGACTATTTATTAATCTATAACAAGACTTATAGATTAAAATCTAGTAAGGTAAACTCTATCTGAAATAAAAACAGTACGTTCGCGTATCCGCGGATTCGGAAACCGCAGTTTCAGTTATCCGCGATTGATACCTAATAATGATAATTTATAATAATAAAATAATAAAATAATAAAATATTATGATACCTAATAATATTTTTTTCGTGAAAGTGTCTTTTTTTGACGTGTCATCAACATGTCAGGAGTAGCTTAACGCTCCAGCACATTGTCTATAGTCTATCTCAGAAAGACTGATAGTAATAAATCTTTTTGTCAGGCAGTTACCAGTGGCGTGCACATTTTAAACACGTTTAAATTGGTTTTGTGTATTTCTATATTACTATTTATCACTTTATTAAACGCACGCCTGTAACTATATTTATCATATATTGTCGGCCTTCGTAGTGTAGAGGTAGCGCTCCTGCTTCACGAACCAAAGGTCCCGGGTTCGAATCCCGGTCAGGGCATGGATGTTTGTAAGACACAGTGTATTTGGGACATTTAGTCCTGTTCTGTGTTTTTAAGAAAAAAAAAATAAATAAAAAAAAATAAATAAAAAAAAGAATTAAACGCACGCCTGTCACCATATTTTTCCTCAAAATTTTAGGGTAAATTTTTTATGATCTATTGTGTTTAACCCTAGTTCGTATTCCCATATAAGATGTGCGGCACACTCGGTTGTTTTTAACAATATTTCGTTTCGAACTATTCATATTTTGTGGGCCGCTTTTGTGTGAAAAAACAATAACAATTTACAAATAATAAATTTTATTACTATCAGTCTTACTGAGATAGACTATAAAAATGGAATTTTTGCTTACAATATTTATCTGACTGACTGGAGAAGTCTGTAGATGGGAAATGTGGGTAATTCATTTAAATTTTATCGACATTATGATTTTTAGGGTTTTGTAGGTATGACCACCAAAAAACCCTTATAACGTCACTCATGTGTCTGTCTGTCTGTTTGTCTGTCTGTACGGCAGAAATTGTAGCCAAACGGCTGAACCAAAAGTTAAAATTTGGCATACTTGTACAACTTTTTGACCCACGTGTAGAAAAATTATTAGAGTTCAAAAAAATACAGCGCGGCAATTATATACACAAATATGTATTTAATAGAAAAATAAATATTTTTTTAAAATTTTGAGTGGGGTATCAAATGAAACCTCTTAATGCGTGGATGCACAAAAATATTTTTATTTTTGAAAAATCTTTTTTTTTCTATGGAGTTTTTGTCAATACAATTCCAAAAATCTTTTGTCCCACACCCCAGACGCGATAAACTAAAAATATGAAAAAATCTCAATAATGTACATTGATAGGAAACGGAATAGTTGAACAGGAAATTTTGATCAAATTGGTTATCGCAAAATATTGATTTTACGAATAAAAATATTTTTTAAATTTATTGTGTGGAATCGAATAGATAAAGAAACGGGAAGTGGTTTTTTTTTTTTTTTTTTAATTTTTGTACGATTTTTTCCAAAAAAGTACTAAAAAATCAGTCTCCCACACCTTTTAACCCAAAGGGGTTAAATTAAAAACCTGAAAAAATTCTAAGCAATGTGCATTGCTATGAACCGAAAACGTACGAGAGGAATTTTTTATCCGATTTCGTTTTTAGAAAATATTACAGTTTTTGTTATTGAATTTTTTTTTTTTTTTAATTTTTATTTTATTGTGGGGATATTAAATGGAAGTTCTTTAAATGCAGATTAAGGAACGGTAATTGATTTTTGAAAAACATTTCATTTTGACTAAATTTTGCCAAGCATTAAGATTTTCGTTACTATCTTGGCTAAATTAAAAAAATACATTTGTTAAATATATGGATGCATTTTGTTATGGGTAGAGAAGAGGTACGTAAATTTATTTTGCAAATATTGACTAGGAAAATAAATAAATAACTGGCCGGTTGCTGGTATTCTATTTTCTAGTTTCTAGTAGAGAATGTTAATTTTTCAAATGGTCGCAATATAAACAATGCCTCTGTAAGAGTTATGCTCTTGCGTGACAAAAGATCACCCGCAGTGTTGCCAGGTCTGGATTTGAATGATAATTTTGTAATTACACAAAAAAAAAAAAAAAAAAATGCGTTAAAATATATATTAGGGTATTATTAGAGATATATGACACGCGGTAGAAAAAATCTAACTGCAACCTTCTTGCCGTGTCTATTGATTTAAATGACTTAAAACCAACACTTGTAATTGTGTTATGTAGTGACAGGCATTCATCGTTTGGCCTTCTAATAATCATCATTAACTGACTAAATACCTAAAAAACCCTGAAATGTGTGAAAATTCACACTTCACGTAAATTTTTTAATATGGCCCCATAATTTGTTATTACTTACTACATACCTACAAAAGCCTTAAATGTATGAAAATTCGCGCTTCACATTAATTTTTGAGCTTCGACGTCAATAAGATTAGTTTGGTATACTATGGCTACCTAATTCGGAATAATATTCAGGTCATCTGCATACCCTAAAATACACTAGTAATGGTAAAAGGTACAATCTTATTTCTCTTCCAATTTGTAAACACAGCACGTATTTTCATCATATTATAAATCAGTTAAAAGTTTAAAGCAACATCGTTGATGCCAACATGATTAATCGTGAACAAAGAATGAAAAATTAATATCATTTATCATGGTATAACATTCTTGGATCAGTTTCAAAAAGATCGCCCACCATTTGGTTGAAAATTAAAGTTATAAGACACCATATTGTAACGCGATCATAACACCTACTTATGTCTGCTGTTAAAAAAAATCGTAAATCAACGAAAATGTTATTTTTAAGTTAAATTTAACGATGGATAATGAAATTTCGAAGTTTTCAACTTCATATTGTTAGCGTAAACATAATTTGAAAAACTCTAATACAAAAACAAGCAAAAAGAAAAATTGTAATACAAAGTTTGATCAAAAAATTCGCGGGTAAGCGTCATAAAATTTTATTAACAATAAATTATATTACATTTAAATTATTATCTTCGAAATACTACCTTCTGTGGCTATACATCGCTGCAATGCGTCTTTCCCAATTTCGGAAAAATAATTATAGGTATTTTTTGGAATAATTTTTATATCAGTTTTTTTTTTCCCCCATGGACCAGTTTGTCAATTGTGTGAGCTGGTGTGTTGTCTTAATGCAACATACATGATCTATTTTTTCAGCTATTAGGCCATTTCTTCCTTACCGACTCACGTAATTGCTTCAGAACCTGAAGATATAGCCGGCTTTTTTATAATGACAATGACGTCATCAAACAATCAAAGACATACGTATATGTACGAGGAAAATTTACTTGACCGACACCCGCCCCAGAAAGAATATGGTTGAATCTAGAATGTCATAAAAATTAAGCTATGCTGTTGGTACGCAGTGATGGGCGCGTAAGTTACATGATGTAAGTTACCTCATTGTTGACGCGTAAACAATGATGTAAAGTAAACACAAAAACTCTTGTAAACAATGTAAACATTGTAAACAATGATTTAGACATGCGCACTTGTTTTGAATTACAGAACCTCATTTTCAATACATTTTTATAAATAATAAAATTTTAATGAAACGATTTTAAATGAAAAAGTATCATTATACAGGTGTTACATACAAATTAGTAAATATGAATATGAAAATAAAAAACTTGTTTCTTTAAAAAATTCAATCTATTTTTTTTAATTACAAAATACATTAAATTTCCCCTTTAAGAAAATCAGCCTATATTTTTTAATAACGAAAAGATTCATTGCAAATTTTGCATAACGCCCTATATTAAAAAAAACTTTGGCAGATTTTTTAGTAGAAAAATGTTATTATAATCTAACTGAGTATCTCTTACGAAACTAGAAAATAAGATATTTTAATATGACTATATGTATACATATATATATATATTTAACAAATGTAACAAATTTTACTTTTTATATCAATGTTACTTTAATTTTAATGACATTTTAATTTTATTATCGACTGTAATAATAATTTTTATTTTAATGTACTAATTGTATTTTAAAAATTGACTTGTCCAATATTATGTATATGATCTACTGGACCAATAAATTATTATTATTATTATTATTATTATTATTATTATTATTATTATTTTCTTTCATTTTCTTTAATTAAAACAAAACCTAGATCTTCAGAACTATTCCTTCGGTTTCTTCCCACCATTTTTTAAATAAATTTATTGTTTTGAACTGAATATACTTGTTCATTAACCCTATATTATTCGTATTAAATAATTAAAACTAACCTCATTATTTGACAGTTTAAAAAGTTTACATTGTTTACATTGTTGACAAGTTTACCAATTGTTTACATAAGTTTACACGTAAACGTAAACAATTAAAGTTTACGTGTAAATGCCCATCACTGTTGGTACGGATGGTGAGAAAGAACTATTCTTGTTTCACTCGCTTTGACACAGCTTCAATAGAAGCGCTTCATACACAAAAACACGCGTTTATCGAATATAACAAACGTAGATAAAAACTATGGAGTTACGTTGGGTATGAGAAGCTCACAGACGTCATTGAATTTTTCGTAGAATTGTGTAAAATATAGGGTTGATGCAAAAATTCGTTCCGTTTTTTTGACAAAAATTGAAGAAACAATTTATTTAAGTTACATTTAATCAATATATTAGGGGTACCAGAAAGTTCTTTTGTTTACTCTGTCTACTTTGAGTACCTAATTATTGTTTTCGTTTCATTTAAAACCTTTGTATATTAAAAGGGCAGAATAATTTCCATCAAAACATTTCTTAGGCTGTTTAATGTTGCATGAGTACCATAAAAAAGATCTGCTACAGTTGCTATAGGTATATAATAATTAAATAAAATTATATTCCATAGTTTTGCATTTTTTTTAAAATTTTTCCTTCGATTTGTAATTTATTAATTTTGATTTTACTTGTAATAATTCTTTATTTCCCTAGGCCTTGCGGCGTTTAAGGTACTAACCATTACAAATAAAATAAAAAATACAATAACTTGCAATATTTGATACTTGATAATGTACAATATTTTTTATTTCATTTATTTGTTCTTCCTCCAGTGTCCCTCTCTTTCTTCCTATTCTCAACCCTGCTTCCCTCTCTAATCTTTCTTCTTGCTTCCGGTTATCTCGCCCATATTTCTCTCTTGCCTTCATCGCTCATCAGTTTCTTTATCTCTTCCTCCCAGACTGCCATCTCCTTGCAACTCTTCGCTAAATGCTCCAAGGTTTCCTCTTCTTCCTTGCACATTCTTGTCCGCTGGCTTTGCCCAGTACCTATTGTTCCTCTCTTCGTTGCTACATCTTAACCCCGCTATCCTCCTGACTCTTCCCCCTGAACTTCCTCTTTTCCCCTTCAAGTATTCCTGTAAACTATTTATGAACCGTTCCGTGCTAACCAAAAAACACAAACAAATACTATGTGACAGTCTCGTCCTATCGATCTTTAATTACTGTGACACGATTTACGGACCTTCCCTGTCGTATTTCGATTCGAGGCGAATTCAAAAAGTGCAATATACTGTGTACGTTTCATATTAGGACTAAAGAAAAGGGAACCTACTTCCCAACACCTGAAGAAGTTAGGATGGTTAAACATGTCTGAAAGAAGACACTTGCATTACGCATGTTTCATTCACAAAATCTTAAGCACAAACGAACCTAGCTATTTAGTCAGTAAAAATACTAGGAACTCTCACTTGATACATATTCTCAAACACCGAACAACCTTATTCAAAAAATCATTTTCGTACAACGCTACCAGGATATACAATTCCATTCCGAAAAATCTTAAGTCTCTTAAAATTGCCCAATTCAAAAAGCGACTCCGCCAGCAAATGGTCCCAATGTGAGCTTAATGGATCGATCCGTGTTCAATTAGACTGCATATTGTACTTAGTAAACTATGATATTCTTTGCTAACATAAAACACTGTATGTACTCAAGTGTAAAATAACTTTAAGGTTAGATGGTAGAGCAGTGTAAACTGAACCTTGCCAATAAAGAGATTTATTATTATTATTATTCTGATCACTCTTATTTCTTTATATCTTTTGACACTCCGCGATTTGTCTATTCTGTCTGTTATTTCCTGTTCCTGTACCTCCTTATCGCTTCATCTTCATTCTTCTACTATATCTATTCCTCCATTTCTCTTCCTCTCTGCTTCTCTTATGTCCATTCCACACCTCCAAAAGTACTCTTTTCTTGTCTCTTCCCATGCCGACAATTTTCCTTTTTGTTATTCCTTCATTCCTTCTTCCCAGCATTCCCTTATTACTTTCTATTTTATTCTCTTCTGACTTTCTCTTTGATATTTCACTGTGAAATTGTATAACACGAAAAATCTCCGTGATGAGTACAGTCCACTTACCTCTTATTTATGTACTGTGGGGTGGGTGCAATATTTCGCTTACCCTACATTTCTATTTAGGACGTCAGAATTAATTTTCAAAATAAAAACTATTTTTTTTGTGTGGCAATGAAGCGTGGCCGCAATGTGCAAATACTTAAAATTTGACGTAGTGCACATCTTCTGCTATCAATTCTATTTTTATTCAGTTTAATACACGTCCAATTTTAAACAGGAAACTGTGTTTACAGTGATTATATATAATTTCAAGGCCCTCTGTCTCCATACGCGAATCTTTAATTTTCTTTTTGATATTCATTCACTATTTATAGATTTAAAAATGGAATTTTCAAATAAACTTCGAGTGGATTATACGAACAAAAGATTAAAAGCTTGATAAAATCATTTTAAACATTCCAGATTCAGAAAAGTGCAAATCATGATAGAAATACGTCACTGAAATGTAAAATCGTGCCTAGCACATTCAGAAGGGACACCATTAGGCCCATTTAATCAAGCTTTCATTTTTGTTACTACGAGAGTTACGTTCTTGTTTTTACAAACGACCACTAGAGGGCAATATTGGAATGTGTCATTACGATATTCGTAAAATTTTACATTTGTTATTGTGAAATCAGTGGTAGCTTATAAATCGACCGAGTAGTTGACAGTAAGCGTTTAAAGTTTGTGAAAAAATGGATATTACTCGTGAAGGTTTTCGTTGGATGATTTTTTAAGATTTTATTAAAGGTCTAACTCAACAACAATGCATAGATTTGCTTCGTTCAACTTTTCGTAATGAAGCACCAACAGAAAAGACTGTTTACAATTGGTTTGCAGAATTTCGTTGTGGTCGTGCGTCCATCAGTGACGAATTTCGTGAAGGTCGACCAAAATCGGTTGTGATTCAAAAAAACATCGATGCTGTGCGCAAAATAATTAAAGAATATTGGCATGTGAATTACCGTGAGATAGAGGCATCCTTTGGTATATCGCAGACTGCAATACATTCGATTTTGCATGAACATTTAGCTGAGAAAAAGTTCTGTTCCCGATGGATTTCGCATAATTTGACCGAAGCTCAAAAAAAGTCTCGTGTTGATTGGTGTGAGAGACTGCTAAAAAAATTCAACCATGGCACTCCAAAATCAGTATACAACATCGTTACAGGTGACAAAACTTTAATTTATTCATATGAACCGGAAACTAAGCAACAATCCTCTGTTTGGGTCTTCCAAGATGAACCGAAACCCACAAAAGTTGTTGGTTCACGAAGCACTTCCAAGAAAATGATAGCTTGTTTCTTCGGTTGTACTGGACATGTCGCAACCATTACTTTAGAGGATCAGAGAACAGTTAATGCTGAATGGCATACAATAATTTGTTTGCAAGAAGTCATCGACAAAATCAGGAACAACAAGCAAAATCATCATGACAATGCAAGCTCCCAAACAGAACGTCAAACAATTAATTATTTGAAGGAGAAAAACATCGAATTAATGTCTCATTGTCCGTATAATTTGATTTAACCCCTAACGACTTTTTTTGTTCCCCAATGTCAATAAAAAAATGCGTGGTCAGCGATTTTCATCACCTCACCAACTGTTGAAGCCTTCGAAAACCATGTTTTTGAGATACCAACATCAGAGTGGAAAAAATGTTTTGAGAATTGGTTTGAACGAATGTAAAAGTGTATAAATCTGAAAGGCGAATATTTTGAAAAGCAATAAAGCAATTTGTTCCAGAAATAAAAATGTTTCTTTCTTAGTTTTTGTAAAAACTTAAAAGGCAGCCCTCTTATAAATAAGATTGTTGACTCGTGTTATAATGGATTGTATAATAAAATATTTAATAAACAAAGAGTTAGAAGATCTATAACCAATAATGGTTGAACCACTCGATGGGATGAAATATTAAAAATGTAAAGTATTTAATCATGTAGCTATTTTTAATATTTGTTTGGAGTCTATTGGGTGAAGTGGAGTGACTCACATTTGGGTAAATAAATAATTGCGACCAAAAGTAGGTCAGTGGAATGCAGTGGTAGGCCGATTTATAAGTGTCAGTTATATTTGCAACCAATGCATATAAAACTAGCAATTATGTAACGAATTACTTTTTGTTTAAAACAGAAATACTATAATTTATGCATTTATGTTCAAAAATTATGACTAATTATTCCATGGAAATAAAATACATTGATTAGACCTTTCAAATAAAACTTCTAAAATTTATTGAAAATTAATTTAAGTTTCCGTACTACGTACGTTGTATACAGAATTGATGTAACGCAAGTAATAAGTGAGATATTTTAATATAGTTTATCATTTAGATGGCGTTCCCCATTAAGGGGGGCTACTGGGCAAATACCTGTTGGGTTGGTCTCTAAATGAGCTGGCCATAAATAAAATATTACTATACCCAATTTTGTTATTTTTAGTATATAATTTTTGTTATTTGTTAAATATGTAATATTTTTATAAATGTTTTTTATTTGTATACTAATTTTTCACATTTCTTGAATATGTAATAGCTTAGTGTTAATTAATAAATGATTTATTTATTTATTTACCCAGTTCGAAATACAGAAATAGTAATAAAATCACGTGAAAGATTGAAGTCGCCACCCTATTGACTGTTGGGAAAATTAAAATTAATTATACTATAACACTGGATGTAAAATTAGTTAAATTTTTTTGACGTACAGCAACGATGGCTATTTGCGCCTAGCCCATCTAAATGACTAGAGTATATATTAAAAATTGATGTGAAGTGTGAATTACATTTCTGGGTTTTGTAGGTATTTAATAAGTGTAAGAAGCCAACATTATACTGGATGTCTAACAATATTTGTTTTATAATCACATCAAAATCAATAGTTTTTTGATTCCGGCAAATTGTGGAGATAGTTCTTTTATTAAGGTGAAGATTAAGGTGAAGGTGAAGAATAGAGTGATGGAAAGAGCCTTTATGTTGGGAAGTGGTATTCCACTCTTGTTGCCATATTGATAGTAAAGATTTTTGTATAAGCGGCAAGATATCTTTATATGGCACATAATTATCATGCAGCTCTCCTGGTTGGCTTGCACCGCTTCTTGCAAGTTGATCAGCAATTTCATTTCCTTTTATACCAGTTTGACTCGGTAGCTAGATGTACCTCAATGCTAGACAATATTAGTGTGTGGATCAAGGATTTTATGTTTAGAGCTGTTTTGTCTATCACACAAATCATTTTGATATAAAATAAAGGTTCAAATAATACATAAATAAAAGCATTAAGTAGGCTACGAATTTAAAAAAATAGATAGTAAAAATAATTAATAATGACAAGTTTATACTGATATAAATAAATTGTATAATTGTTAATTTGTTATTGAAGCATCAAAATAAAACTAAGATTAACACTATTTAATTGTTTAATCTATTTTTTTAACTTTGTACATCACTCCTGTAATGACGTCAAAATCTTTAGTTGAAATGGATAGGTGTCATCGGAATTATTTTTATTTACTTATGCTTGTGTAAGCAACGACTTATTTTTGTCCGAATTCAATAAATTTTGATGACGCAAATTCACATTTAATTTTATGTTTTATTTGGGTCGATTTCTGATTGGGATCCGAAATATTTATGAATCTACGTAAATTCAAAATTAATACAGTAAAATTAAAAGCCATGTGGTATAGTTAACGAGTTGTCACCTAAACTGACAAGTCAGAGAACAGGCCTGATCTCTCCCTAACATCCTCGAGCTGCCTGCACTGAGTTAAAATGTGTAACACAGACAAATCTGTGTTACACGTCTCACATGTAGGAGACTCTTCACCTCGAAGCAGGAAAATGAAAACATAAATACTTGTGAATTATTTATTGATCTGTGATATATACACTCGCGGACTTTTTAGTCACAATATTAAACCACAAAGTCTGTCATATATATTTTACACTTCAGCTCCTGTACGCAAGATTTTTCCAACTTAACTTCAAAATAAAGGGTGATCCAAATTGGACTCCGGGATTTGAATTGCGCGCCATTTTCGTTCAGTGAATGTTGGAAGTTTGCATTTTTACAGTTGGTATCTAAACATATTGCAAATTCATCATGGCGCCGTATAATGTGCAGCAACGCATAAATTTCGTGCAAGTTTATTATGAAAACAGGCGATCAGTTACGATTACGCGAAGAAAACTTCGACCACTTTTTGGACGGAATAAAGTTCCAAGTGAGCGTGCAATTCGTGAATTACTGCAAAAATTTGAAACAAGTGGTATGCTTATTGATACACCAAGAGTTCGCTATCAACGCAGAGGTCGTATAAGAGACCGTTCACAACAATTGAATCTTTCATATGGCACTACTCAACGAATTTAAAAAAAGACCTGCATTTAAAGGAGTATAAAATTCAACTGACGCAAGAACTGAAAGCAGCGGACCACCAGAAACGCCGTACATTTGTGAACTGGGTTTTATAAAACACAGAAGTTGATGCTGATTTAATAAAAACAAATTTCCTGGTCATGTTGTCTCTCAGAGAGGCGACATCAATTGGCCAGCGTGGTCTTGCGATCTAACCCCATTAGACTTTTTTCTCTGAGGCTATTTGAAGGATAGGGTCTATGTCAACAAGCCTGCTACGATTCCAGAACTAAAAGAGAACATCAGACGTGCAATTGCTGAAATCAAACCGCATTTATTGGAAACCATTACGGAAACCTTCGCTAAAAGAATGGCATGTCAGCGGAGTCGTGGAGGGCATTTGGCCGACATCATATTTCATAAATAATTGCCAAGTCTGTACTTTACGCTAATAACAATAAAATTCGGATTTTTCCAATATGTTGTGTTTTATTCAAAATACAAATCCTAGAATCCAAATTGGATCACCCTTTATATCTTAATTGCTCAGAATTCTGGTTTTATACCGTGATAATATATACATACTTAGCTTAAAATCTTTTCAGATAATTGTGCAACGTGCTGGCAAAAACTGAATCGTAATTGGTTCACTCGTTCTATAGTTTGAGGTAACATAGAGAAGTCTATCACCATTTTTCGTATCGGTGCGCATTACTTTGTTTATATTGATATAAACTTTGAGACCGACTTATTTGCTTCTAAAGCAAGACAGTTTTCTTCTTCTAGTCTTCTCTGGAATTCAAATGTTATCATCTTTGCTCATTACTAATTTTAGCATGACATAGTCCAGAATCAAATTAAATAGTAGCAACTATAAAATCCCTGTTTTATGCCAGTGGTTACAAGAATTTCATTACCGCTTTTTCCTCGATGGAGGACAAAGTCTAAACTAGTGGCTTCAAATAAAGTATCCAAGAAGTTATTCGTTGGATGAAATTACATTTTCAAACATAAATGTGATAAAGAGAATTCTCTTCTGCAGAAAACTAACTTTTAGAACATTTAAGAACGTTAATGTTCAATTATCACTTTCATTTGCAAACATTGTAAACTGCGTTTCGCCAGACAATGGTGGTTTCTCCAGTGCATTACAGTTTATGTGCAACCCTGACCTGATTTTTAATATTCTACTATGACTTTAAAAACCCTTTATATGAAAACAACTTTATAATACAGTATAAGAAAAAAGGTCAAAAAGTAGGACTTAAATAATGGAAACTAATTACTAAAACCTCCAATTTTATCAATTTATTATCAATACGAAATTTCGTGTGGAGATTGTGAAGCGATATATCTCGGAAGGACGTGTCGATCACTCAGTGCGAAAATTAATTAACACAGAAACTCCATAATTAAAACTGGTCAAAACGTGTTTTATTAAGCACTGCATTCAAGAAAACCATATCTTTTTTGCTGTTACAATGACATAATTAAAAAATCGCCCTTATTGGTATAGATGGAATCGATTCAAGGTGTACTTTTAACTGGCATAGTGTCATAACTCAACTTGCGTAAGTCTCCTTTAAAAATCTAATTGTTGCGCCATTGCACCCATTGAAGCAATAGTACAAACTTTAAATGCGTTTCTTGAAAAATCACAGACTTGTATACTCTTGCCTTTAATTTTCTTAATAAAAATTCCATGCCTGAACGGGATTTCAACCCGAAACCTTAGTAACACAGGACACGTGTGTTACCACTACGCTACGCCGGTCGGCAAAGTTGACAATTTCTGTTCTATTTTAAAGGGTGCATTCGAGTTGTACAGAGTAGAGCGAGCGCTGAGCGAACAGTTGATGGTGACGTCATGAATAGAGCACTAACAGAGCGAGCGTTCTTGTGACGTAATGTTTATAAAATCTAACCCTACAATTTTAGGCGGCGTTTTTACTGTCAGATTAGTTCGTCAGTCATGAATCAAAATTATATACCTCGGTTTTTCCTTGGTTTTTTTTTCAATGATGAAGAAATAAAATTAATTAAAAATTAAATAATAATTAATGAATTAATTTAATAAATTTTTTCCATTTTAATTTTATGCACGGTGTATTTTAATAATTTTTTTGCTGTTTACAGAACGTCACAAATGCATAAAATGGCCGTACTCTGTAGCCATAGACAAATAACAATATTATTTGTCTATTGTTGTTTGTCTAAGGCTATTATTTTTATTTTATTTATAATTTAATTTTAAACTTTCATTTCTTTCCCGCTGTTCCCCCACTTTTTTACGTCACCGGGACTTTGAAGTTTAAAATGGTACTGTCCTGTAAAAAACGGGACGTCTGGTCACATTACTTATACGCCACAGGGAAGTAAAAGGAACATTTAGTTCCTGGCTTAATGCAGATTTCTGTTTAAGCAGGCTGATGTTTATAGATCCTGTCATCGCCAGACAAATTAATAAGAGGCAGATCTTATAATCTCTTGCCTAATTTTTAATATATTTAAAAAAGTGTTGACATTTTGTCATTTTACAAATCATTCAATGAAAACAAATATAAAAATAAGATATTATTTAACCAAGTTGCATAATTATATCATCAACAAACATATATCTTTTAAATTATGATTTGTTTCTTAATTTATGTTGACAAGTATTATATTTAAAACCTCGTAAAAATATCTTATTAGAGCATTTGTATCAGATGAAAGTTTATTTTTTCCTGGTTGCATCTCAAACAAAATGGGACCAAAATAAATGGCGACGCATCTAAATATGTTTCTAGACTAAATACAAACTGTTAAAATTAATATATGAACAGGGATATATACAAAAATATTTTTATATATGTTATGAAAAAGTGGTTTTAAGATTGCGTCATATTAAGTTTGTCAACACTCTCCTTAAATACTATCAGTGGGTTTTAAATTGTCATTCCAACTATCTTGTATATGCCAGTACTCGATACCTCGATCTTTTGCGATTTTCTACTGGCTGATGGATTTTCAATCTTTCTTCCCAAACAATTCTTACAGTTATTATTATTATTTTGAAGGAAATAATGTCAAGAATGCCAGATATAAACTGGTCGCGACTAGCGTTCTTCGGCATAACGTAACGACTACTTTTTACAATACTTTTAGCAAGACCACCAGCTTTAATATGGAAATTAAATATTTTAATAATTTTAATATGAAATGGTCAGCTGTTCTTAGACAAATTTAGTCTGTCACCACATTATTTTACAATAATTTATTAACAAAACGTTATTTTTAATAATGTAATAATTGAATAGTATGATCAAACTGTAGGTTCTTTATTTTTATATTTGTTTTTGTTTATTTTGTATAGTTTATTTGGTTTTTTTGACCGCAAGGCTATTAATAAATTATTATTATTATTATGGGGTTTGTCAGGTCTTGACAAGCGTCTACTAATCGTAAACTTCAGCAAGCTTTTGAGCCGCGTCATACTAGAGACTAGTGGAGCTAAATACATACGGCTGCATCCCAAACCCTAGCGCCACCTCCCCCCAAGAAAGAGGGAAATACCAATTTTTTTTTAACACCATTGTCCTAAACATAGAGATGAGGATCTTTTTTTTAGGTCATCACTTGTATTTCAGAAGCGAGGACCTTTAAGAATAAGAACAGAATAGAAACAAATAAACTATTTTAATAGGCAAAATTGTCCTAAAAAATGTGATCCAAAAATATGACCACAGGAAACAAATAAGATATACGTTGAATTTAACCTAAAAAGCTCTGCACTATATACAATATCAAACGGAAATCTATAAGATATCTATAAGGCAATATATAACTAAACTCAAAACTGCTAAATAAACAACAAGATAAATAATAAAGTTTTTTAGTAATTACTATAAGTTAGATATGTGAACACAAGTATCAAAACACATCAGAGCGTATTATAAAATGTCAAATGTAAACATCGTTTTATTTAGCGATACCAAATGTCCCTGTATTAAATAAACACTTTTAAAATTTGTAAATCTTCAAAATGACTATTGAACACAAACTAAATATGATTTCAGTTAGTTGCTAAACAAAATGACTAAATTAAGGCTAATAATGTTATGGCTTTTCTGTATTTGTGAAGAATCTGTTAAAAGTGTTTTGTGTTTGTTGATCCTGCTTCCATAATTTTCTTTTTATACATTCTGTCGCGGACCGGCAGTTGAAAAACACTGGATCTTCCAAATGTTACAATGAGAAATTCATGATATAAGGTTTTTGAGAGCACAACGTATATCGTGGACCTAATGTACTACTCTTGTCAGTCGATGATTGTCAGTTGTTGCAACTTAAAATAAATCTGTCATGTACCAGGTGTTGGGAATCACTGATTTCAATTACGTATACCCACCTTGTCTGCATTCCAGTCTTATTTTTAATATTTCCAACATTTCAATGTTATTACAAATAATAAAATGTTCGTAACATACGCAATACTATTAAAAATAAACTTGATAGCCAGCAATAAATAATGAAACAGGTACTTATTTAACAGATTCGTAAATATATTAAAATAAAAATAGTACCACGGACAAATCTACAATAAAATACTATTATGCCTTCAAACAAACCAGAATTAACGAACCGTTCAAACAAATAATTGGTTCAAAAAGATTTGGAGGTTAACGCTTTTTCATCTTTTTGACGTATACAGGAAAAATATTGAAACTTCGAAGAAAACATATTGCTCTCATTAACCACATTATTTTGAGAAAATAGGGAAATAAATTCACATGTGAGGGGGTCAAAACCAAAGTGATGTATAGGCGGTTTCTTTGGTTTAAGTGGAACTAGTTTTTCAAATTTAGTAACTTTTACCGATTGATTGAAGCTTTTGATCATTTTGTGTAAGAAAAGCCAATTTCAATGTATAAAAAATTGATGTGAAGTGTGAATAATCACACATTTCAGGGTTTCGCAGGTATATAATAAGTGAAGGCGGTATGCTGAGTGTGTAGGACAAATTTTACTTTATAGTAATCACGGCAAAATGAACGATATTTTTAAAATAATTTATCGTCTGTTAATCATATAATAAGACTGGTTATTAAATTTACGTTCTTAAAAATTAAATACAACATTTGTCAAAATATAACTAGAATTTTGACAAAATAATTTCAACATAATAAAAATGCAAAAAAAAAACCGAAAAAATAAAACTCACTCCGTCCGTACTCGAACTCGAAACCCTTCGTTTTCCAGAGAACTTTAGCTACCGACACCAGCGCTCTAACCCGTTGCGCCATCGGACGCTTTGTTTATGAGTGTCTTACATTGGTATAACTTTTGTACTTTGTGAACCAAAAACCACAAAAAATGCGTTATTTTCCGAAAACATAATCTGATCAAAAATTCCTGTTGTACTATTTCGGTTCACACCAATATACATTACTTGGAATTTTTTTAGATTTTTAGTTTAAACCATTTGGGCTACAGGGTGTGGGACAAAAATTTTTTTGCACAATTTTGCCAAAAATCGCATCAAAATAATTTATTTTGCAAAAATAAAAATTTGATCGTTAATCCACGTACTAAGGGCTTTCATTTGATACCGTACTCAGAATTAAAAAAAAAAAAAATTGTTTTCGATGAGCACATATTTGTTTATATTTTTAGGGGGGTATGTTTTTTAGATGTTTTAGTATTTTTCCTATGTGCGGGTCAAAGAGTTGTATAAGCATGCCAAATTTCAACTCTCTAGGTTTAGCCGTTTGGCTACAATTTTAACCGAAGAGACAGACAGACAGACAGACAGACAGACAGACAGACAGACAGACAGACAGACAGACGACAAAATGACGGTATAAGGGTTTTTTGGTCATACCTACAAAACCCTAAAAAGCCAATTTCAATATATAAAAAGTTAGTGAAAATTTAAATTCAATTTTGTTCCGCTTAAAGATTTGGAATAATAAAAAAATAGCCTATGCGTCACATTTTCGAAAAAATTAACATGTAGCAAAAACTAGAAATACAAATCTGTTAAATGCAAAGGTGCAGATCTTATTCCGGTATCAAGTTTATAAGAATTTCAAATAGAATTGACGTGTAATTTAATACACCTAATCTAAGTAAAATGGTTTGTTTCTCGAAATTAACAAATTGTGAGCGACCGGCGTAACATAGTGGTAACACATGTGCTCTGCGTTGCTAAGGTCTCGGGTTTGAATCTCGTTCAGGCTTGGAATTTTCTCAATAATAAAAATTATCCGGGCTAATTGCCGAAGCAGCAAAGACATATGAATGTAACGAATGACACGTAAATATGATTTACGGCTTTGATCCCACCATGTGATTAAAAAAAATACCTATTTAATAATCTCTGTAAATGAACCGTCAATAACCGAATGGACTATGAGCCTTTTCCATTACTGCGTAGTGCGTATTACTTCGTTGCAGTGCTGCAAAAAAAGGATCTGATTTATTTTTCCATTCATTTTATGCAGTGCGCTTTTACCTTTTGTTCAATTAAAGATGTCAAAATTAAATTGGTTGTCATGTCGTTTTCCAAAGCACTGTTGCCTACGCTACGACCACCAAAAATCAGTTCGTTTCTTTCTATAACACAATTTCCTTTTCTAATAGCTGTAAAAAGTACAACAACTTTCTGCAGTTAGATATATATATATATTTCGTATAAGAAGTTTACATAACAATACATTTAAATACATTATAATGTTAGCTTCTTTATTTGCGTAGATTTTTAGGCGTTGTTGGTATGTGATTCCAGCAACGTTGCTGTTAGATTTGCGCCCAATCAACATTTGTATTGGTATAGCTAAATTTTGTTTACATTTGCCGATATTTTATGTTCTGACTTGTTTTGACCCTTCTGTTCACATATCTATCTTATAGTATTTTTGTCTAACTTTTTCTATTTAGTTTGTTGTTCATTTAGTAGTTTTGTGTTTATGGTGCCATTCTGTGGCAAACCTATAAGCTACAGACGATCTTATCTAAGGAGTTGTTTTATGTGTTGTTATGGACAGTTTCTTATAGGTTTTGTCTGTAAGCTTACAGATTTGTCACAGAATTGCACCATTTATGGTGCAATTATGTGACAAATCTATAAGCTACAGACGATCTTATCTAAGCCCGAGAACATACAGAAAGCTGGTAAATCGGCGCTGACAATCGGTACCGAAAACAAGCGTACTGGGTTACTGGTTGAGCACACGCTAAACGCTGATATTGCATGTAACACTGAGAGATGACATAACCTATATATTGAAGTTTTTATTTATGTTTTCCTATTTATCGTATATTTTTTAATTATATTGGCCTAGCATAGAGTGAACGCTAGTTTTGAAAGTGTATAGCTAGCTACTCTTTCGTACATTGGCTCATTATGTGTTGAAATAAGTGAAAATGGCGAGTTCTGATTCATCTTTGGCCGAGTTGTTTTTTAACAGAATCACTATATTTAAAAATGGAACCAAAAAGAAAAAGTATACATGCAATAAACCAAGACGTAAATATGGGGAATACCACCACCTTTTTCCTCAATTAAAAGAAGATGATGCAAGATTTTTTAAATATATTTTTGTTTCGGCGCTGACAACAAGCTGCTTAAACTGCTTAAACATTTCGGTAAGCGGGTAGCCGACACCGACCGGCACCGACCAGTACACTGCGTGTGCGGTTATATTTGAAAACATGGACAGATACTGCGGCAGATCAGCGCTTGTTGCCAGTAAAGCCGGTGCCGGCTTTCTGTATGTTCGTAGCCTAAGGAGTTGTTTTATGCGTTGTTATGGACAATTTCTTATAGATTTTGTCTGTAAGGTTACAGATATGACACAGAATTGCACCATTAGTTATATATTTTCTTATAGATATCTTATAGATTTCTATTTTAGACATTATGTGTAGTGCATAGATTTTTAGATTAAATTCAACTTATTTGTATTTCCTTTTCTTTGATCATATTTCGGGCTCACATCAGTCTCTTTTAGGACTACTTGTCTGTTAAAATAGTTTATTTGTCTCTATTCTGTTCTCATTTATCAATAAGTTCAGTGGGTTACGGGTCACAGCGTACGAATATTACATTAGTTAAATTTATAAACTCCATTCACAATATATATGAGATAACGTCACACTTGGTTTTTTTAAGTACCAACGTTATGATATGTTTTAATCAACATCAATCCATAACTCAGTTAGTACATTTATTTATTTAATTTTGGTACATTTTTTCAATGTTGCCAGTTTGCAATTGGATTGTTCAATCGTTATTTGTCAGGTTGACATTTAGATGTCAACCTGGTTGTTCGATATAACCTAACTTTTTTTGACAGTTTACGAATTGGCAACAAGGTGAGTTTTCAACTGTGACGTCATTTCATAGTTACGGTAAATGGACTTTACCATGTAAACGTATCTAATATGACGTAATAAAAAAGTGTGACGTTTAAAGTGAGGCAACTGCATTGACTGGCCGACTAGCCTATAGTAGATTTGCCTGTTCAAGCCTTTGGCGAGTAACGGCTGTATAACTGCACAGGATGTGTTCCGTTTATTCTGCCTCAACCTGTCAAAGACGACATATTATCGTCGGCAATTTAAAATCTCTTTCTAAGATGGTACTTTAGGGGTCAATGTCCAGTCAGAAGTCCCGTGATTTGCATCAAGTTCTGCTTGTTGAGCTTGAACAGTTCGTTTGCTCTGGAGCAGCTCTTTTCCTCTGGAGCTTAAAGGTAGAATAAATTTCTTGGCATATTTTAAACCCGGAAGACGATGGCAGATTGTAGAGCTTTGTTTCTCTTCCCAAGTTCAGATTGATTTTCAAGACCCTTTATTAGCCTTCTGTTTGTTTTATTTATAACTCTTTGTGTTATTAAATAATTTTAAAAATTCGATTCGACGTACTTACAGGCATGACAAAGCGAACTCAATTACTAGATACCTACAAAATCCTGAAATGTGTGAAAAATTCCACTTTTAGTTGTAGCGATATATATTAAAACGATGACCTCTTTCTAACCTCATTTCAGTCACCTCTTCTGCTCCTCTATTTATAGAAATTCCATGCTGAACATACAAAGAATTTAAGCTTTCTGTTGTGGTTTTACTGGATTATTTTATTTTATTTTTTCATTTTATTTTCGCCAGACAAGTTGTTTATTTTAAAAATGCCCGCGGTGAAAACTGGACCAATTTTAACTTTCGCTTCTTTATTAAAATGATTTATCAACGGGTTGTTTTTATTTAATACTATTTTTAGAATCTTTGGAAACGACAGTTTATAAATTTTATTTATAAAAAAAAAATTAAGAAAAATAAAACGGTGACAAAGTCAAACAGATTGGAATCATGGGAATACCGTTTGTAAGGTTGGTAACACTTGACGTCACATTACAAAAGTTCCGGGTTCGAATCCTGGTATAGACTCTATTAATTTATGATAGAAATTCTCAAATGGACACCACGCTTCCCTACTAGACTAGAATTAGAGAAGTAGAGGTAGACTTGAAGAATTGACGAAATTAAGGGAATTGGTTATTATTAGCTCAATGAAGAAAGGTTTGGTGAAGTAATAAGGCCTAGAGGCAGCAGTGGACGAATTCGGTTGGTATATGATGATGAAGATGATGATGATGATGAACAAATAATGTATTTACAGGTATCTCGTATACTAATTCTCTCTTTATCTTCTGTCAGATGATCCCAATATTTAAAATCATAATTCCCTAAAAACATAAATGCTTAAAAATCTGTAACTATTGATCCTACGAAAGTCTGGTCAGCACTAAGTTGTTCGGAAAATCTTCCCGCTGACTCAAGTCCTTTTTTATGCCTTAACACTTCATAATTTTCAAAAGTAAACTAAAAAGAGTGAAGCGTTTGGTGGACTATGCATGTACGGTCTCTGCTATGTGCTTGTGCGTTGATAGGCGGGGAGAGAGTGAAGAGAGAGAGAGAGATATAGTGCATTTGTAGTGGGATATCATAGGTCGTTGATTAAAAGGTTAAAATAGGCCCGTTTTCAAGCAAAATGTTTAAAATTCTTTGGTAACAATTCCCTAAAAACAAAGTCTGATTTGCATCTATGTGTTCAGAAAATCTTTCCGCAAGCTGAAGCACACTTTTTATGCCATAAAACTACATAATTTTTATGAACAAACTAAAAAGCATTCACATATTTAGTGTATTGCTCACGGAGCTGACTGTGATAGCCAGGGGATGTAGAGACGCCAAGGGAGAGAAGAAGTTTGGGTGAGACAACAGGCATTTCAACTAGTATTATATAAATATCTATTAGCACATTTTGGCTGAGGCTAATTTTATAGTTTAAAACACTATATTGTCTTTAAAAACAACATTTTTATTTTTACTATTGTTTCGCCATTTTCTGGTAGCACCATTAAACCAGTGGCAAAGGAAGACCTACGCTAGACTTGATCTCCCATAAAAAAAAATAATAATAATAAAAAAAAAATACATTTTTTTTTTTAAGATTTAGGTAAATCTTCAAAAATACATCAAATTATGTCCTATACAATTTTTTGTCCAAGGCTTGGTTTACTAGTTTTTTTACGAATTTTTTTAAATTTTAATGTTTAATAACTTCCGTTTCCGGTTTCGGATTTTAATAAAAAACAATAGGGTTCTTTAAGTTAAACCGTTTTTGAGTTATCGTGTATACACACAGACACACAGACACACACACATACGGACGGCACTTCGAAAATAGGTTTTTTGGATTCCCTGGACCATGAAACGTGGTCATCAGTCAAAATCTCGACATCGAAAATTTTCTCGATTACAATACTTGCCCCTTATATATTAAGGTCGGGCAAGTAAAAACATTTGATTCTTTTAATAACAATTTAATTGTTTTACAATACTAAATAGATTAAAGTATAGAAGCTATTCCAAACATTTAGGCGGAACTAAATAGAAATTTCGTTAATTAGGCGATTACAATACTTGCCCCTTATATATTAAGGTCGTGCAAGTAAAAATGATGACCCGTATGTCGCAATTGTGTTAAATAAAGCCACTGTAGTCAAAACTATATAAATATAAATTCAGCATAGTTTCTGAAATTAATTTTGAAGACGAAGCTGGGGTTGGAACATTTTTACCGAAAAAATCCTGTTTTGTGTCAAAATTATTAAAAATTTTAATTATAGTCAAAACCATTAATTCTATCCTTTTTCTCAGTAATATTTGTTCCTTACTTTTAAGAAAATTATTGTAAAATGTATCTTGTTTACATCCCTGGCGATTATATGTTCCGTACACCACTGCTATAAAATATTTAAACTGTTTTCTGTAGTTTGTCGTTTTATATCCCATAACTTTAGAGTCTATTGTTCTAAAAGAACTACCAGACTTTTTATAACAAGTTGGTTGTTGCCAGAACTGACATTTTAGGTAATTTCTTTCTTTATAAAATAGAGTTGGCAAGTTATTTCTTAAATTCGACATAAACGCTTGTTTAAAGTTCTTTGTTTAATTTTTTACACGTTTTACTTATTTAGAAAAATATTAAATTATAGGTTATTCCAAAGGTTTAAGAGAAACTAACTGGAATTTTCATTTTCGTTGTCATGAGCTCTCTTTTTAACTATTTTCACTATACTTATTCTGTAAATACATATACTGAACTATGAAGAAACACACAGTAGAAATGAACAATAGGTTAGATGGCTAAGACATGATGAGACTTGTCGATGATGAATCACGCCTGTACATTTCACTGATTTGGCCAAAGGTGCGTATACCCACCCCATAAATTTGAATGATGTACACAGCAACATGACAGATGAAATTTATATTTTTTCAAAATAGGATAATTCATAACAATGTTCTCATACGATTTGACTATATATATATATATATGTTAGCGACAATATAATTGTGCAACATTTATCCTTATTAACGATCGTGGGGTGCTATATCGTTGCTAAGGCATATTGTTTTATGTAAATAGAAGAGTATAAAATATATCATATGATGTGCGAGACGTATTAGTTGATCAATAAAATCATGTCTTATTATTCATAAAATACCTTTTTTATTAATATCAGAAGTGGGATTGGCCTATCACCCACAAGGAAATTAAAATAGAAGACTTTAAGTGCAATATTAAAAATATTTTTTAATGCAACAATACATTGGTGCAAAGAAATTGTCGTATAATATTGCAAAGGCTAATGTAAAGGTTTAAGTTAAAGGTGATGATTGAGAATCATATAAAGGTAGTATGAATTATGAGCTAGATAATAAATTGGCAAATTTCAAGTTATATTGTCAAAAATTAAGTGGTTTCTAAGGAAATGACACTCATTGGAATAAATTTGAAATGTGAAATTTTTTCAAAAATGCAGAATATGTCAGGATTAATTATCCAAAGCAGATCTCTAATAATTGTCAGGATGAACGAGCGTTGCTTTGTTATTAACAAACACATTGTATGAAGGTAACTAATTAGATTGTTGACGACAATGGTAAGAGGTAAGAGGTTGTTTTGGTTAAATCATATGGCACGTGTTAGCCATAATGTGTAAAAATTAGATTTGAGATTTTGTTTTTGATATTTGTGATTTAATGTCTGAGTTATGATATTTGAGATTTGATAATTAAGATCTGAGTTTCGAGATTTGAGTTTTAAAGTTGAACGTTTATTGGAAAAGATAAATGACAGATCACTGGGATCGGATTGGCAGAATAAACTGATAAATGTAATTGCTAATGAGTTGAGAGAAAAGGTTGTCGAGTACCGCAAGACATGCCGCTGCCAGTGGCATCAGTCCGGTAATAGCTCTGTAACCATGGTGGCAGATGGTGAGCTATGGCGACGGGCTGATGATGTTGATGATAAAGCACTGTGTGTGCAGAACAAATAAACGGTCTCTGAGCTTGTTGTGCTGTAGACAATCTGTAATGAAGGAACCTAATAGATAGTTATTGAGTATCTGAGCTTGTTGATCTAGTCACTGAGTTCGTGGTAGAGAAATGAAATGTAACGTATAGTCTCTAAGCTTTCAGATCATAAGTTATAGTATTCCTGGAGAGTTCTGTTTTAAATAAATATTTACTTTTATTAATTGATATTGGTGCATGGTTGATTTTGTGAAAGATCAATTCTGCGCCCAAATTGCTCTATTTACAGATTATGAATTAGGTGAACACTTTCAAGATTCAGTAGAAGATATGCAGGTTGCTGATACTGGTATGCAAGATGCAGGATGCTGTTGTTGGTATGGAGCAGACCATTGGTGGTATGCAGGTTACTGTTGCTGATAACAACAATGCTGTTAATGGTGTGAAGAATACAGTTGCGTCCCGAGAACGTTCCGCATGTCAGTCTGGCCGTGTTAGCGAGAATATAATTATGCAACATTTATCCTTATTAACGATCGTGGGGTGCTATATCGTTGCTAAGGCATATTGTTTTATGTAAATAGAAGAGTATAAAATATATCATATGATGTGCGAGACGTATTAGTTGATCAATAAAATCATGTCTTATTATTCATAAAATACCTTTCTTATTAATATATATATATATATATATATATATATATATATATTATATTACCAACAAGTGTATAGAAAATGCCTGCTTTTATAAATCAGTAAAATCTTCAAAAATTGACCAATTTCAAAATATTTAAAAAAAAATATACTCTTTAAATAAACTACGAAATAAAATATTCACGAAGCTATTGTATCCTAGTAATGCTTGTAAAATAATTATGCAATAAAAATAAAACAATTGCTTTCCTTACAGTGTTCACTGTTTCCAAGTACAGTGCATAAATTTATAGCTCTAAATGCGCCTTCAGATTTGTCATTTATATTATATTTCCAGTAAGAAAGGAAAAATATATATGGTTACTGTGGTTATAAAGTGTCACTGTCGAGCAATTCGGGAGTTTTCCGTCACATACTGTCAGTTTTACACGATAGGTTAGGTTAGGTTAGGTTAGGGTTGATAAATAGCATTGGTATGTTATCGACCACACCACGAAAGAGCAAAATCAATCAATTTTTTTATAGATTATATTTTCTAGGAAAATACTAAATTCCATCTATTAAAATTTATTTAGTGGAAAATATCGCATGTGTTTTATCGAATAGATTGATTGAATTCAATTATCTACAACATATAACACGCATGGGAAAATATGAAAGATAATATTTAAAGAATAATTTTCCTTTCGATAAAAATATATAAAATCTCTGAAATTAATAAAAAATTATGGTTTAATTCTGTTAATTTTAATGTAATATAGTATATAACCCAGAGGGTTATATACTATATAAGCTCTTCTCCGAAGAGCTCAATAAACACGAGGTTTCTGTCAAAATAGTTACGACGTTTTTTAGGTCATTACTTGTATTTTGGAAGTGTGGACCTTCTTTTTTTTAGGGCAACACTTGCATTTTGGAAAATAAAGTGCTTTTGGGCAGCATTTATTGCCGAGTAATTTCATGATTCCTGCCCTTTTAAAACAATATAAAACCCCCTCTCTCCCAAGAAAAAATCCTGGTTTGCTAAATTACTTCACTAGATTTATGTGTACACTAATTTTATAATTTCAAATATTAGTAATTGTACTTTTAATATAGTGAAATTAATAATTGAGTAAGACCTTGGCCTGTTGCGGTAGGTCATGGATACGTTCAATATGAAAATGCAAACAGTGTTGTATAATTAAATTCTTCAGTTGTGTCATATTACGTTTTCGTGTTAATAAATACAGCGCACATGTGTAAATACCACAACTGTACATTTTACAAACACTCAACAAATTACAATATTGAAATCGTATTAATCAAATTTGTAATTTTAAAATGCCAGTATGGACAAAAGAAAATAATTATAAAATCCCAAAATAATGGATGATTTGTTAAATGGCATTTTTGTCGCCACTATTTTTTAATTCCGAGGAGTAAATGCAAAAGGAAGATTTATTTTAGATCATTTTAAGAAGCATGTTTACAAACTAAAGGTAACATTCCCGCAAGTATTCAATTTTAAAATAGATTGCATCTGAAAACCAATCATTTGATTAATTTATCTGACATTTCGACAGAATTTTGAGGTTGACAGTTTGAAGTAATTGCTGCCGTTGTCATGAAAATTTGATGTATCTAAAAACGACTCTCCGGTAGTCAAGCACAAATCAGCTTTCTGATACGGTATTTTTGAATCACTCCTTCGAATTAAAAAACAGGGTATAGTATTGATGCCATTGGGGTTTCCTACGCTGTAGTGATTAGATATGGGCATTTCGGTTCAGTTGACGGAACTGGCTCAGTTGTTATCTTTCATATTACTGACCGACCCAGTGAACCGGCTCAGTAAACGAGTCGCCGAGAAACAGCTGCTTAGAACGTCAGTTCCCGTACCGATTATTCAATACGATTGTTTCCAATATGCTAGTGGTATGTCTTCCTTTCTGCCTTTATTTGAATTTTATGATACATTTTCTATCTTGTTTTAAAGAAATAAAGAAGATAAATAAACAGGAAATTAGATTCTGACATTAACAGCTAAGTCAGCTGAAAATTTATGGGCCGGTTTTACAATTCATGGTTACTTGCTGGTTAGCTCAAATCAATGGTTAATGACATATTTGCAATATAATAATTACCATAAGTTTCCACGGTAACCACTAGCCAGAGACTTAACTGTCGATTGTAAAACTAGCCGTAAGAGTTGCCCAAAGATCGATAGAGAGATCACTACTAGTTGTAGTGTTCCCTGGAACCCTGGGGTTCCACACAAGGTCCTCAAGGGTTCCACGGAGTCTCAGGGTCTCGGGCCAGAGTCTCAGGGCTCCGGGGTTTGTTATAATTTTGCTCATTACTTGAATTTTTGAGGTGAGGACCTTTTTTTTGCTCATCACTTGGAGGTGAGACAATTTAATAAAATATGCTATATTTCCGATTATTATTTTTTTAATTTTAGGGTTTACCTCAACTGAAATCTGGTCACCCTGCATATGTATCAACTTTATGTTATTTTTTTTCTTTTGGTTCTACGGAATATTGTTAGACTGTAAAGGGTTTCACGACTCGACCACTGGTCTAGCTCATCGAAAAACAAATCAGTGGATTCGAGAGCAAACAAAAGTATGTGACGTCATCGAAAGAATTTCTCATCTTGGAATCGAAATGGAACTCAATTAAGGTGGACGGATGATGTAAAGAGAGTTGGGGGGAACTGGAAATCTAAAGCATATAATCTCTTTGATTTTGCTGGAAATAATTCGGCAGTTGCCTCCATTGCAACTGATGCAATATCTGGTGGTGTCTCGATAAAGTTATCGTCGCCATCATCACTGTTTATTTCCGTTTTTAAATTATTAACAGTGTTATTTGAATACATTTTAACAAATCTTGACAATATATATATATATATTAAATTTAAAAAACTTATTCAAGATTGGTACATTCAACGTGACATAAACAAATTCTATATTTAATAATATAAACAAGCTGTCTCCGTAGAAACATAACAATAACCTAGGTCTATTGATTTCTGTTTGAAAATTATATGAAATTAAATTTCAAATCGATTAAATAAATTGCTGATCGTCATGAGAAAAGTCTGAGATGCAGAGTAATGTGCATTAATCCCTCAAATGAAAATACTCTCGACTCCCTTCGGTCATCTCGGGCATCACTCCCTAGATACATAAATATCTAATAAAATTTAATTTTTAAATATAATAGCTGGCTGAAAAAGTAATGTTGTTTGGAAACATATTATCTAATTTGATAATAATAAGGCATAGATTTCAGGGATTAGTATACATTTCAGTGATTATACCCATTTTAAATTAAGCCGGAGATATGTATATACTTCAAAAAAATACACGTGTATATTATCTGAAAATGTAATGACATTTTCAAAACTGTTATCTGTGTGTCATCGTCCCAGACAATATATTCAAGAAATGACTGACGTCTATATTCAGAGAATTGTAAGTTGAGAATTACCCACACGATTATGATTGTTATCTATTAAGTACAAAGCACTCAAGATAAATGACATTACTATCTAAAATTTGATTTTTTCTTCTATTTATATTTATCTACAACTTTATTAATAATAGTTTATCTAAAGGTAGATCAAAAATACAATAAAACTTTCTATGCCACTTTTTAGGGTTTCGTATGTAGAACCAAGAACTCGGTTTCGGTTCTTGGTTCTTGGTTCGAGCAGAAATATTCCGAGTCCAGATTATCCGTGCATGAACAAAATTTCAATCTTGATATATAAAAATCAATTTCTGTTTGTTTGTTTGTCCTTTATGCATATCCAAACGGATGGACCGATTTCCACCAAATTTAGTACAAGGGGGTAAAATAATCCGAGGCAGGTTTTAGTGAGGGTTCCAACTTCGTCCATGTCCCCCTAGGGAGCATTATGGGGGGGAAAACCTAATTTTTCACTTTCCGACAGTTTAAATTCATTACGTAGGCTAAACCTTAAGAGATATATCGACATAATGCAGACAAAAAATGTAGATCTGAAAAAGAGTCCGGGAGAGCTTATACCTATCATGCACCGATATCGTGTATTGGTCAATTTTCTGTTTTTAAACGTAATAGTTTTTGTATTATAAACTTTGTGGCTGCATAACATCGGAGTTTTATAGTGATGTATCAATTAATTAAGAATAACAAATTAGAGCATTTCATGTAGAATCATAATGTATTTAACACTATACATCAAAGATTAATAATAACGGAGTTATTACAGTGTATGGATGCATGGATACCCCATCACTTCTATCGACAACATATTGGAGTAAACCGTCCAATGGGGATTCGAATAAATGATATAACAGCTATTTGAAAAAGGTTAAAAAAAATAAAATCATACAAAAATTACAGATGATGATAAATAATGTACGTACTCAACATGTACGAACTTTTTTATTTTAAAAGTCCTGGAATTTCAGATTGAAAATGCTGTTCTTTTTGTTCAATCAATAACGTTACAAGCACTGCTTAGACATCTAATCAAAACTACAACAAATTCTTAAGAATTCTATCTAGATTCTATCACAGATTGACATTTAAGCACAATGGTTCACAACATTTTAAATTCAATACCAATTCAGCAGAAACTGCAGAAAAATGTGTAGTGTATAAAGATGTGCCGGATCATAAAAAAAGCATATCGCGGATACGGATACGAATTATTTTGTAGAATATCCGCGGATACTGATAGAAAAGTTCTGTTAACTTTTGTTATAAAAATTGTGTTAAAATTATTGTTTACAAAATAAATTCGAAAGTTTTTTCCTATTAAAGTTTAAAATTTTAAGGTTAAAAAAAGATTTTCAAATTTTTTTACAGAAATTCAAACAATGTTTACAACGACTTTTATTAGAAATTTATTTTCAAAAATTATTGACGCATTTTATAGAAATATAAATTAAAATAATTTATAAATTCTTAACAAATCTCGTATGGCACTAATATTTATTATAAAAAAATTAATCATATTTAAACTTTAGTAGGGGATATTTTAAAAATAATAATTTTGAGACTTGGTCTCCCTGAAACAAAGTTGCTTGACCAGCAAATATTAGAAAATGAAAAAATAATTGAATTGCTAATAAATATCAGAAACTTATTATTGTTTATCTTAATTTTAACACTAAAACTTTTTTTAAAACAGCTTAAAAATTATTTTAATTAACCCTAATATGAAAAAAGTTGTATTTGTTTTGTAAAATATAATTTTAAAACAAATTTTATTATTAAATGTTTTTAAACAGAACATTTTTATTCTTAATATGTTATTATTAAACAAAATATCCGAATGATATCCGAAAAAAAATCAGGTAGTCAAAAAAAAAAACGTAAAAAGGTCCTTATCTCTCTACTTTTAAATCCATATCTATATATTTACCTAAGACCATGGTGATAAAAAATTAAATAATTTGGTATTACCCTCCATCCCCCCCCCCCGGGTGCGCCACTGTGAATACGGATATGGATATCTTTTGTACGGTACACTGAATGTTTGAAAAGAACTCGGGCTGAAGCCATATAAAAAGAAGTGGAAATTGTAAGGGCAAAAAATATTCATTTTATCAAAAATATGTTCTTCCACGTCCTCAATTCAACTGTGCATTGATATGTGGAGCCCATCTGTTAGTATAGTGTTGGGGTCCCCAGTCACGGCGTCTTGGACAGCTGGAAGTCACCAGAATGTATACCTTTCATCGCAAAATATACTTAGGGCGACATCAGTTTTTATAAATTTTGAGAACTGAAAATTTTAATGTTTGACTCAATGAGAAAAGAAAAAAAATGGAAAATATATTACTACATGGAGCTAGAAAATATTATTAAAATTTAAACTTGTACAATCTTGCATAAAATTTAGTCGTGACACTCCGTGATTGCGCTCAAGACGTGTCACAGCAAATTTTTAATCACGCACGTGATAATAATATTAATCACGTTCATTCACGTTGTCATCGTCAACGGCCGTGTCACGACGTGACACGGTATATACACGGCACGCGCCCATCGCTACTAGGCACTGCTGCAAAAGATGCGTTTCATAAATAAACACACACACGAATATGAAAACTACGGACGTACGTTGGGTATGAGAAGCTCATAGGCGTCATTGAATTTTACATAGAACTGTGTGAAATAGATATATAATTGTTCATCGGTTCTCTGTCGATCAATCGTCATGTTAAGTCTCGTGAACTTTATCTTCAAGTTTCACTCCAGTATAAATTACAAAAGGCTGTGACAAACATTTTTCATTGAAAAATAAAATTAATGCACTTACATACCTATTATGATTCGAGCCGATAGAAAAAGAAAAGTTAATAACCCATTAAACAATTGAACAATCGCTGTATGTCAGTATGACGTCAATAACTTCAATTTATGACGAAATCGGCTGCATCTTAATACAAAGAATCGCCGCACTACGTGACATTGTTATGAAACCTTATTGTTAATTAAGATGAATTGTGTTCAATTTTAGAATTTGTAATTTTAACAATGTTCTATTTTAGTATGGAAAAACACAGGAACACTGTGAGATCAATTGATGGAATTTAATTGATTATTGGTGTGAAAGGATTAAATATAACCTTGAATTATTGAACTTGAATTGTTATATTTGTGTAATTATTTCTCAAAGTATTAAATATTATTTTATGACGTCAGCAATGAAATTAAACCTGCTGTAGTTATTTTTGTCACGTACATATTTCGATATTTATTGAATTTACACAGTACAAGATACTTTTCATGATTCCGTGGGACGATTACTGTTCAGCGAAACGTGGGTTCAATTCCCGGTGGATTTTCTTTAATAATTAGCTTCGGCAGAATTTTTCGTCAATTGAAATGCGTGGTTTTATTTTATAATGTATCTTAATTTCATCGCCGGTCAACGAATCACGGGACAGGATATCACCCGTTAGCCAGTTACGGGAGAGGGTGTCACCTGTCAGCCAATCAAGAGTCAGGGTGTCCCCAGTTAACCAATCACGAGAAATTTAGGAAAAATTGACGTCATAATGTTACCGACACTACATACAGACACTTGCAAATTATATAGTCAGATTATTTATTCATAAACTTTTTAAGATGGGAAAACGATTCATTTTTACTCAGTGTATTACATTTATATTGTTAAAACTAAAAATAATTTGAGACGTTAATTTATACCTACGAAACCCTTTATTCGTAGATTCTTAATCAATCTACAAAATATTGTTCATATCGGTTAAAGGATATAAGAGTATCTAAAGTTTCTCTTTTATGCCTACGAAACCCTAAACATTTCTATATGTAATTTTATCCGCAGTTTTATAGAGAATAAATCTGCAAAATATTGTTCATATCGGTCAAAGGATATAGGATTGTCTAGAGTTTCTTGTTAATACCTACGAAATCCTAGACATTTATGTATGTAATTATATATGTAGATACTTGGGCAATAAATCTGCAAAATATTGTTGATATCAGTCAAAGAATATAGGAGTGTCTAGAGTTTCTTGTTTATGTCTACGAAACCCTAGACATTTCTATATGTTAGTTTATCCGCAGATTTTTAGAAAATAAATTTGCAAAATATTTTTTATATCGATCAAAGGATATAGGAGTGTCTAGAGTTTCTTGTTTATGCCTACTAAATCCTAGACATTTCTTATGTTATTTTATTCGCAGTTTCTTAGAGAATAAATCTGTAAAATATTGCTCTCCTAAAGAAGTTCTGGCTGCTGCTTGTCTATTGGTCTGAGCTTTGGAGAGCCCCATTAAGAGAAGACAAAAAAGTCCTGCGCATTGTCATTTTATCAAATGAAACTATTTAAATTATAAACTCGATCTAAAATTTTTATAGGATACCAATAAAATTTGTACATTCCAACTTGATAGTATCTTTAAAAATGTATATAAAGCAGTAAATACTGTATGATACTATTCCATTGGATGTAAGTACCCCATTTCAGAAACTGTTGCTCCATAAATGACAGCAACCTTGACCTAAAGACCGGTCAATACATGTTAATAATATTTTCTTCTCTTCCCAAAGGAGATAACCTAGGATAATGCAACTGTACTACTAAATTATTTATCTTAGGTAAAACTGGGTCACTACAGAAAGAGAATGTTAAAAATTTAATAAATTGCAAACATTTCTTGTTGATGTAAAATTGAAATATATGCTACATCAACCTATATTTACTTAAATTGGATTTATGACGGTAAAAATGCAGAACGAAAGTCTTTTATAAATGTTTATAGTATAGTATGAAGATTCAATTATATTTAGACACGGCAGTTACCTTTTATGTTTTTACAAACGATCTCTAGATGGTAATATTGAAATATGTCATTACTATATTCGTAAAATTAGACATTTGTTATTGTGAAATCAGTGGCAGCTTATATATTGACTGAGTAGTTTGTTGACAGTGAGCGTTAAAAAACAAGTTTGTGAAAAATAGATATTACTCTTGAAGGTTTTCGTTAGATGATTTTTTACGATTTTAGTAAAGGCCTAACTCTATAACAATGCATAGAATCGCTTCGTTCAACTTTTGGTAATGAAGCACCATCAGAAAAGACTGTTTACAATTGGTTTGCAGAATTTCGTCGTGGTCGTGCGTCCGTCAGTGATTACGTGGAAGTCGACCAAAATCGGTTGTGACAAAAAAATACATCGATGCTGTGCGCAAAATGTTTGAAGAAGATCGGCATGTGACTTACCGTGGGATAGAGGCATCCTTTGGCACATCGCAGACTGCAGTACATTCGATTTTACACAAACATTTAGCTGTGAAAAAGATCTGTTCCCGATGGATTCCGCATAATTTGACCTAGGCTCAAAAAAGTCTCGTGTGGATTGGTGTAAGGGAATGCTAAAAAAATTCAACCTAGACAATGCAAAATCCGCATACAACATCTTTACAGGTGACGAAACTTTATTCATATGAACCGAAAACTAAGCAACAATCCACTGTTTGGGTCTTCCAAGAAGAACCGAAACCCACAAAAGTTGTTCGTTCACGAAGCACTCAAATGATCGCTTGTTTCTTCGGTTGTACTGGACATGTCGCAATTATTCCTTTAGAGGATCACAAAACAGTTAATGCTGAATGCTATACAATAATTTGTTTGCCAATCATCAAAAAAATCAGGAAAAACAACTAAAAACGTCGCATCATTCTTCATCATGACAATGCAAGCTCCCACACAGCACGTCAAACAATTGGTTATTTGAAGGAGAAAACATCCATTTAATGTCTCATTGCCCGTATTCACTTGATTTATTCCCTAACGACTTTTTTTGTTCCGCAAGGTCAAACAAAAAATGCGTGGATAGCGATTTTCATCACCTCAAGAAGCTGTTGAAGCCTTCGAAAACCATGTTTTTGAGACACCAACTTCAGAGTGGAAAAAATTATTTGAGAATTGGTTTGACCGCATGCAAAATTGTACAAATCTTAAAGCCGAATATTTTGAAAAGCAATAAAACAGTTTGTTCCAAAAAAAAATCTTTCTTAGTTTTTGTAAAAACTTAAAAAGGTAGCCCTCGTATAGATATTGTGTTGTATTATTTTTATTACGTTTTCATTTTATTGTATTTTTGTTTATATTTCATTTTACCATCGAAAAAAATCAGGATTTAAACTAGGAAATTATTCCACATCCACCATATTCCATATTCATCTGATCTCGCGCCAAGATTTTAGTTTTAGGGTTTCCTCCCCAAATATTCATCCAATCGAAAAAGAATATAAAACGGAAAGTATTTGTTTTCTTATTATAAGCAATATTTGTCATATACGTTTTTCTGTTAAGTATTTTATTGATTTAAGGGAGTTGAAAAAAACTTTATGTAAAAATAACTAAATGTGGGAGAGTAATTATGAATATTAATACATTTTTTTGTATATTGTAAGTATATCATTTGTTCACCATGTTTATTTATAAAATACTTCATTTTTTAGTATTAAAAATAAAAATTACAAAACTTAGATGAGATGTTTTTATTTTTATTGTAAGAGAAACAGCGGATGCAAAATTGATTTTAGTTTTTATTGGAAACTTTTAATGGTTTATTTATGCGATAAAATACAACGAACACATCATAGGAAAATTTTCAAAAACTCTAATGCACTTATCTATTATAAAACTAAATATAGTGTGACTTTATTATGACATTATACGAAGGGTGTTCAAGTATTGAATATTTCTTTACATAATATTTATTCATCATCGCTTATCTCTTTTATTAGGTGTACCGGAAAGTTTTTTCGTTTATTTGGTATTATTAAAATAGAAACAAATCGAAAGAAAAAAATGTACTTTATTGAGTAAAATAGTTACAGTTGTGATCTAAAATACTCTGCTATTTATCAGGAAGAAAAAATATTCCAGATTTATAAAATTCCTGATTTTATAAAGGAAAAAATTGTTCAAGGCTCATTTTAACATGGTTCATATCTCTAATGTCGGGTTACTAAAGTAAGAGTTTTCTCTAACTCAAGTTAAAATCATTTGTTTTTATATGTTACAACATACAAAAACAAATGATTTTAACTTGAGTTAGGGATAATTCTTTCTTTAGCAACCGGCCATAAGTGTCTTGTTTCTTAAAAAGTGTTCCAGTGACCGAAATAAGTGATAGTCGGAGGGTGAAATGTATGGTGAGTAGGGTGGGTGTGTTAGAACCTCCCAATCAAGCTCGTAAATTTTTTCGCGTGACTATTTTTGATGAATGAGGTCAGGCATTGTTGCCTTGAAGAATAAATCCTCTTCTATTCACAATTTCAGGCCGATTTCTAGTCAAGTTCTGATTCAGTCGATCCAATTGTTCACAGTAGAGATCAGAATTAACACTATGCCCCGGTTTTAACATTTTATAATTTATTGAAATTATGAAATTATTCCTTTATAGGGCCTTCCAGATCGAAGTTTATCATCCAAGCATAAATTTCTTGATTTAAATTTTTTAAACCACTGTTGATCAGTTTAGTGATCACTATTTGATTAGTTTATCACCATAAACAGTGCAAAAGTTTTATGTAGCAACTGTAGCAATTTTTTTATGATACTCATACAACATTAAACAGCATAAAAAATGTTTTGATCAAAATTCTTCCGCCATTTTAAAATGCAAGGGTTTAAAAGAAACGAAAACAATAACTAAGTACTCAAGATCACAGAGCTAATCAAAACGCAAAAGATGTCTGTTTAATTCAGCGAATAAGTCGTGACTAGTTCGCATACTGCACTAATAATAAAAACTAAAAAACTTTCCGGTACACCTAATATATATGAACCTATCATGTTTATACTCTCATATCACTTATGTCAAGGGTCTATTCTGTAAGCTTTTCGACAATCGTTTCTACGGTATCCTGTTGAAAGTTCCGATTTTCAACACCCCACCCCGTGTTAGTATTCTGTAACTCATCGATAGTGCACTTTGAACAGCCTTGTGTCGCTCTTAACAGGAGACTTAGGAATGTATCATCTTTGAAACGTGATACTGTTTTTTAACATTTGTACTTGTTGTTTACATACATTTGAATATATTTGTAGGTTAGTGTGATTTATAATGTGTTTTATATATGGAAATATATATTTTTGTTGCATTTTATGTAAAATGTTTTAGTTATATCGCAGGGATATATATTTTATGAATTTTTAGATCTACTTGGGAAAAGTGGAGAAGATAATACAGCTCGGTAATTTAATGAGAGGAATGTCATTTCTTTTTTATAATTGTTTCAGTGTGAAATTGATAACACAAGGAACGTTAATTTATTTTTGAAATACATTTCATTTTGACTAAATTTTGCCAAGTATTAAGATTTTTGTTTAATATCTTAGCTAAAATTAAAAAAGTATATATGTATATACATGGATATATTTTATTATGGGTAGAGAAGAGGTACGTAAATTTATTTTGCAAATAACTACTAGGAAAATAAATAAATAACTGGCTGGTTGCTGGGATTCCATTTCTAGTTAAGAATCTGTTCAGTTTTTCATATAGTCGCAATGTAAACAATGTCTCTGTAGGCGTTATGCTCTTGCGTGACAAAAGATCGCCCGCAGTGTTTGGATTGAATGATATTTTTGCAATTATACAAAAAAAAAAAAAAAAAAATGCGTTAAAATATATATTATGGTATTATTAGAGATATATGATACACGGTAGAAAAAATCTAACTACAACCTTCTTGTCGTGCCTATTGATTTAAATGATTCGAAACCAACACTGGTAATTATGTTATGTAGTGACAGGCATTCATCGTTTGTCCTTCTAATAATCATCATTCCCTGACTAAATACCTGCAAAACCCTGAAATGTGTGAAAATTCACACTTCACGTCAATTTTTTCTATATAACCAACGAGAAAGCAGGAAATCGCATATATTTGTTTTTACATGTTAAATCCCTATATTACCTGGTCAATTCAACAGCCTGTATAATATTCGCGCACTTTTTAAAAATGTATCCCCTCGTAGATTAAATTAAGTGCTATTGAATTTAATTTAAGATTATTTTTGTATTTAGACTGTTACCTAACTATTTTTTTTTTCTTTTCAGTATTGTGGTGGATGACTTTGATCGTGATTCAGGAAGTACGTCACCGGAAGTAATGCCTGAGAAGTCTTTGTATCAAGCCCCACCAAGACCCTACACCCGCCAGTCTTCAGATGCCATGATCCAGAAAATACTGGTAAGCTAACACTTTAACGCTAAAAACACTAGACCGTGAAACAATAGGCACGTGTCTTTTGTTTTTATTCAGGTTATGTTTCATAACATGGATGAATTAAGATTAATTGTTGTATTGTTAAGAATATTTAGAGGTTGTGATAAGGGCAATTAATATTTTTTTAAACATTAGATAATGCTTAAATTTTACTGCATTATGAGGGTTGATAAAAAAACGGTATTGCTAAACGTCTTTAGCATAATGACCAACCATTGACCAACCGCTGAACTTATATGCTAAGATAAATAAATAAAAATAAAAATAAAAATGAAATGTGAGATCAAATGGCGTGTGTTCAATTGACTTATGTTCATCTGTTGCTATGATAATATGTCACAGTGTTCATTTGTCGTTTGTTAAAATGTGTCTATGCTCATCTGTCGCATGTTAATCTGTCGTATGTTCCCATGTCGGGACATCAAAAAGAACACGTGTTTTCAGAGCCGCAGTAAGGGGGTGGGGCGGAGGGGGCGACGGCCCTGGGCGCACTAAGGAAAAGGGCGCTGACGGGCTTGATTAAGGGGCGCCATTGTGAAGGTTAGGACCTTTTTCTTTTTTTTTTTGCTCGTTACTTGGATTTTGGTAGGTGAGGACCTTTTTTCTTGCTCATCACTTAAATTTTGAGAGGTGAGAACCTTGTTTTTATTTGCTAAGGGCGCCAAAACACGGCTCTGCCCCTAGCGCAAGTTTTCCTTACTGCGGCTCTGCGTGTTTTTAAGAAACACACTTGAGTTTTACTCCCTTCATTTTGAGTTTAATACCTCATGAGCTTTTTGGAAGCCAGGACTTTTTTTTGTTTGGTCATCAGAGATCCCTGTTTATGCTTTTCAATATCTTGATAAATCCATATTAATAGGGTATCATCTCCTGAGCAACACATATGGCAGTAGAGTTGTTTGTTTCTAGACCTCCAGCACCAGTTGAAAACCACATGGTCAGTGTGTCATTTCAACCTTTCCTATATTCCCAATATAAACAAGTATTCATTTTAAGTATTAAACACCTACTCGATGCTGATTGGACTCTTGAGCTGCCTGCATAGCATCGGTTAATGAAAATTCCGTGGTGTTCAGAATTTAAGAAGAATTTCTATTTTGATTTTAACTTAGAACAAATCAAATGCACATAATTAATTTTTTTTTCTGGTGACTACTTTTCGTTTTACCACATTTTTTTAAAGTTCGCAATAATCCGGCTTTTAACTCTAATAAAATGTTATTGTCCTTTGGGAATGACTTTATACGAGCATAAAAACGGAAATCTATTTTTGTACATTTGCAAATTCTCACTTTAATGTCAGTGAGAAATCAATGCCCTTCCGCAGACAAACAAAAACTTCATTTAAAATACGTCTAGTTGACTTCTAAATTGCAGTTTTATTATTGAAAATTCTCAATTTTATCGCAAGGAAACGTTGGAATCTACTCTATTAGTAAGTGTTTTATATTAAAAGGATATTAACTGGCATCGATTTTTAAAATAAACCAATATAAATCAAAAGACATGATTGTTAAACAATCAGTCAACCGGCAAATATAAGAAGCATTACAGGTTTTAACCTTATATTTAATACTTTTATATAGCGCAAGCCTATCCTACTATATTGACAAAATATTTGGCGACGAAGGAAGACGGAAGAAATGACATCTTAGTTTAAACTGCCACGAATCTACGAGAGTTGCCTTTTATATTTTTGGATTTGAGATCAAAAACAATTATTTATCAACAAAAGTGGCTTTATTGTTTTTCAAAATATTATCCATGAAGATCAGTACACTTTTGCATGCGTCACAATAACTGGATAGTACTAAACTGATCTGCTGAAACAGTTAAAAGAAGATGTGTAAGAGAAAAGAAGAGGAAAATAGACCAAAGGGGTGCAGCTTTTGCAAGAAAACGCACCCGTACATAAGAGCAATGCTACGGTGGTTGCTATTTACGACTGTGGCTTTCATACTTTAAAACCCTACAGTCCAGACCTGGCCCCGTCAGACTATTATTTGTTCCCGAAACTGAAAAAAGAGCTTCGAGAGAAGAAATTTACGAGCAACAAGTTAAAGATGCCGTTTCAGTCTATTTTGAGGACAAAGACAAACCATCTTTTTTCGAGGGTATAAATAAATTAATTGAAAGATCGAACAAAAATGTATTAGAGTTAAGAAGGAGTAAGAGGGTTGCCTTTATATGTCGGGAATTTAAATTTATTGTTTTTCAAAATATTCTCCATGAAGATCAATACACTTTTGCATGCGTTTGAACCAATTTTCGAAGCACTTTTTCCACTCCGATTGAGGCATTTTCCACTGCGATTGTCAAATTATGTGGGATCCAACGGGAACAAATATTTTTGGAGGCCAAATGTTCATGCAATAGTAAATGTATGCTGGTCCCACTAATACCCAAGGCTACCTCAATCTCACGATAAGTCACAGGACGATCTTACAGTATCAGTTCACGCACCGCATCAATGATTTCTGGAACGACAACCAATTTTGGACGACCTTCACGAAATTCGTCCTTAAGCGAACTACAGCCACGATTGAAGTCTGAAAACCATCGATAAACAGTAGTCCTTGATGATGCTTCATCGCCAAGAGTCGAATTAAGTTCATCGAAGCACTGTTGTTGGGTTAATCCACGTCGAAAGTTGTAAAAAATAATCGCTCTAAAATGTTCACGATTTAATTCCATTTTTAGGCGAGATGAATTTTTTCAAGTTACTGTAAACAACACAAATAACGCTCGTACGTCAAAACGTTCTGAGTACGTATATCGTCAAAAATGTCAAACTTTCGAATAGAAGCATCAGTTGTCAGATAGCAGCACTAGTTTAGCGCAATCCCGAAATATAAGAGGCAACCCTTGTAATGTGATGGTCGACTAAATATGAATTTAAACGTCAGAGTAAAATTTACTCCTCCTTGAGCATTTTTGGACTCAAGCTTATATTATAGCTATTTCAAATGTATCTATATGAGATCCGTTCAAGATCCGCCTTGGAGAAATGGAGCTCCAGAATACCACTATAAAGTGTATTTAAAAAAAAGCGCACGCCTTTTCACGGGTTCCCAATTAAATACTGGGACACACATTTTACAACAATGGTTTGGCCTACTTAATTTATCTTGAGACTTTAATCTGGCCTACACTAAATTGAAATGTTTGATACAGGCCGCAATTTTAAATATTTTTCCCCACTTATAAACTTAAAGAAATAAAAATAAACTCAATTGAAATAATCTGAATCGTTTCTTACTTAAGATTCATGGTCAAAATGTCTAAATATTACTCTTTTGATAGTTTCTAAACAAAATTTTATGTCCAAAAATATTTTTATATTTTTTTACAAATGCGTTTTATTACTATGCGTTGATAGTTAAAATGGTTAAAAACTGTTTTAACAGATGGCCTTGTAAGTTGAAATATAACATCTGAAATAGAAATTTTATAGACTCTTTGCCATCGTGTCTAAAACAGAATCTTGCTTTTATATCGTAAACTATTCATTTCTGACAGTTAGTTAATTGAAACGAATTTGATGTCTCAGTAAACATACACGTAACTTATATTTCGTCACGTAGCTACAAACAGAACTACAGATAGGACACAACCAAAATAAAAAAAAACAAGAATTACATTTGATAACAACTAGCAGAGATGGCTCACGGCGTGGTTGAAAAACTAATATAAATATGGTAAGACCATATATATGTAAATATATATAAACCAAAATCCTGACCGACTCATCAACGCCTAGACTAAATCACTGGACCTAGAAACATGAAATTCGTGGAGTATATTCATTTTATGACGCAAGCACCCACTAAGAAGGGATTTTTAGAAATTCAACTTCTAAGTGGGTGACAAGGGGTAAAATGTGACCTCAGGGATTCCTCAATATCTCGTAGGAACAATGAGATATTGCCTTGATTTGTGCTTAAATAGGTTACTCATACAAATTTTAATCAACCCCTATAAGGGCGTATTATAGAACCCTTGTGTCTCCTGTGTTTGTTGAGTTACAACATTTTTTTGGCATATAGATATATTTTTTTAATCTTTAGAAAGTATTTTTTTTAAATTGCGCCCTTAAAGAGGTAGGTTGTTGATTTTTATTTCACAGAACATCTGAACCTAAAAACATTATATTCGGGGAATATATTGCTTCCATCGCGCCAGCACCTTTTACCAACACGCTTGCGCATGTTCCCCTACTCAGACCAAAGGATACAATTGAGTATGTTCTATCTCTTATTTTGTATGTACCTCGGGTGTACCCCAAGGAAGTCATTTAGCAACGCTTCTTTTCATAATTTTCATAAATGACATTGAAAAATGTATTTTGTACTCAAATATATTACTATATGCCGACAAGATTGCTACCAGATACAATCTGACTTTCACAGGTTTAATATTTTCATGTAAAAAAATTATTTTTCTTAATATGCAGAAATGTTTTCAAATAACTTTTACTAGAAAAATAAATAAAGTAAATTATGAATATAGTCTTTGAGGGAATAATATTATTTCTGTTAGTCTTATTAAGGATCTGGGAGTAAGTTTCGATAGTAAGCTCATGTAATTAAAAAATCATACATATTAGGATTTATAATAAGTTGAGGAGCATATTTCAAAAATATATCAACCATGAAAACTTTATTTACTTTTTACATTAATTTACGAGACCGAAATAGTAAGCAATTAAGGCACCTGAACAAAGAACTGATCAAAAACCGTCTTCAAATAGCCGCAAATCGACGTAGTCATCTTTCTTCATGACAACACCAGACTTATTGGTGCTAAAGAGCCCAAAAAGTTCTGTTAGACATGGAATTGGAATTCCACTCTCAATCTGCTTACTCACCAGACATGATGATAAGATCAGATCAGATGATAATGAGACCAGTTCAGATCGATACAGCATGCGTTGTCTGGTGACCGCTTCTCGAATGCCGAAAAAGTGCGAACATGGGTGGATGATTGGATTACGCTAAAAGATGACACGTTCTTTCAACTCGGAATCCGTTTTTTGCCTGACAAATGGCACTATACCCGGTTCGAATTGCAGACATTAATAAAATCACGTGAAAGATTGAAGTCGCAACCCTATTGACTGTTGGGAAAATTAACGGCTCAACAGCCAACGAACGACGAGAGTTCGACAAAATTATCACGTGAATATTGCATGATTACTACTTCTTGATTTCGAACAGAGTAAAGGTCATAGATTCTGATGACCAATATCCTGATTAAATGCAATGTACCATTTATTTTATTTAAATATAGAAAAAAATGCAAAAAAAATCTCATGTACAACCTAATATATTAATTAATATTTGCCGTGCAAGAAACGATTTATGCTTGATGATGTGAACATACTTTTACATTAAAACCGAAGTTCTTATACAAATATGGAAATAAAAAATATCCAGACGGCAACAAGTTGTTGATAATGAAGGAAAATATATCACTGATAAAAATAATAAATGTGTTCTATTTGCTTTGTTTCAAATATTTCAAAAATACCTACGAATCTATGGACTGAACCGATATAATGTTAATAAAAATTACTATTGTTTGTTATTTTTCGTGTCAATAGTAAAAAAGTATAGTCATGTGACCTAAAATCTATAACTAATAGAATGTCACTTAAATTGTGGTAACAAGCAATCCATTTGCAAAACAAGCTCTGCTCTTGTGGGATTAAGTGAAGTGCATCAGCTACAACACTATGTTGGTAGCCTTGCATGTTGTATAGTGGATTCCCCACGGAGCACACGTCAATGTGTTTCCTAGTCCTGCCGCGTCTGCAGAGTGGCGTTACTAGCGCTAGCCATTTTGTTTACTGACATGACAACAACTAATTGAATGATTATTTATTTTAATTAACTATGTTTACAACTCAAGAAAATATTACCTATTAAATATGTTATTGAAAGAGGAAGATAGATAATAGAGAAATGAATAATATGAAAGACAAAATACATTGAAATAAAGTATTATGGCTAGATTTTATACAACTAAAGCTTCGAATAAAAAGCTACAAATAATCCAGAAAGCTATGGACCAACTAAAGCTTGAAATCACATTGTTTAAAGATAATTTTTCTTCTACTTCTCTTACCTTACCCATTCCGAATTTTGGCTACTACTCGTATCATCTTATTCACTGCCATCCGGAATAGTTCTGTGGATACAAGGTAAGCAGAAAATGCGATGCATTGGGCGACTTCTTCTAGAGGCGCCTTCTTCTAGGAGCGCCTTCTTTTAGGGGCACGAAAATCTTTAGAGGTGAATTTTGATATCGTCCAAAGATGTGAAATTTTTCTGTTAAGGAAATTTTGTAGAGTGGAACAAATGGTAGTCGGAGCATATGGTCCAGACATCGCACCATCCGACTACCATTTGTTCTGCTTTCTACAACATTTCGCATCTGTGGACGATATCAAAAATTCACCTGGATAGATTTTTCGAGAGCAAAGACGGAACCTTCTGGAGAGATGGCATTATGAAATTGCCTGAGCGCGTATCCAAAGTGATAGAAAATTATGGACAGTGCATTTGATGATAAGTTTTTTTTAGAATGTATATTTTATGTAATGAAAGGGGGAAAAAAACGATCGGTCTTATGTAACAATCCAATAAAACCTCTTCAGCAAAAATGTATTTTGAAACCACCATTGCCATCAAAAATGTTATATACTTTTGTCCCACACCCTATTTCCCAAAGGGATTGGTCTAAAAATTCTTTATACATCGATTGGGAACCAAAATAGTTCAACACAAATTTTTGATCATATTAGTTTTTGGAAAAATATTTTTTGTGTCTTTGAAAAGAATTATTATTTGTGTGGTACAGAAAAAGCACTTAAGGTATACAAAAGGAATGCAAAATAGTTTTTTAAAATTTATTTTAACACGATCATTGCAAAAAATATTTTACAAATCTTTAGTCCCACATAAGAGAGACGCCATGTTATGACGTCATTAGTGCAACCAACTTAAGAAGACAAAATATTTTCAGTGTTTTTGTTTATCTCGAACTGCTCTGTGCAATTAAGCATTTTTTTCTTTTTTCTATAAAACTGGTTTTAACGCCTGAATAACCAAAGCTGATCGGATAATAATTTGTAATGATTATAAAATTATTACTAAGCTTAATAGCGATTAAGGTTAGGTACAAAAAATATGTTCAGACTAAAATAGTCCTTATAAATTCTTTTTAAAAGGCTTAAAATGGCTTTAAATGTTAATTTTTATATGAACTAAAATGAAGTAAATGTAAAATGTACATACATATATGAAGAAGCTAAAAACTAGGGCAAGGTTGCAAAGGCTTCCACAGAACTCAATTTTCGAAATATGATATTTTGCTGTATACTTAAATATTCGTATAACTTTAATTCCCAGGCATAATTAATTTTTTTCTTTTTATTAGGTTGGTAGGTAGGTTATATATAATGGATATTTAAGGAGAAATTAAAATTGTAGAATTTTAAAAAGCATATTTTTAATAAACAAAAGTTTTCATCTTCACCAATTCGCTAGTGCCAAAGACGATATAAATACAATTTTGAAAAAATGTGAATGAAATTTTTAATTGTTCTTTTAATATCTTCTTCGTTGTTAAAATATTTTGATTGTAAGAAATGGTCTATTTGTTTAAAGACCTGATAGTTCGAAGAAGGTGAATACCTGTTTCATCACTTCTACATTCGTTGTCCAATAATTCATATATGCCCCAACTTAATTATATCTTGCTGGTTTAATATTTGTGCGTAGTTCTTAAGAAGCATTCGATAAGTAAATAGTTATGTGATCCCCGCAAATTTACGAGGACCCTTATCACACCTTTTCTGTAGAAGGAATTAGTCTACCCTAAGTTTTACGACTTGTTGCTTCTTGCTGTCGTAAGAATGAAATCAATGTTGGGTAACTCAGTTAACTTTAAGACAGTTAAAAAAGACAGTAAGCTGAAAAAATCCCAGAATCATGGGTTATCAACCGGAATGAGAAAGGAGAAAGAGAGAGAAATAATAAGATAAGAAACAAGGTTTGATATAAGACAGTTAAGTTAAATATTAACGTAGTCTAGACCAGTGGTCTCCAAACTTTTTTGATCACGTACGCCTAAATCATAATAAATAAATAGCACGTACCCCCAATATAAAACCACACGCACGTACATAAAAATGTATGGTGAACATAGATTCAAGAGGAATATTATTTTAGATATTGCATTGAGAAGCATTTATGAAAATTGTAATTTGATGAACTGGAAACCCCTGGACGGTCTTACGCCCATTATGCAAACAGCTGATTGTTTTTTTTTTATTATTCTAATTATATAATAAGTTCGATGTATAAATTTTATTGAATTTGAGATGACTTTACATCATTTTTTTTATGACAGGTTTATACAAGGTGTCTCAAAAGAAATTTTATATTTATTTAGCTTACTGCGTGAACGCAACGTATCCGAGGGGCGCGGGGGTTATGTCAATCGGTAGCCTGGCTCTTGGGAATTTAGTCGCTATG